>WEIU01012856.1:126123-141296 GCA_013389925.1 Aegithalos caudatus | reverse complement strand
CTTCAGCCGGTGCTGGTCAGGCTGGCTGTCCCCACGAGCAATAAACCACGTGTCCAAAGAGCTTCCCTGTCTCCGGAAATCTCTCATCGAACCCCAGATAGACCACAGCCTTTTCTAATACCTAACCACAGTAGCTGTCAGCTGGAGCCTTCTGGGTGGCAGTTCCCAAATCCTCCTGTGACTTGGCATTTGGCTACCAGCCACAATGCAGCGTGAGCTCTAGGGCTTGCGAAGGCAGAAGGGCAGCTAACATCTCACTCTTTAATGCAACATTAAAAGCCCTCTTCTTCCCTTGTCAGCTGTTCCCAGCAGGACCTACACTGGTCCTTGGCCCCCTCACCATGCTATAGGTGGTCCAGGGATCTGCACTTAGGTCTGTCCTTCCTTGGACACAGCTCAGCTCCTTGATCTGATGGCTGAGTGTAAGCCATGTACGGTATTGGTTACATCACAGCTGAAGCAGCTGAACTTTTGCTTTTGCAAGCTTGCATAACAGATGCCACAGCATATTTCACCCTTGACCATTATAACATTGTTTGGCCCCTGTATCATTAAATAGCCAAATTCCTTACAGACAGCTTCCCCAGTACATTTTCTCTATCTGACTGAGAGGTCTTCACAGGCTGTCCCATCTGATGGCAGAAGCTTCCTGCCTTGGCTATCATCACAGAGTGATCTGAGACACCAAACAATTTCTGAACAAGCTTCACCACCTCAATCTGCAGTACTTCATACAGCTCAACAAAAGTTGTACAGGCCATGCAATTTGCATGGGGGAGTCCCAGGTTTGGTCCACTTCACCTTCGTGTTTGCTTCTTGTTCAACCCAAATTGAGACAAAGGGAGATTGGTAACATTTAAAATGTTCTATTTTTAAAGCCATTTTTCTCCTTTTTTTCATGTGAGAAAATCCTTCATGAGTACTCTGCACAGAGACTCTTGCTCCTATTTGTGCTGCTTTCCATAGTTAAGGCAGTCTCAGACAGCCAGAGATGGCCCTTACCTGGCGATTTCCCCCCTCTGGGGAGATTGCATGCATGATACATTGCTTTATCCCTCTCTTGAGTGTCAGGGGTGGTGATTTTCACCATGGGGACAGAGTAGGTCAGTATATTACCACCATTATCCACCTAAACAACACACCAAATATGCAGCACTACACCTCCCAAGTGTGTGCATGCACACATGTGGATATTGTACACAGATAACACCTTCCCCCCAACCCTTTTGGCTTGCCACACCTGGAAAAAAGTAAAAGTATCTGGAATTACATTGGTGCTAAGAAAACTGCTACAGATACAGTACCAGGATGTCAGGGTTCTGTGCCTTGGCTATAAAGTCAACGTTGATACCGCCAATCACCACCTTTAAGAGGGAAGAAAGAGGTAAAAAGTGGTTGGAAGGACTTCAGGAAAAAGTTTCCAAGTCTTCTTTGCTTTGCCTAGTCACTTCTCCCACCCTCTTGAAAGCTCTCCCATTTACAGTGTAAGAGCCAGTGCTTATTTTGAATAGTTAGATACAGTTTTGTACAATTCCAGTCAGAAAGAATCAAAATCTCTTCTCTTTGTTGCTTTCTGAATTGTGCCTGCTGACAGCCAGCCCCAGCATGGCAGATGGAATATTACAGTGGACACACAGGGATGCTGATGGTTTCTCTGTGTGATATGCCAGGCCTCAGAAACATTCAAGCACTGATGAGTAAAAAAGCAAAGAAAATGGGAAAAAGTGGGCAGAAAAATGCAGTAATTTCTTGCAAGCTCCCAGGAGAAATTGTCATACCGAGTGACACTTTACAGATCACTTCTTTTATTGTCCTACAAAGCCAGAATAAGCAGTTCACAAACAGGAAGTTTCCAGATTCTTTAGGGACATACAGCTGTTTTTTCTCATCAAATGCTGGGTTATTGCCTCTAGAGTCACTGCCCTCTTTTATGTTGACAAATCTTATTGCAAATGGATTTTAGAAAATCTTTCATGTCTCTAAAGATCACCTAAAATAGATTTCCTGCAAATTACATGGCACAAACAAAATCCAAGAGAGTGAATAGAGTATTAGGGTTATAGTAGATCTTGTTCGGGATGTGCTGTAACTCTTGTGATTTTTGTCAATCATGAGCAGGAGGCCAACAAAAAGAGATATTTATAAATATCTATGGCTCAGCAGCTCAAAATATCTCTCTCCCTGCCCTCTTCCAGGTCTGCTTCTGTAGTCACAAGTTCCCTAGTACTAAGAGCTATAGAGCTGAAGCTGAACATAAGGGCATAGTAAAAGGTGAAAAGGTGATTAAAGTTTTAATAGCCTTGATGCTCTAAGACTTAATGAGATTAGGCCACTGTCAGTGTCTATTCCTTGTAAATGTGGATAGGGAGGAGGAGGAGAAGACATCTTTCAAAAATAACAAGGGAAACTAAAGGGAGAATGTCTGAGAGTGAGAAGGAGAATGATTGCTCCCTGGCTGAGTCATCTTTTACTTTTGGGAACAGATATAAATTTATCTGGTGCTGTCAGCATGGCATCCTATGGAGGCCAGCAGAGGACTCACTGGTTGGGGTGCAGTCATGTCCTCTCGCCCAGGCCGGTTCCCCTTCCTTCTGGCTTTCTGTAGTTTGCTCAGGGCCACTGCAATGCAGCTGCCCACTCTGGCATTGTTCTGGATCAGTGCAAGGTCTGTTTGGAGTTTCTTTGAGGAAAATTAAAAATACCAGCAAGTCTGACCTGTTATGAGCTTATGTAAGAACTGTTTAGAGGGAGAAAGAAGGAAATACAGGCTGGGACTTGATAGATTTGATCCCCTATACCATAATCCTTTGGGGACAAGTATAGTGGCTGCATGAAAACTCTGGTTTGGTTTTTCGTTTTTTTTTCCACCTTCCTCCCCCAGTGTTCACAGAGAGGAAACCTGCATTTTCCAGGTGAGGATAGAAACAGGTGAGGGATAGAAACAAAGGCTTTGCAGAGAAGAGAGAAGGTGAAGTACTTAAATTACAGCAGACAGTCTAAAAACCTCAGAGGATCTTGGTCAGCTTTTCCAGAAAGAGATACCTACTGAGATTTTGCCAAATCACTATAAGCAATTTCTTCTAGCAAATTGCACTGGGAACAGTATCAGAGGCTTTGAAAGCCCTACTTGTGGCTGCATATAGCTCTTATATCCAAAAATGCCTTTACCATTCTGCCCTGATTGGTCAGGTCTCCTGGAGGGCTGGTAGCAGAGCCTGGATGTGAATCTGGCTCTCCCAGATCCTACACTGGCATCCCAGCAGTACCTCTGCTTTCTCTTGCCTGTCCAGTAAGATTCCTGCACACCCAGGGGTGTTTGTCCTCCAAGCCTCTCTTTATCTTTACCCACAGGGAATGTTGGATAAGGCAGTGTGATGTATAGCACAGTGCCCTGGGAAGCCCAGGGACCTTCCAGGGTGCAACCCCAGCATAGACAACAGTATCCAGAGATTCCATCACAGATCAGGCAAGCTCCGGGGTCAGATTTGAGGGGTTCCTTTGGGCTCTGGAACACCTGCCATCTATGCTGCCCTCCAATTTCTGATGTAAAAGGGGATGAAGGCAGTAAGGATGTTCCTGAAAAATCAGGATGCAGGTGTTAAATTCTCATCTGTTTACAGATACTGAAGTGTTTGCTCCTTGCTAGACTGTCAATAAAGTGACGGTGTTTCCAACCAGGCATTATCAGAAGAGATAGGAAATACACTGATGTTCTTTTTTTTCCCCAACTTAGTAAGAGGATACTGGAGTCCAATGATTTCCCATCGGTTAATTCTGTGAGCTTCTGTAACAAAAAGGGGGTCACTTCTTTGCCTGTGATTCCTTTGGACCTGCAAATGTAAAGAAAATGCCGACAGATGAGCTGAAATGGCATCAAAGGAGAAGCACTGTTGCCAGCAGATACTTTATCTCCATAACCATATACCATAAAAACTCCTGTAAACAAGCTTTGGGTTAGATAAAGGTACAGTTGAAGATAAGTTGTGGGCTCACCCATGCCCAAGGTTAAGCTGTGCTTGCAGCTCCTGCAGCAGTGTCCCTGAATTTTACTCCCCCAAGACCACAGGCTCAGCAAAGGCAAAGGCTGAGGTTGCTTCTCACCTGGCTTGGCTGAGAGCCTGCTGGATAGCCTCCTCGATGGCCTGGCCCTCGGCAGCTCGCTCCTGGGGACAGGGCACTGCTATCAGCACCCCGCTGCTCAGGCCCAGCCCCAGAGCACTGTCTGGGAGAGGATGGGAATATCGTTAGTGGCACTCCTTGCAGAAGTCAGGTGCTGAAGGAAGAGGACAGAGGAGAGTGGGCACGAGGTGTAGGAAGCCTCACAGCTCAAGCTCCAGTTCTTAGCTGACCCAAGATCAGGATCTTTTCCAGCTACCAACCAATTCACATCTGCCTATTTCTTTTGAGTCTGTCTGTACAGTAAAAGGGCCAAAGGCTTTTATTTCTTTTTTAAACTGATTCCCCTTCTAAAGGCCCAGAAGCTGTTTTTGTCAATATATTATTTTGTGTTGCCTCCACTTCACCAGGTGGAATAAAACATGAATGCACATGCCAAGCTGGCTGCAGCTGCCTGCAGTTTTGCTTTCTGTAAAGACTGGGCTTCTCTGTTACTGTATTTTCAAAGCACTTTGGATGCAGGAATGGGAGAGGTGGGATGGCTTATTTTTCAGCGCAAATATTTCTGCAGACTTAAAGAAATTGCCTCATCCAGGGTAATTCTTGTGTCCCTCCTTTCCAAGACCTTACATGGGCCTTTGCCATCTGACACACACCAATGAGTTTAGCTGCCTCCTCTTCATCCCGGACATGATATGGTGCTTGGAAGCCACTCTGGCGTGAGAAGAAGGCTGGGAACTCTCTGGATTCTCCAAAGGCAGCCACACACACACCCTGAGTCTCCTGCAGCAGTGGAGGTGAGACAAGCAGGTGATCAGTGGGGGGAAAGGGGAGCCAGCTAAAGAATGGAACTTTTTCCTTCTACCCAGAAAGAAACTGCCTTTCTTTGGCACAGGTCGTGGTTATTTTTGTACCTCCCATTCTATTTTATCCTCTCACCAAGAGGCAGACATGGTAAGTGGCTAGATCACATCTGGTTCACCGAGGCAGAGGAGGCATGTGCATCCTTGTGTGTGCTTGGGGCTGATCCAAAGCCATGCAGCTGTCATTGGCACCATCCTGAGTCCAAGATAACCCCCTGGGATCTGAAGACATGTCATGAACTGACAGGATATAAACGAGTTCTGCTTGCAATTGAGAAATATCCATGTCAGCTGTCACCTGAAGTGCTGGCCCTGGTGGTTTTCAACATGCCAAACCTTAAAAGGTGACTACTGAAAATCGTCTGGATTCCCTTTTTAATTCTGATTTTATTTAGTGTTTGATGGATCTAGCTTTCCTGACCTGACAGTTTCTGGGAGCATTATCCCAGGAAAGGAAATCTAATGCCAAAGAAAAAGGACATGGCTAGCACTACCTTTGGCCTCAGTTGGAGCAGCTGCTGGAACAGCCCCTTGGACATGGATAGATTTGTGTTAGGGAGCAGCCAAGTGCTCATAGAGCCCCAGGACTACAAAGCTGTAAATATGGCTTCACCTCCTTTCAACAGAAATTTCTGGAAATCTCTGGCTTAGGACCCATCCCAATGCCACTGGGCACTCTATGCACAGAGAAATGCTTTCAGACACACAGCCCATGCTACCTACCAGATATTCCAGTGTCCTGCCAATATCAAGGATAGACTTGGCTCCTGCAGATACAACAGCAACCGGAGTTCGTCCAAGCTCTGTCAAGTCAGCACTCACATCCAGAGCTGTCAAGGGACAAGCAGCATTGTGTTGGTGATTGTGTTGTATTCCAAGCTGATAAGATCTGACCTCCTAAAAAGCCACATATGCCCAGGATGCCACTGCCTGACTTTATAACTGGCTAGATCCAAAAGCAAATATTAAAGGTTTACATCATACCTTTAGGTGTTGAGGTATTGACAAAAAGAAGTCACATGGCTAAGGGCAGATGTGCAGCCTTGTATTCTATCTCTTGGCTCTTTGATCACATTGATAAAGAGCATGCAAAAATTTGGTAGAAAAGAAAGGAAAAGCTGTTGTACAGCAAGGATGAGGTTCAAAGAGATGCAATGTCATTGAAGTATATTTTGAGTTTGGAACTGATAATGCTTGCAAAAAAAGGAAGTACTGCAGGTGCTGACCTCAGGAAACTCCCTGGTCTGGAATTTACATCACATCTGAAAAGCATGGCATACAACAGGGCACTGCACTTGGGCTGTGCTGGAAATATATATGTCTGAGAAGAGAGAAAGCACTTAAAAGCCACAAACTCTACAGCCAGGACCAGGCCATCTTCCAGAGAGGAGCACACACCTCTAACACAGAGCACACTCTTTTGTGGCAAGGCTTTTCTGCTCAGCTGAGAGAGCTGATAACAACACTGTGCTTGGCAGCCAGTATCAGGTTATCCAGCCATTACAAAGAGGGAGAGGTGCAGTCGGCTCCTGTTGCACCAGCAAACAATATCAATATAACCCCGTGTAAGCAAAGGATAAAGAGAAACTTCCACCCCCTTAACAACTCTCCAAGGCTCAAGAGGAGCATTTTGAAGCTGCTGGAAAGGGAACATCAGTGAGGAAGTAACCATAGTTTGATGAAGAAGAATGTTAACTTTATTCTTCTGAACAGACACTGTAGGACAGGCTGGGAAAATAAAAAGAAGGAATTGAATAAAACTGTAGCAACAGAGTGAAAAATAGAATGTATTGATGTTCTTACTGTTCTCCCCATCCCGATGGACACCTCCTATGCCACCTGTCACAAACACAGCGATTCCTGCTTTGTGTGCCGCGATCATTGTTCCAGACACGGTAGTGCCACCAGACAAGCCCTGTGGGGGAGCAACCAGCCATAGTCAGCACCCAGGGGGATGTGGAGAAGCAGCTACAGCTGTGGTCTGCCACACAGCAGTGTGAGCAGCTGGCCAGTAAATTCTAACACAAATACTCCTTTAGACAAAAAGGCAGAGGAATTCACTTTGGAGCTGGACTCTATAATCCCTGAGGGTCCCTTCCAACTCAGAATACTCAGTGATTCTGTGAATTGTATGTCATCCCTGCCACATAAACTGTTCTTGCCCTGATAGCAGAGGCCTTTGTTGTCCAGGGTGTTCTAGGGGCAGCTAGTGGCACCTTTAGCTGCCACTTTAAGCCTGAGATGGCCTAAGTGTCACATAGTTTACATGCAATGTGATAATGTCCTATCATGCCAGTAAGAATATTCTTAGCCAAGTGCCCATGGCTTGCCAGCACAACCAGAATGACTTTTCAGGAGCCCTGTTTCATGTGTGTCATTGCCTTACTCTGTTGTATTTTGAGTCCAGTTAGGGCCATCTCTGCATTTACCAATAAGATACCACTTCCCATGATATTTCTGAGAGTTTTTAAAGCCACCTGGCTTGAAGCTGGAGAGCACAATACTGTTGCTAGAAAAGCAACTATACTTTACTAGGAAAGACCACACTAGAAAGTTTGCACACCATACCTGGCTGAGGACGAAAGGAAAATCTCTGCGAGACACTTTCACTGCATTTTTACTGCTTGCCAAGAACTCGAGTTCCTCGTCTGTGAGTCCCACGTGGATTTGGCCCCTTAAAATACCTACAGTGGCTGGCACTGCTCCTTTTCTTCTTACAATTTCTTCCACCTCTCTGGCCATGCTGACATAAGATAAGACAATAATCACAAAATTATGGATGGAAACAATCAGGCAAGAAAACTGTCATGTTTGATGGCCATCATTCACAGTTCTACAGTTCTTGTGATTTCAGCTATGTCCTGTTCTTCTTGTATCTGTCTCATAGCAGAAATCTTTGCACTTGAACTTGCAAAAGTGAAGAGCTCCCATTTTCAAGGATGGCAATGTCCAAGCTCTGTCTGAAAATAGGAATCTTCTCAAAATAGGACTTTTCTGTATCTTTTGCCTGTTATTTCTCTGACATCATAGACCTTCACAGAAACCCCAGGTAGTTCAAGTCCTGCTCAAATGACCAGGATATATTTTTCATAATACAGTCAGCGAGATATAGAGTAACAACAGGTCCAAAAATCTGCTGCCTTAGGGTACTCCAGGGCTTCAGACTAAGCCTAAGAATAGCAGATTTTGTACTTGATCATTCATACACTGTCTTTTTTAGGAGCATCTTCTTCTCCCTTTCTGAGCTATCTGGACATATGCTTGGAAATCTTTAACTACTGAAACTACCTCTTCCCCAAAATCGAGTTTTTAGAGCTTCATTTTAAGACAGAATGTCAGGCAGAATAATGGCCAGGTAAAAAGCAAGATGGAAAATCAATACCAAAACCTTTCTGTGCTTTCTGGAAGCAAGGATGGAGGAAAGAGTGCAACAATTTCTGACACTGTAACTCAATGAAACATGAGTCTATAGAACATTGATAAATAAAGAGTAGATGTGGGGGGTTCCATGCAGGGTACAGAAGACAGTGAGAAGGGACCAGGAGCTCCCACAGTAGCTGCTGAGTGGGCTAAGGAACAGATTTAACTATTGTGTTTCAATCCTTTTTTGCATTACAAAAGATACAGGAGAAGAAATTGCAGGGTGTTTTCAATGTCTGTACAAACTATGCAGCTGAAAAGGCTGATATCTCTCTTTTAGAGCAAGTGGTGACATTATCTGCTGCTTCATTTTAAAGGAAGACAGAAATTTAAGGTGATGGATAAAGAGATAACTAAGCTCTCATGTTTGTCTTTAAAAGTCTAAATACAATTGTTTTACACTTGATCTCACAGTCTGCAGGCCTAAAAACCTGACATTTCCATTTGCTCTTGCAACAGCTTTGGCTTGACCAAGAATACTGATACCAATCCAGTAAGTCATGTGCTTCATTCTTACACCTTCCCTGAACGAGGAACATCAAAATCCACCACCTCAAATTCTGAGGATAGGCCATGCCATGTGTGATGATGGTGCTTTCCAAGGCTACAACGGGTCTCCCCTCCACCAGAGCTTCCTGTACGGAGGGATGAATCCTGACATAACCACCTGGGGACAAACACAGAAGAGTGAATTATTTGCGTGGGTTTTTGCAGTAACTACTGAGCTGTTTTATAAAAAGAAAACTGTCGTCATCACAACAAATTTATCCCCCTCTTCAGCTGTTCTTTGGGATGAATTTACAAATAACTTTAAGAAGACTAGAGCTGTGTTTTATGTAAGTGAAATGTGTGCAAAATAACTCTACTGTTAATATGAATTATAATCCTCATCACCATCACTGAAGGATCCTCTGCCACCATTTTTGCACTTGTATGGTTACTGGCTCCAGTAACATTACTTGAACATTATTGTGAACAAACTGAGCCCTGCAACCATGCCTAAAGATGGAAATATATTTTAAAAGAGTGGAAGCACCAAGGATACCATAGTAACTCAATATATTTTAAGACTATCATACACCAAGACTATTGAGGCTCTTTGCTGTGCTCCAAGAACACTGCCAGTAAGGTCTCTGCTGAATTCAGATGAAGAAAATGCTTTCCACCCAGGAGCTCTTTCAGAATGCACTACTCACCATGCAGAAGTCTTCTCACCTGGGTTGTCCCACGTACCACGGAGGACACGTGTCTTCCCAGGGTGAAGGTTATCTTCCTAATCATCTTGTGGGTATGGATGGTCCTGAGATAACAGGAGTCAGGGGAAAAGGAAAGATGTAATTTAGCAATGATGTGACCATGACAAGCTAAACATATCAGTTCTTGCCTTGACCTTGGAAGGTAGACAGGCCTTGCCTAGGAGATTTCCTGGAATCTCCTGGTGTTTCAAGCATAAGCCAGGGTGTCAAAACAAAATGTTGGAAGGGGTCACCTAGCTTATTGTCAAAGCTGAGCAGATACTGTGATGGAGCAGACGAAAGGATGAGGAGTAACAAACTAGGCAGAATTCCAAAGCAGAAAACCTTTTAAATTCCAGAGTGACCTGCTCATGATAGATGTCAGGCTCAGCCACTGCCACCTCCAACCTGAAAGGTCACAAGGAGGAGTTTAGTGCTATAGGGATATGAAACTGTTTTTTGCAGGTGTCTAGGAGAAAATAAGCCGCTCAAAAAGGAGCTGAGAACTGACAAACCCGACTGGAACTGCAAGGAGGAGAGAGCAGCTTTCCCTAGAGCCGGGAGTGCTTTATGCAGGCTCATGTTACATCATCCTTCTTAGCACAGTGCCTTGGAAGCAGAGTGGCAATTCAGCCCCAGCAACAAACTCCAGAACTCCTCTGGTCTCTTAGCAACTCCTTTTCACTCTAATTAAATTCATTCCCAAACAGAGAAAGAGGGGGAGAGAGCTGTAAATGTTAAGAGAGTGGTCTGGTGTGGGCCTCAAGGCAGTTTCACTCAATGCCTGGCTGCTTCGCATACTTTCCCTGGGCTTTTGGCCATATCCCTCCAGTTTCCCTGTTCCTCAATCCTTCAATAGGAGGAAAGGATTCCTTTCCTCGGTCCTTTGTGCCTATTGTTAATTCAGATAGCAAATTAATTAAAATACCATACTGTCTTCATGTTACACTTATCAGAATATGGCTCTGCTCTCAGTACAGTGTGTGGCACTTCAGCTGTATAGAAAATTCTTATATCCAGGGAGAGCCTATTGCCAGATCTAAAGACTTTGACTATACACAGCTTGGGCTGTGCTATTTAAGAAATGTGAGACTGGATCAACTAGACACAATACACACCTGACTGAAACACTAAGATTTTCCATTTTCCAAATCCTTTTTGTGCTAAGCTCAGCAGCTTGAGCTGTTCATGGGTTCATGCAAATGTTCTGGTATTGGCTGTGTGTGTGCCTACACATCCCTCGCTCTCTGGGGCAAAGTCAGTTTCAGAATGAATTCATTAAGCCAACAGGGTTACGACAGGGATTGCTTGAGCTGCTCGAGTTGTGCTCTGAATTTTAACAACCCCCCAAACTCTGAAGCACAACACCAAGGAGTGCCCATGCTGTATTGGCCAGTGGATAAAAACCAGCTGCTCACCACCTGAAACCCAACAGGGCTGAGCTGATATTCACGGGAAGCTTGGCCAACATTCGGCCTGAGCTGGCTCAAAGATTTTCAAAGCTTGGCAAGTTTTGCTGCAAGACCCATACGACCTTTTGCCTTGTAACCAAACTTTGCACATTCACAGTGCACGTTTCAGGCAGCTCAAGCACGGACCTGCTCTCCTCCCGCCTCCCCTGTGACCCATCCGGCGTATCCGAGCTCATGGAGCAATGGCCTGGTGTCTCTTACCTCGGAGTGTCTGTCTCATGGAGGGAGGCTGGGTGGGTACTGGAGCGGTGCCTGGACAGCCCTGGGAGGAGGCAGAGGAGGGGGAGCACTGGCCAGAACTCCTGGCCAAGAGAGTCTATTTATTATTAACCACAGGCACAGCTGAGCTCCACAACTGCTCCCTGCCCAGGGTGCAGGGGGCCACTTCACGGCAGGGCCAGGAAAGCTTCTGTGATTATTTTTGTTCCTGCAGAGCCAGATTTTCCCCTTGCTCTTTAAAAGACTTTTCTCATTTTTCAGATTCCTTTCCTATTAGATTTTTAAAAGATCAGTGAATTACTTGCTCGCTAAAACAATGCCCTTGAAGACTGAGTCCCTTTGTGCTTATTCCTAAAAAGCAGAGGAATCACATTCATGCCTCCCCCACAACTTTTCCAAATGCAGCTGTTAAAGCTCTTTCTTCCTAGGGTGAGAGCTCTACCCAGATCTTGGCCTCTCCATCAAGGAAAGCTCTAGGCCTAAAGACAGTTGTGGCCACATTTTTTATGATGCAGATACCTGGCTACACCCAGGATACAAGTTGAGTTCATGGCAAAAAACTATCCTGGTCTCCTCCTATAAGGACAATCCATTCTAGCAGTTCAAGGGCAGTTTTGAACAAGGACTATGAAATTATGCTTGTCCCCCCCCTAAAAAAAAAGTGATACTTTGATATCTAATGCACTGGTATTGTACATGTTCCAGTTTTATATTCTGCAGAAAATATCAGAGCTAAGAGTTAGATGGCCATGAAGGAACTGATTTACAGGTTAAAAGACATGATTCTGTGCAGCTTCCATGCACAACATAAAGTAGCTGAAGTAATTACTAATGTATTTCTGAAGTAATCAGTGTCAGGGAACTGACTTTACTGCAATCCATTAATCAGGAAATTGTAAAACATAGGTTGTTAAAGCAGTATTTGCACTTTACACTCATCCCTTTTAAAAGAAATTTCTTGCAACTTTTGTTTAACCCAGCAGTAACAAATTGTGTCTTGGTTTCTACATCCTTCCAATCTCTTCAGCTAAACACATCCAAGGAAACTTCAAACAAAACTTGCTGAGTTACAAAGACAATCTGCCTCTGACTTCTGCTACTCAGTCCGGAGGGAATTTAATTGCAGGAATGATAGATTGCATCCTCCGATACCATAAATGGATGCTGAAGATTTTGTGAACAATATCTTTTTCCTGGGAGGATGGGTAGCGAGTCATATTGGAAAGAAAATCTGTAGGTAAAATAACATTTTTTAAAAATACACACAAATGATAATGACATAATTTTATTTTATATTAAATCTATTTGGAAAGATGGCAGTATTATAGGAATCTATTTGGACTATCATGTTTTTGACATATTTTCAGGCAAGATGGCTTAGTAACCAAGTCAGTTTCTTTGTCACTCAGTTTCCAATTCTCAATGTTATCTCATGGTGATCTTATGCAGTGGGCCTGTCATATTAGGTAAGTCAGGGGTAAGGATGTTTTGCTTGATTTGTTGTTTTTTTCCTTAAATCCAGTAGAAAATCAACCTTTTGGACTTTTAGCTCAGCTTTCCGACATGAACTTGTAGGTCTCTGAGACAAAATGAGGTAGGTCAAACAGGTCTCTGAGGGCACTTCAGCAGTCTTGTACATATCCCAGCCCTGGAATTTCCCCCAGCAGACTTCTGCAGTGTGATATATGGCTGGCAATAGCAACTATGGGGCTTGGAAGCAGCCAGTAGGTGACTGGCAGGAGAGAAAGCCCTGGAGAAGAGCTGGAGACAGGTTTGTATGAAAGTGTGGGGCAGTGTATAACTCATTCTTCTGCCTGCTGCAGTGTTAGCTGCCTTTCCATGCCTGTCTGCCTGCCTGTGACCCAGAGCTTGCTGCTGGTACTTCCCCCTCCGGGCCTCAGAAGTAGAAGTTAATATTAAACAGGTTCCTGAGTAAAATGGGAGTGGCTGCGAATAAAGAAATTGCCATGGCAAATTCCTACTGCTCGCTGGGAGCTGGGCCTTATGGCCACCCTGGCATTTTTCTTTCTGAGTGATTCCTAGAGTTAAAATCTCCCCTGAAACCTTTCCTCTCTCAGGTCATCACTGCTGGAGGCATTAGGAAATGGGAAACTCCACATTACTTTTGTCACTCTGTCATGTCCACCATGGGACAGTATTTCCCTCTCCCTGTGTACCCAATTTCTAAGAGTCCATTTACAGTTGTTAGGCTGGGATTTGCTCATTGGTGTTGCTCTGTTTTTGAAGCTTGCTTCTAGGCTGCCAATATCCTAGGAGACCTCCTAGGGACATGCAGAATCATAGAGAACACATTTAGCCATTCACTTGTTTTACCTCCGTGAGAACTAGGGTGCCTGGAAATGTCTTGTCAAGGCAACAATCTAACCAGTACGAAGGTTTGACAAAGTTGCTCTTTAGTGACTTAACCTCTTTAACTGTTTTGACATCCTTCCACTTTCATCAGCATGATCGTCCTAATGGATCCAAAATAACTTCCCAGATTATCTTAATGGCTTAAAAGTTGTTTTTTTTTTTTTCCCCTAATATGAAGCATTTTTTCCTCCAGCTGTTTCTAACAGAATGCAAGACTGAACATACACAACTGGAACAGTTTTTGAGCTTTTACTTCAGTGCTGAAAATTGCGTGAAAAATGCTCTGTGATGGAACCAGGTGCAGAAAATAAGTTTCTTTTTTTAAATATTAAAAAAAGGCCTTCTCAATTCTCATGGGAGAATTTTGCATTGAACATCCAGGCTTTCTCATAACAGGGCTTTGAGGAACTGAATTTATTAAATATTTGGCATTGATCACTGTGTTGATAATATCAGGAGAGAGTCTGCTGCATAGAGAGCCTGGATCAAGGTCTTTATTTGGGTGCTCCATGTCCTGGATGAACGTTGGTCTTACACAATCATTCAAAGAAGTTGCTCATTTCAAGATTGTTGGAGTTCAAAGTTCACACCAAGAACAAGCCTTTTTTTTGTGTGTGTGTTTTATATGTACCAGTACCTTGTTTTGAAGCCTGTTAAAGTTGATATGTATATTTCACCTCCTTTTAATTCAGAGCTGTGTTTACCCAGGTCTGGATTCTGATTATTCCTGAAAGTGCCAGCAAGCATTCCCACTCCTCAGTGGGAACTCCACAGCCTCATTTCTTACATAGTTTGAGGGCACTGAAGTCACTGTCTCAAGGAAACCTGAAAAGAGATTTACCTCTTCTAGTGCTCTTCCTAAAGTCCAACATCTTAGGGTACTGCCCTGCTGCCTATGTTTAGAGCAAAGGCTTCATTTCAGTATTTTCTGGAGTGACTGATGACTTGGATATGTTTGATTTATTAATATATTTCAAGGACAGAGGCAAAATATCAGTAACACTCCACTGACAGGCTTCTCCCTTCACCTTGCTCCTGCACCCCAGCTTGTCACCGTCTTTTAGGAATGTGTTTCGTACTTGGCTTAAGGCTCTTGGCAGTAGGAAGCCAAGGGCACCATGTGGATCATGCAAACAGTAGTTTCACAACCAGGATTTATTACAGAATCACAGAATAGGTCGGGTTGGTGGGACCACAATCTGGCCTAACCTCCCTGCTCAAGGAGGGTCGTCCTAGGGCACACGACACAACGAAGGATTGCGTCCAGAGGGTTCTGGAATATCTGCAGTGAGGGAGATATTACAGCAGAAGGACGCGATGTTTCTCACCCCATTAGCGCAGCACTGGGTGGCTCAGTGCCAACTTTCGGGCTGGGCCTTTGCGGCGCCACTGTCCCGTTTTGCTCCCCGCCCCCCGCCGGCGCCACGTCGCCGTTCCGTGTCGTTCCCTCCTGGAAAAGGCCCTTTCTCGCCGCC
>WEIU01012856.1:95956-125426 GCA_013389925.1 Aegithalos caudatus | reverse complement strand
CTGCGGCCTAGCGCCCGCCGGGCCCGGGCGCCGGGAGCGTTCCCGCCGCCTCGCCAAGGGCCGCGGGCCGCTGTTCATTGTGCGGGAACAGGCCCGCAGTGCTCGGCGCGGAGGACGCTGTGTAAAAGGAAGTGCTGCAGCCGCGTTCCGCAAAGCGCGACAAAGCAGGAAATGCGACGTCATTTAAATTCTTGTGCGTTTCAATCGAAATTTAAAATTGGGAATTAACTCGTCATTGATATAGCGAAAACTGTTTATTAAACCGGAGAAAAGGAATAGGTCGTGGCACGTTGCAGGATGTGCGAGGTGGCCCTGCCTGTGTCACATCGAGGTTCTGTGTGCTGCGTCATTTCCTATCCGTGTTTTCCTTTAAACTATATTTCTGATAAATCTTCTCTCTGGGGTTATGCAAGCCGTACTGCGTGTTTTAAAGCTTGCCAGATGGGTATTTTTAAACCTATACTGCTGGTCGGTTGGCAGGCAGAAAGGAATTTAAAACAGTTTTGTGAGTGTAGACAGATATTAGTTAATATAAAAGCAAGTGATAATCCAAGATTAGCATTGATGAGCGTCTCCTGGATTTAAAAAATTACTTTTTAAATAGATAAATTAAATTACATTTAACGTGTGTGCGGGCAAATAAATTTCAAGCAGATTGGAAGCAAAACTTGGTAGCAAAAAGAACCATCCCTTGGTTAGGAAGGAATCGGCTCTAGATCTTAATTGAGGGTTTTTTATATCTCTTCTCCTTGCATTTTTTCCCGTCTTTCAATGGCAGATTGCAGCAGCAGCACGAGGAGCCGCTGCTGGGCTTTCGCAGGGAGCTCACTCGCTGTGTCTGTTTCGCGTGCCCTGCAGGGTTTAAAGCATCCATGCTCGCTCTTGTTCCACATCTATTTTGGCTAATGCCCAGCTGCCTGCTTCCCTTCGGGAAGCACCGTTCAGCAGCGCTCTCGGGGTGCTGCTGCAGGCAGAGGGTTTTGCCTGCGAGTCCCCGGGTTAATGTTTGATGCCAGTGATGAGGAAATGACCGGGAACCGTGCTTAGCTCAGCTTTAAGTGAGCCGCAAGGTCAGTGCTCCCTCTGTTTAAGTTTGCCTCATAATTTCTGAAGATCGAAAGGCTCAATTACGCAAATTGGATTCGTGAGACAGCTGTAGAATAGGTAGAGATGCGGGATCGATTTATTGAACACAGCGACTGCCACAGTACAGAAGCAGTCAAGTTCATCAGTGTCCTGCAGTGCAGAGAGTCTAGGGAATGTATTTATTTGCAAACACTCAGGCCGAGTGGGAGGCTAAATCTACTCTTTGGTAATGGTTAATGTGCTTTAATTTGAGCTTAAACAGTGGGATCTCGGCCTTGGATCTAATGAACGTCTCCATTCTTTGTTCTCTTTGGCTAATCCTGCTAGTTATCCCATTGCTTGCTTTATTAATTTTTATGAGACCATTCAAGTTGGAGGGAGAATAACTTTACTCAGGCTTTAAAGTAAAATTAGTAATTTTAACTTGCCCTTCTGGGCAATTTTGGATTTCTAGGTTTGGTTTCTATAGGATATATTCATATTTAGGAAAATATGTTTCTTACTATTAAATTTGGTTTTACCTTTATAAATGAGCTGGAGGATTTAACAGTGAGATGAAGGAGTTAAATTTCAAAAAGTAGGTTTTTAGTGTAGGAGGTAGAGCAGTTTTTGTTTGAGTAACACTGCACAATTCTTTTTGTTCACAGGCTTTTTTAGTTGAATCATCATGCGGTTGACAGTAAATGCTGCCTGAAAAACTTTTGGGAGACAGTCCCTTCAGTATAAGGAGGTAGCATGTAATGGCTGGTGCAGAAATACTGCTCTTTTATGGAAACTGAAAGGCATAAAATTGGTATCATAAGTTCTTTCTGCTTCTTTGAACATCTGATATGATCAATAGGTCGGTTAATGAGTTTTAATATACCAGTATGATATCCTTGGGATGGACAATTAATATGTCAGAGTGAGAGACACAGTGACTAAGATGAAGGACTTGGATTTCTCCTACACATACAGTTTTGCTGATGTTACTCTTCTTTTTTTCTTGCAGCTAAAGTGTAGAAGTCGCAGGGTGAAATGTAGGAAATCACATTCCCTAATAGACAATGAAAAAAGGTTTTTTTTACTTCTGTGGTTTAGCAGTTTACAAGACGTATTTTGTAAAAATTTATAGTATTTTAATCTGGAATAAATTCCAGGGGAACAAAGCAAATTCAGAACTTGTTTAATATTATGATCTCTTTCTTATTGGTATGTTTGAAATAAAAAAAAAAAAGAATTGTTATCCTTACCAGGTTCCTCAGTCCTTCCAGTTCAGATGGCTGCATGGTTCTATTGAGCAGTGCCACAGCCAATCCCTTTTTCTGAAGCCTTGACACCGCTCCCTGCTTGTGTTTTCCAGATGTCGTGCTACATTAAAAGTCATCAAGTTGATGTAAACAAATTACATTTCACTTGTTTGTTTAAGAACTGAATGTAAATAAAACCCATAGCAACTAAGTGCTGTTCTTTGAGAGCTGTCTACATGTTTGTACCTTAGCTGTTCTTCCTGAAGCCTGGGTTGGGTATTTTTTCTTTTTCATGTGAGGACCGTGCATCAGTGAAGTAAGGCCTGCTTAGTTCAGTGCAGCAGTGGGGATGAGGTGCAGGGCACACACCTCCTGACAGCCTGCCTGAATTGTTCCTTTCATGGCTGCTCTGGTCTCCATCCCCTCATGACTTCTGAAGGAGGTTATGGGGAGGGGACAACGAGCTAAATGCTGTTAAAGTCAGTTTTTTCCCCCCTTTTACTAACTCCAGCAGAGTTTCATTAGCCAGTAATGTGGCTGAACACCCAGGAGCTGTGCTAGAGCAGCGTGCCTAGCCTCTTTCCTTCTACCTTCTTCCCAGGAATTCTTGGTCTCTGTATGGCACCTGAAGAAGCCATAGATGGCTGTTATCCTGAGCTTTCCCATCTGCCAGTCATGGCAGTATCTTGGCTTTTGAAGGAAATTTGCTGTTGGCTGTACCATTCTAATTTAGCTGAACCAGTAGAGAAAACAACTTAGCATTACCTGAAAGCAGAAACCTGAAGGAATCTGAATAAGGAAGTGCACTGCAAGCTTCCAAAGCCATAGAAGGAAGCATTGCCTATTGAGAAATACCCATGAAAATCAGGGTATGCTATTTTGATCGAGGCATTCATAGCTAGACATGTGTTGAACCTTTTTCAGCGATAAAATGCCAGTGCAGGCAATTATTAATTTTGTCTGGTTGTTCCATGTGTTGGTGTCACTCATGTTTTGTACAATCATGCAGTGAACCGAACAGGGGAAATTATCTGGACTTGGACCCTGATGACTTCTCTGGTCTGGCTCCCCAAGCAGCTTAACCAAATTACACTCATATATTTGAACTGAAAGGACAGAGAGCACTGCCAGAATAAGTGCTTTTTTGGATGACAGCATCACAGAAGCTCAGAGAAAATCCAGTTATATACTTTTCTTGATCTAGTTTTATTTTTTCAGATGAAATTACATGTGTTCTCCGACTACTTGACCAAATGGAAGTTTCAGATGTCTTCCTACATGTCAGTGTGTAAGACAGATAACTCCTATATTTCTCAGTTTTAAGGATTTTTTTTCCTATAACCAGAATGAAAAGGCTGGCATCACTGTTGAGTAGGGTTAAATTGAATACTCTATGTGAGTAAAGATGCTCTCCAAAGCAAATTTCATTATCTTACCCCCAAAATAACGTAGTCTATTTTTTTGACTTGGCCAAAGTATGTTTTAGCCAAACACTGCAATTGGATACATAAAGTGTTACATTCTTTGTGACCTTAAGGTAAAAATCTTACCTCTCAGTGAGGGGGAGCGTTGTGGAAGAAGTTGGGGTGTTACCCTAAGAGAAATACATTTTTTTCCCCTCCTACTCCAGCCTTCTTCTTCAAATAATGCTGCATTTGCTGCATAGGACTGAAGACCTTTAAAAGCAATGTTTGAATTAGAGCCTGGGAGTGTTTTATGTTTATTTTTTTCTCTTTATAGCCTACCATTTAAATATTGTGACAACTTTCAGAATTACACAGAATCTGCATTTACAGAGGATTTTCTGAAATAAACTGGGAAGGAGGGAAAGGGGTTTGGAGCTTTATTTTCCCTATCACGCAGTGGGAGAATCTAATTTTGGAGGTTAGATACTTAGCCTAAGTCATGTTGACCAAATAGTTTCTATCAGATGTCCCCATGTCAGGCAGGAGCTTTTCTGTCAGTCACTTATTTCAGCTGTAGTGGTGTCCCAAGACTTGGTTGGCTCAAGGAGCAGAGTGGCTGTGCAGAGTGGTTGGGCAGGGATCTGATCCAGATTAAAAATAACTGTGGGGGCACCAGAAGGAATGTCAGGTTCCATTGCAGCCATTTCCTGGTCTGTGCCAGCCAGTGGCTGTGAAGCTGCTGCCCCAGCACATGGGGGAAGCAATGCTGTGTGGAAATATGCAAAGGGTGGAGATAACACTTGTTAAGGAACAAACCTTAAACAACCTGACTTATCGGTGTGACTCCCATTTCTTAATAGCAATCAAGCCAGAAATTCCAGTTATGTTCTAGTTCAATGACTTCATGGGTGGTTGTTTTTGGTTTAGTTTCAGGGGCTTTTTTTTGTTTGGTTTTTGTTTGGGAAAGAGGGCAGTTTAAGTGGCATGGGGCGGGGGGTTGGGTTTTGGTTTTCTTGGTTTGGGGTTTTTTTCCTTTTGAGGTGGGTCTTTGTAGGTGGATTAGGCTGTTGGGTAGGTGGATGTGACTTTTAGGTTTTTTTTTGTGGGGTTTTTTTTCATGGTAGAGAGTGCTGGTTATAGCATGGATGAGTCTTGTGGTCTTGTTCTGTTTTTGCAACACCCTGTTCCTGCTGGCGTAGCTGTTTGTGCCTCCACCTGACCCTGCAGAGTCTCATCTGGTCTTGTACTGCCTGCTTTTTATGTAGGATCACATTTCTTACCTGGTTAATTCGTCTACAGGGTACAGACAGGGGATTGGGAGTGTGAATTTGCGTGTTTTGAGTGTGAATTGCGGCCTGATGGCAAGTGTCAGCTTGTGGTCTGTAAAGCTAGATGAGATTTTTTTTTAAATTATTGTTAGTATGTTGAATACACCAGTGGTATTGCACATGGAGGGTTGTCAGCTCTCACTCAACCTCAGGTTTTAATATTGCCCTAAAACTGGATTGCAGATGTCATTTAGTGCATTGTTCACTGGCTTTATCGGACTTCTTAAAAATACAATAGACTGTATAGCTATGTGGAAGTGCATGCAGTTTAACATCTTATACCTTTCCTGGCCAGGAATATCAACTTAAGTGTTTTGAAACGCTGTCCTAATTTTAGTTGTGCTGCTGAAAGATGATCCCTGTCTCTTGCACTGCCTGTGAGGCTGCCCTCAGCTGCTTGGAGGGCCTGGTTCTGCTGGCTGTGCAAAGTGCTGTAAGTGTGCAACAGGAGCACCCCATTCAACAGCACCCTGCGCTTAGATGGATATAATCTGCTTCTCAGCCTTCCCTCAAGTGGTGTTTTGTAGGAGACCTAAATCCTCACAGATTTTCTTGTCTACTAGGTCTTCATATTTCCAGTGAGTTCAGAGTTTGCAGCTTGTTATCTGGAGACAGTGCAGCTTCTTTCTAAACTGAAGTGTTGGTAAACGCTTACAGATTCAGTTTTTACACATTTTTAAATTTTTTTCCTTTTTTTTTTTTTTCTTGGCTTATATTTTTATGTGGAATGGGAAAGGTCTACTTGAATTTTCAGTTGTAGTTTTGAACATACTGAATCTGAACACTTACAGTACATTGAATTTCTAGGAGCTTGTTCTTCTAAGTTAAAATTGAAAAAATCTTGAAAACCACTCTCAGTTCTCTTGAATAACTGAAGATGCTAAATCAAACTTGTGCTATTTAACATGCTAAAATTGATCAAACTGTCTGCAAAGCTTTGAAACTGTCCAAATTTTTCAAGACAAGCAGCACAATATCGAAACAGGGTTCTTCAATTTATTTGGTTCCTATCATAGGAACTCATGTGTGTTTTGTCAGATGTAATTATCCATCACAAACATGTTTTTCATTCTTGGAGAGGAAATCACATTATCTCCTTGGTCCAGGACCTTCCTCTTAGTGTCACAGCTCAAGATAACTTTGCTTTTACAGGTTTGGTTTTGTTCCCCAAGCTTTTGTAAGAGCAAGTCCCAAAATATGCACCAGAGTTCACTGAAGTAGCTGAGGCTTCATCTTTCCTCAGATGTTCTTAATTTTATGGTTATGCTGGGGTAGGGTCCCATGAGTCTTTAGTGCTGTTCTTAACACAGCATACCTTGATTTACAGAATAACAAGATCATCCAAATAATTTTGCAGCTTGAGTGCTTCTCCTTAACTCCCCATTATCTTCTCTCACAGGTACTTCATACATGGAGTCTGCAAGGAAGGAGACAACTGCCGCTACTCCCATGACCTCTCCACCAGTCAGTCTGCCATGGTGTGCAGGTATTACCAGCAAGGATGCTGTGCTTATGGAGATCATTGCAGGTAAAGAAATGCCCCTGGCCATCCTGCAGGAATCTTCTCACTCTGAATCCCTGAGTACAGAGCTCAGGGAAAGACAGTAAATCTTAGTGCTTTCCTTTTCCATTGCAACTTCAGGTATTTATAAAAATAACTTTTCTGGCTCTCTTGTCTTGCTAAATACCAGTGTTTGCTATGCAAGTAAAGGAGCAAAGGCGAGGTGGTAACTGGTTTTCATAAAAGTGATAGTTGTCAATGCAGGGAGTTTTCTTATTTTTTTATTAATAACAGTAGATTAATTGAAATCTGAGACTACATTCAGACTAGCTGTATGGATGAAACTGAATTGTACTGTTTCAGTGATCATAAAAGCCTGAACAGGTAAGAATTTTTTTTCTTCATGGTGTCTCCTGAGGAATTGGTACTCTGACACTGTAACCACCATTTTGGAAAAGTAACTTGAGTTTGTCATGTCAATTCTAAAATGTTACCTGTACAAAATAGCTTTGCTTTATGAAAACATACTATGAATTGATCTATACCCCTGAAATTATAACAAAAAAGAAATTGTGAAGAAGAAAAAGAGATACTTTCCTAGTGGAGGAAAGCTTTACAAAGACTTGGGTATGTTTCATCATTCATTTTATTAAAACTTAGCAGAAGTTTTAACATTCTTTCTTATTGCAGCTGTAATTCATGAATAAACACCTGCATCGTGATTTTATATGGTAGCTCATAGTTTGCATTGTTTTACTGTTTAATGAAGGGTTACTCTATGTAAGAAAAGCAACAAAGAAAACTTCTCTGTAGTCTTCTATCTGCCAGTGCTATGTTTTTGATCATAAAGATCAGTGGTCTTCCAACTTTGGATCATGCACCCCATCAGTTCAATGTCTTTGAGCTCCCACCAACATACACACTTATTTATAGTTTATATGTGTACATCTACATTTACTACTGTGCTAATGTTATGTACATTATAAAACATAACCCAAAACTAGAATTACATAAAGGATGCATTAAAAGTGAAATGAAAAATACTTAATACTTTATAAACAGTCCAAAGCAATTTTTACTGTCACTAAAAGCTTTATTAGTAATAATATTTTTTTACTGACAGTAATGTTGATTCAATGGGATTCACTGAGATTTAAAATCTCAGTGTAACACTGTGTTACAGTTATTTGAATGTCTCATTCTAAGTTCAGGTTATTTCAGTCCTTGGTTTTAATGATGGTCGTAACTGAAAAAGATCTTTCACAAAGATATGCAGATCCAGAAGGAAGTGTATTGTTGGCTGCATGTACTAATGTGTGATAAATTTAGCTAGTAAGTTTCCACCTTCCCTGATGTCAATCAGCTGTTAGTGAAGATTAACTGAAAGGTGTTGCATTTTTATATTTTTACCAAATGGGTCCAAAATACATTGGAATTCTGAATTTGAAACATTTCTAAACATGTTAGAGAAATCCCTTTCCAAGTGTACGAGATACTAAAGGTTTTTTTGTAGTTGACACACTTGGGTAATTTTTGGCAGTAAAATCACTTAATGGTAGAAATACTTAATCTTCGTAGTGTTGCCTCCATGCCACAAATTTCCTTCAAAAAGCAGTTATCTGTTCATGAAATGACTTTATCTTGGAGGGACAGTTTGAATTTGATTGAGTTTGGGTTTGTTGTTTTTTGTTTTTTTGTTTTTTTTTAATATCTGCTCAGCAGCACAGTGCTGGCAATGACTTGTCATCACAGAAAAGGGCAGCAAATTTGGAGCACTCATCTTTGTGAAATAAACATACATAACTCATCTGTGACAATTTTAAAGTGCTATATATACTGTGAGATAATCAGCAAATCATCCATGTGGTACAGAAGACTTTTGTGGTAGCTTTCCAGCTCATAACTGAAGTACATATTTGGCTATTTAAAAGTCTGCATTGATGAAATTCTCTTGTGTCACTTGGGTGCTTCTGGACCTGTTTTTGCTACAATATCTTGCCTATGAATGATGCACTGATGAATTTCTGGTGGGGTGCTGTCCCTATAACCTTACCCTGGAATCTCTTATGGTGGTCAGAGCAGCTGCTGCTTCAGTGGTTTTACTTGCAGAGTTTTTCTGTAAAGCATTGTTTTTACTAAAGTAATTATCTACTGTTGAGAAGACATCTCTTCCAGTTAATCTTTTTGTCTTTGTTAAAGAAGTAATCTGTTGAGAATGTTTCTCTCCTGGTTGGTACATCTTTTCTTTGGTGTCTCACAAAAAGTAGTTCATTATTGAAGCAGAGTCTAGCAAGTATCATAGGCTGAGACATATGAATAACATTCTGTACTTTTCCTTCTGCCATACAGCAAACTTCCCACACTGCAAAATTCGTTCTACTTGTTTCTTCAGATCTCTAGCAGTGTTTTCTATGCATTTCCCAGCAATATTTGCTGACAAACCAATGAGTTTTACTTGGTCACCATATTGTTTTCCGTGAGTTATTTCAGTCATTTTTACAACAGCAAGAAGAAAAAGTGGTCCAGTGGCATATGGCTTTTTGTCTTTCATTTTTATGTAACTAGCCTCAAAAGAGGTTTCTAAACCTTTATTGTGAAGTTCTGCAAAGTACTGGATTGAGTAGCACATGACATTCAGTGCCTTGCTAATTGAAGTGAATCTTCTCAGTAGCCGATATCTCAAGGTGCATTATTCTCCAAGAGCACAGTTTTTCATTAATAATGGTGAATGTAAATCCATATTTCAGATTGCCTTCTTGGTAATCTTGATCTCTTCTGTCATTCTTCTCCCCCTGAGTTCAGGAGCTGATTAGGTTGGCATCGTTTTACTTCATAGTCTGGCTGATGAGCTCCTAGTAGGAGTACAAGTGTTAGCTCTGACATTTCCTTTTTGGCTTTTGCTCACATTATCAGTATTGTCATCAGCCCACAGTTGCAGGCATTTTTTTCAAGCCACTTGTTTGCTTTGTCAGGGTTAGTTTAGGTAAAACAAGATCAAATAATCTGTTGATTCATTAAGTGGGCATTAGCAAAGTACAATATGTTACAATATGCTTAAAGTGAGCAGATGGGGGTTCCACTGCCAACCCACTGGGTGATAGAACACCTCCTTCAAGGCACCTCCCAGGTACCACACATGGGCCCTCTGACTTACTGACTGTGAGGACACTGCCATCAACATGTATCTTAACAATAATGGTAATTTATTGTATTTTTTAAGGAGAAAAACCAGTAAGTTCTAGTATTTTCTTCCTGCACCCCATTGGGTTGCCTTGGGCATCTCGTACGGTGCACGTGCTTTGGAGGCCAGATGTAGAGATCTGAAGGCTTGAATTTTAAATTTGTGCTTCACAGTACTAGGAGTACCAAGCTGACATTTGGTTAGGAGCACCTCTTTAATATGTAAGAATTGTTATGCTTCATTGTTTTTAATCTGACACAAGTTAAATGAATCACAGTCACTTCAAACTTCTGTGTGATCTCAAAAAATTCCCTCCTATTGTCCTTGAAATTAGTCAGCAAATATCTAAGACTACAACGGTATATTTGTCATTTATTTTCCCCATTTAGTCTCCTAGTTGCTGGAAGACAGATTTTTGAGAGAAATGGTGCCTTCCTGCTTATTGTGGGTGGTAGGGCTCAAAATGTTCTGATTATCATTTTCCACAATGAGCTGAAAGAGGCATTAGAAATAAGTACTCAAATTCAGTGTAAAATCTGCATGAGGCAAGATGCTTAGACACAGGAGAAGAATAATTTATGTTGGTGGGGATCTCAGAATCTGTGCCAGCTGAGGCCAGGTTGCTCAAGGCTTTGTCCAGTCAAGTTTTGAGTATCTGCAAGCATGAAGACTGTGCACCCATTCTAGTGCTTAACTACTCTTACAGAAAATTTTTTTCCTAATACTCATAATTGTAACTTCCCATTTTGAACTGGTGCCTACTGTCTTGTCACCCTATCACTGTACCTCTTAGACTCTGGCTGATTTTTCCTGTGGCTTCACTGAAGTAGCTGGAGACAGCAGTGTCTGTCCTTAGTCTTCTCTTTATAAAGCTGAATTAACTCATTTTTCTCATTCAGCAATAGTAAACATGTGTAATAGGTAACTGACCAATTTGGGACATATCTGAAGATTGTTTTGTGTAAATTAAGTAAGAACTGTGCTCTTTTTTCTCCAAAATCTCCTGAGTACCTTGTGTGACAGATTGCACAAGTGGAAGCATTTCTCTATAAAGGGTCACCAGTGACTTTTCTCTTGCTAGCAATTTCTGTATCCTCCTTCCAAATAGCATGTTCACATCTTCATTAGTTTGTTTTCAGTACATGGGGCTGCTGTCTGGAGGTATTTTTTTGTGGAAAGTTGACATGATGTGTTTTAACTTTTTAGATATGAACATACCAAGCCACTAATACAGGAGGAAGTGACTGATGTGGATCCAGAGGCAGAAATCTATCCATCAGTGTCCTCAGAGTTCGCATCGCTCCCTGAAACAGTTGAAGAATTTATTGCTGAGATAGAAGATGAAAATACAGATCTGGTAGCAGCAGGAGTAGGGGATGAAGACTGGGTGAATGCAGTGGAGTTTGTCCCTGGGCAGCCATACTGTGGACGTGGTAAGCTGATCATGGGGTAGCAGTGAATTTCCATCATGGTTCAGCAGTTTCTGTGTAGTGCATTTATTTTAATGCTTTTGAGCACAGCTGTTCATACTTGCTGGTCAGTTCAAGTGAGCCTGGGTTTTCCAACGTGAGCAGTCAGACTGACTTTCATACTGAAACCAAGTATATTTCAAGTCAGTCTCTGCATGACTGGCTTTCTCTTGCTATGTTTCTGAATGACTTGAAAATCTCCTTTGAAGTTTAATTTGCATATGGGATGGGAGAGGAAATTACTGGTGATAAAATTAATATTGCTACTCTGGAGAGATAATCTGCCTTTGTGTTTTGGGTTGGTTGATTTGGTTTGGGGTTGTTGTACATTCTTTCAAAGGTTTTTCGGTAGAGATGTGAATTCCTGTAGAAGGAATTGAAGCCTAATGCTTACTTTTGTGAATCCCATGGCCAGAGGCTGAAAGTAATTTATTCTAGTTAGCTTTCTGGAACTCAGCTTTCTAATACTGTGACAGCTCACAATGAAAAAGAGACAGTCATATGGGCCCATACTACTTGAGTAGCATACTTGTCATCCATTTCTCCTGCCAAAATATAGCAGTCTTCAAATTTAAGTGAAAAGTAGGCTGAAGGTGTTCACTTTAACATAATTTCCAGTATTTCTCTCTCTAAGGCATGAGGAGGCTATGAGTACTTAACTAAATGTTTGAATTCAAAATGGACACCTTGCATCCAGAAGGGTTTGAAGAGTGCCCAGATTATACTGCTTTGCACTGCTCAGATTCTCAGATTTGGGAAGAGAATGACCTTCTCAGTGTTACAGGATGCTGCCTGGAGCCTCCTGCCATCCAGTTTGAGGAGGGTGAAGAGGAATGGTCAAGTGACACAAACAGTTCGCTGGTGTTGTTGAGAAGTTTGATTATGGAATTGTGTAACAGATCTGTGACTTGAGTGTATTCCAAAGGAGTGAAAACTTGACCACTACCTGTTAATGTGCCACCTTACTGCCATGAAAGATACAGCTTCTGTGCTTGTTGAAACAAAGAATTTTAAAAAATATTTTAATTGGGATAGAGTATTTAGATAGGAGGGAACCTCTGGTTTTCATCTAGTTCATTGCCTGCTCAAGATTGCTAGGGGCATTGTTTAGTTGAATCTCTATCCTCAGAGTTGTTCAAAGGTCCATAACCTCTGGGTATCCTTAGCAGTGTTTGTCTTCTTTCACAACAAAAGCCTCTTTCCTAGTATGTAATTGGATTTTTCACTCAGCTTGCCTTCTGTCTCCTCTCATTTGCACATCTGAGAAGAGTAAGTCTGTTCTTGGGTATCAGCCCCAATAATGACTGGCTGGCCCTCCACTGGAATCAATTCATTCCTAGTTTGAACAGCCAGAGATCTTTTAAATACACACAGTCCTTATGGAAGAGTTGGTGATTCTTCCTGAAGCCTTAAGTCATTACAATGTTAACTTAGTTTTACTAAAGCAATATTTTTTTCTAGGGGTTAGGCTTACTTTTAATGCAAACTTGTGCCAGATTAAGTTAAATAGCTTCCTCTTCTGTGAATCTTGTTGCAAATCTCTGTTTTACAGCCTTTGAAACTTGATGTATTTTAATGTACAAGCATACTCATCTGTTTCTGTTCTGAATAGTGCTACATGATGCTAATTCCCATGGTGACTTAAGAAAAACTTTTCTGAAGCAAGTGTCTTTATTAAACTACAGAAATAAAAATGTGTGCAGTGTGTTCTGTAGCGTATGCCTTAAAGCATATTATTCTTATCAAATCACTGGAGAAATGTACAGATACTTGGAAGCTTCAAAATGAAACCTATTTCTCAAGGTTACCTAGAAGCCTGTGTGTTTAAAATTGTCTTAAAATGATAAAAATTCAAGGTTGGCAGTTTAACCATGCATAGCTGGGACTATAATGCTCACCTTTTACCATGATTCTATGATGTGGGACTAAACCTGGTATCTTGAAGATGACTTCAGGACCTAACATTGAAAATAGTGAAGATTCTTCAGGTTTTCTCTTGTTGTACAGATGTGCCACATTTCCATGTTTGTTCTGCAGCTATTGCTGCTCGACGTTCTGCAGTAATTGAAGAAGAGTAGAAAGGCAGAAATAAAAGAAACGCTAAATTGGGTGTCCGTTTCCTGTTACTGAGAGATTAATGCGTTTAATGCTATGAAATGTGTCCTAAAGTGCAAGCAAGTGGTGTGTGGATCAAAAACAAACTGGTTTTTCTACTGGGAAATGGGCAATGAGACGGTGGTGATTGAGTCCACCTACTGGTGAACAGAGATAGGGAAACAGCAAATGGAATCATGGAGAACAAATATTACTCTGAGGGATGCTGGATTTGCAACTGCTGATGCATTGAAGTCTTCTGAATTTTTCTAATTGTGGTTTCAAAGAGGAAGTAGAACTGCAGCTGCTACAGTGCAGTAGATACAGAAGATATGCGAGTTGTTCCAGCCTCACAGTAAGAGTTTAAAGAGTTTCTTCTGAATATCTAATCTAAATCCACACTCTTTCAGTTTGAATTTTAGTTTGAAATTGTTACCCCTTGCCTTATTGCTACATGCCTTTGTAAAAAGTTCCTCTTTCCATCTTTCTTGTAGGCCCCCTTCAGGTCCTGGAAGGCTGCAGTAAGGTCACCCCAGAGCCTTCTCTTCTCCAGGCCGAACAACCCCAACTCTCTGAGCCTTTCCTCATAGGGGAGGTGTTCCATCCCTCTGACCACCTGCATGGCCCTCAACTAGGTAAAAAAATCTGTGACCACATTAACTCGAGCAAACACTGGCAAATGCAACACTTGAGGGACTAGAAACTGAATGGTAGTTGGGATTTTTGCTATTTCTTATGGAAGTGGAGACCATGGATTTCAAATGGGAAGGGCAAGTGGGATTTCCGTAAGTAAGTACATATTTTCATTGTTATGCTGAGCTACTCAGGCAAGGATGTAAAGTGTAGTTCATTGTTTCTTGTTGCTTTTCTTGGTGCTGGTTCACTAAAACTCGTGGGGAAGAAGAGCTAGTGAACATCTCTGACTGACAATGAGTGGGTTGCCAGGTGACTTGTTACTCAGTTACTCTCTTGCTTTGAAAAGTATGTTTGTAACAGACTGCTCCAGGATCACTGTGAGTGACCACTACAGTCAGAGATGGTTCATAGAAGCAGACTTCATCTTATCCTGAGAGCTAATATTTTTCTACACTAATCTTCAGTATTTTCATATTCCTCAAAACTTAAGTTGCAGAGACGTGCATTTTCTTTTTCTTTGTCCTAAAACTAACAGACTGATACATGCCTATTGTTATGTTTTTACTCCATGGGCATGAAAACTATGCAAGTACATAGCCTCTAATTAATTTTGAGAAGGAGTCTTTCACTTTAACCGTTCCAAGTATGCCTTTGATAGTTTTTGCTTGCTTCTCCAAATGTAGTGCTTGAACAGCTTCTAAAAGTTAAACTTCCTTATAGCGTAAATGTTACTTGTTACCCTTGTAACAGCTTCTGGTTATGTAAATAACTCTAGCTGCTCTTCTTCCTGGTGTTTACTCTGAATATAGTGATGCTTTATATTTTATTACATCTTCAGTTTCTCACTGACTGCTTATGTCTTCTAATTCAGTCATCATCCTACTTATGTAACAATCTCAAAAGGCTGACTTGTGGTGAGGCACAGAAGCATGTGTTTGAGGTACAGGGAGAAGTGTTCAGTAGTAGCTGTCTAAAGGGGGAAGAGAAACGCTTCAGACTTCAGTTCTGTTTAGAGTTAGGTGAGGGAATTTACTTAGGATTTTGCAAAACTGATGGCTAGCTTGGAATGCAGTGAAAATAGCCTGAATTTCAGTTTCTTAGGTTCATGTGTCTGGCTAATTGAACAGATATCTGTTTAGGACAGGCTTTATTTGGCAAGTATGTCAAATGGAGTTAGAGAGATGTGGTCACTTTTCTATCAATCCTAGAGATGCATGGGAATCTAGAAATGAAAGTTTGTTCAGGCTAAATAAAGAGCAGTGTGCTAATTAGCCTGCACATAAAGAATTGCTGATGTGGTATCGCCATACTAGCATTTTGTTATGCTGGATACATCTTTATTACTTCACCTATTAATTTCTGGGATAAAAACTGTTAACTTAGATGTGAAAATTTTAGCTGAAGTTAAATTGATTGTAAAAGCAGTGAGAGATTTGTAGCCTTATTTAATGGCTGCTGAACCAGAGAGTGTAACAGTGCATTTAAGCTGCTGAGGAGTAGTGAAATTTTTTTAGGTGGACTTAGCCTGTAAATGGATCTTCCCTGACCACTGAAACTTTGATAGCTTTAATCTTGCCTGGGTTGAAGGATGAAGGAATTGGTCTTGAAATTAATTGAGTGGGGAAAATAATTCAGTTCAGGTTGAGGGTGTGTGAACTTGGACTGAAATGAACCTAGGTTGTTTCTATTACTCTGTTTGGGTAACCCTGAGTGTTCTTATTCCCTGTACTCAAAATCTGAATGTGCTGCTTACTGTTCTTAATTCTGTTCCCAGCTGCTCCTTTCTGTGCTGAAGCACCCTTGCAGGAAATGGTGATTGAAGAAGAATACGAGAAGCAGCAGGCAGATGTGGAGATGAAGAAGGAGCTGTGCCCCTACGCTGCATTAGGAGAATGTCGCTATGGAGAAAACTGCGTCTATATCCATGGGGACGTGTGTGATATGTGTGGCCTGCAGGTCTTGCATCCCATTGATGCTGCGCAGAGATCTCAGCACATAAAGGTAAGCAAACAACAGTCTGGTGTTTAACAGCTGTAAGTTATTGCTTCCTAGCTCCCCTCAATCACTTGTTACTAATTCCCTTTCATTTGAAGGTGTGTGCAGGTCAGGCAGTGAATGAAATTCCGGTTGTAAACTAGACTGTTTCCTGCCAGGGCCGTACTCAAAAGCAGCTGGATTTCCTTATCTGTATTGGGAGAGCAGTCTGCTTAAAGATACTGAAGCTTTGTTCTTTGCCTAGTCAAAGTGGATGGTCTTTTAAATTGCCGTTTCATGTTTGAAAGTAGTGTCTAAAGGAAGGAATTTGAACTCTGAATTGATTGTTCCCCAGTACTTGGACAATTTTTTCTTTTAGGATCAAAATGTTTTTCAGCTTAATCACACTTCATGCATTATGCAAAACAGCAAACCGAGTTTTAAAACCTACTTAGACCTCACCAGGTGACCGGTGGTCTCTGCAGTTGTTTTCTTTGTGTCTCCTTTTCAGTCTTGCATTGAAGCTCACGAGAAGGACATGGAGCTTTCCTTTGCCGTCCAGCGTAGCAAAGACATGGTGTGCGGGATCTGCATGGAGGTGGTGTATGAGAAAGCTAATCCTAGTGAGCGCCGCTTTGGGATCCTCTCCAACTGCAGCCACACTTACTGTCTCAAGTGCATCCGCAAGTGGAGGAGTGCTAAACAATTTGAGAGCAAGATTATAAAGTGAGGCACTTTCCCATTTTGATTGTGCTTTGTTACTCTGGAAGAACTTAGTAACTTGTGACAACTTGAAACAGACTTCCAGATGCAGACTGCACAGAGACTGCATTTAATGCATAGTAACTTCTAGTTTAGGAGTGAAATAATTGTTAGGGATACCATTTACACTCTGATTTGGTTAATAGGGGTTAAGTTTGCAAAACTCAGTGGTAGTAAGTAACTATTGTTTATTTAGTAGCATGTTGTTCAGTAGTTACTGTTTATGTCTTGGACACCCAGGCAGGAATCTGGAAACAGATTAACCAGTTCAGAATGTATGCTGCTTAATGCATTACTGCCTTAGAGCATTACTCAGTTGGCAAAACATTTCTCTATTTAAGGCTGTTCTAGAAAATACCAAGTTCCAATCAAATAAATATAGGAAAAATACCAAAATAAATTTATTTAATTCTAAAGAAAAAGGAGTCTGTGTGAAGTGTTTTTTCAAGCTTTTCTGAGACAAGCTGACCAACTGCCATTGAGTTCTTGAAGAAGAGAGTTTAGGTTATCTTCGTGTATAAGAGAGTCTAGATTGAAAAGGTTGTACAGCAAGTATATGAGTACAGTACCTCTTTAAAGATGGGTATATGCCGTGACTTGTTATATAGGAGAGAGAGTACCCTGTAATGTGGAATTTTGCAGCACAGTCTGTTCATTTCCCAGGTCCTGCCCAGAATGTCGGATCACATCTAACTTTGTCATTCCAAGTGAGTACTGGGTGGAGGAGAAGGAAGAGAAGCAGAAACTCATTCAGAAATACAAGGAGGCGATGAGGTATGAACAATGCAGCCTTTTACCAAATTGAGCCTGCAGAGATAAAGGCACACATGGAGAAGGGTGTTGATGTAAAGCCCCTTTTCACACCTCCTCTCCACCACCAGGGGTGAAGTCTTTGCCTGTCTGCCCACAGATACATGCACATGGTCCCAAAGCTATTTCTGTGTTCTTTCACCTCAGCCTTTCCCTTCTCTACACAGAACACTGGTGGTATGGTCATAAGGCAGTCCTAGCTTGTGCACTGCGCACTGTTGGTGTCCCTCTGCATGCATCAGTCCACACATAGTGTAATAAATCATTTCTGCATGTAGGTCTTTTACTCACAAAATGCCTTCTGCTCCTGCTACCTGAAATCGTTGTGGACTGCAGGTAGATGCAGTTCTGAAGCCTGATTGGGGTGTGCTGTCAGTAAGGGTTGCAATATTTTCTTTTCCAGCAACAAGCCATGCAGGTATTTTGATGAAGGCCGTGGGAGCTGTCCATTTGGAGGGAACTGTTTCTACAAGCATGAATATCCTGATGGCCGCCAAGAGGAGCCACAAAGACCCAAAGTAGGAACCTCAAGTAGATACCGGGTTAGTTCTGCTGATTAATTGCCCTTTCGATAGAGAGACAGCACAAGAGGGATGTGCATTATGTCTTCTGCCTTGAGCAGAGGATAGAGAAATATTGACTTTTCTTTTTTCCACTTCTGATAGACCTCTGTAATGGTGAATTTGAAGGAAGCGGTGCTGTAAAGTTTGTGAATGCTGGAGGCCAAGATGGAAAGACTAAATTTAAAAAACTTTCCTACAACATACTGAAGTAGAAATGTTGGGTAGCATTAATAGGGGTGTAGAAGGGTAAATTCCACTTGAGGTCAGTATCTCCCTCAAAGAGAAATGTGAGTTCTTGCATGTCAGAAAGTACACCGGGGGCGTGTCAGCCTCTGGAAAGGCTCCTGCTTTGTACCACTTGGTCACCCGGGGAAATCCTTGTGTTCCATTTGCAGGCCCAGCGGAGGAATCGGTTCTGGGAGTTCATCGAGGAACGAGAGAATGGTGATCCCTTTGAAACCGACGAGGATGAGGTGGTGACCTTTGAGCTTGGTGAGATGTTGCTTATGCTGTTGGCAGCTGGAGGTGACGATGAGCTAACGGATTCCGAGGATGAGTGGGACTTATTTCATGATGAGCTGGAAGATTATTATGATTTGGATCTATAGCACCTGTCAGTGGAGTGTGGACTGTTGTCTTGGCTTCAGGCAGTAGCTATTACCTGTGGTGTTGTGGCAGTGCCTGTGTTTCTCCTAGGCAGGCCGATCAATTCCAGGTGCTGTTGTAATAACTTTTACCCAGGGTCTGTCTCTTCCCTTCCCCTCCTCTCCCACCCCAGGAGTGTTGTTTTTCCTCTGTTTCAACAAATAACAAGAAATAAATCTTTAAAATGTTAGTTTTTGTAAAAATGAATTTAACTGTCAAACAGTTAGCTTAGGTTTGTTGCTTCATCTGTGTACCCAACAGAGTTCACCCAGTTCCAGGGTTAAAGTGTTTACAGGACTTCCACACTCATTTTGAAGAGCCCAGATACAAAAATGAGCAGTGGCCATGCAGTGGGGATGTAAATTGGCTGATGGCCTTTATTCTGTCTTTGTACCAATATTTCTGATTTCAGGCCAGATACAAATTTCTTTCTGGAATCAGCTCCGTTCCAGCCCCCTCATGTACACGTCTTCATTTGTGACTTTTGGTCTCTGTTTACTTGCACATTACTATTACTACTGTGTAACCAGAACCAGGTGTGAACGTTCTGGATTTTTACTGTGTTTAGCATGAAAGGAAAATGTCTTTGTGAAAGGAGAACTCTCTATGTGTATATACAGATAAATGTAGAGTTGGACCTCAAGGATGGGGAGACTCTGTGTAAGTTAAAAATAACAAAACCATCTTTCACCCCCTCTTGGTGCATGAAGTCTTGCCTCCAATTGGACATGAAACTGGTCTAGTAATCTCAGCCCAGACTGGGAAACGATCCTGACCAGCACTTAACTTGATAGATGGCACTCCCTAATACACCAGCTCTCTTTCATGTGTATCATTAGGGTTGTCCAGGAGCAGAAATCCGGTTAGCCAAGGTGGGGTCAGAGGAACACCAGAGAGGACCCTTTAGCTTTATCGCTCTGTAAGTTTTAGAACTTCATGTAAACACTTAAGCCGTGAGCTTTGCTAGAAACTCGCTATGCCTCCCAGCTGCTTGGAGGTACTTGTGCCTCTCTGCAGCTGAGTTGGGCAGGTTGCCTGGTAAAGCTGTTCAGTTTATGTGAGTTACTGCTTACAAAGGCAGTCGTGCAGTTTCTGGCTGTAATTTGCATTGAGAAATTACTTTGCCACCAAAGCCCCAGCACAGGAATTTTAACCTTGCATTACATTATTGCTGTTTTTTATTGACTTGTGGATGCCCCGTGATCTGTTCTCCTGCTGCTCTTGTCCCCTAGACTGCCTCTCCTTTCACTTTTAAATGGAATGAGAAATTGTTCTGAGGTCTATAACGTATTGTTTTGCAGCTGCCTTTTGTAAGAAGCACTTTTCCCAAATAAAAAAAGTAAAAAAAAAAATTAAACAAGAAGTCAGTCTGTTCTTTTAAGTTCGAAGCTTCTGGTTTTTGACTGAATTATTTTTGTGTTTCTGTAAATATAAAGGCATTCTTAACTCGTGCAGAACTGTGTTATGCTTAATACAGAATTACAGAATTGTTAGCACTTTTCCAGCAAAGAACCTGTAATGCAAGGGACAGATGCCAAACAGCTGATATATTGAAGGAATATCTGGGGCCAGTAGTAAGAACTGATCTATCTTGCTTTCTCAGAAGTCAGTCCTCCACTATTGTGTTAATTTTATTTGCACAGGACAAAGCCAGCTGCAGGACGTACTCTTATCCATAGTTTCCTATTGTAATGCTGTTTGGACAGCAAGTCCAAGCACTGCTACAGGCCACTTCCTGAGATTCACATGCTTGCAGCCTGTGAAGCATTTTTCTGCAGAAATACGCAAACTTGGAAGTAAACTGCTAGAAGCATATGCAGATGTTGGGGATATGATTTTAAAAAAGTTTAAGTGAACAGAGTAAAGCCATTTTTGGTTTGTTCCGTTTGTTTTGCTTTTTTTCCCCAGGGGCTAAGTAGCAGAGGGAGGAAAGGAACACTTTAAACTGATAAAAGGGAGAAAACAAAAATATTCAAGGCTCCCTGTTCTACATGATGAACATAAGTTGTAACATCCTATTGGAAAGCTTCATTCAAATGTGAGTTTGTAACAAAGCTGTGTTCTAATAAGATGGAAAAAGGTAATGAACTGATTAGCCAGAGCACACACAAGTGAGATTGCTTTCATAAGGGGTCAGGAGTGGTGTGCTTCACTCCCTGCCTGTGTGTACTGAAGCTTCCTCCGTACACGGAACCCAGATGAGTGATGTGCTTTGTGGAGGCTGGTGGGTGGAGCTGCACGGCCACTGATGTGTGCAGCATGACAAGTAGTCCCTCTTGCTTTGAACTGTGCTGCTGTTCCTGTTGTGCAGGTTCAGGAACTGCCTGCATTTGTCCCCAAGCCAGCACTGCTGGGTGCCACTTCCTGTCTGAGCCGTGGCTGGTTTCTGAGCAGGCTGGAGCACTGATTCCCACCCCCACCAACAGCAGACTGGGACAGCTGAAAACAATAGGGCCTCTGAAATTACTGTGTTAGTAGGCTGCTATGCTTTTCCTCTCTGAGGACAGGAATAAATTCAGTAGAATTAGGCTTATAATGTAAGAAGATGGAGGGTGAAAACTTAGGCTGTGCTATATCTCTTCAAGGAAAGTACAGAAACTGAAGAGGCCAATGAGAGTAGTATCAAGATGGAAAAGGTATAAAGTCTCCATAAACTTCCACCAGCAGAATCTTCATTTCAAATCAAAAATCTTTAGAAAAATTGACACTGTAATTTGAGGTGCCTTGACTTTACACCCTAGGCCAGATTATATACATTCACTTTGGTACACACCTTTGCCTCTTGTGGAAAGTGCAGAGTATGTGTACTACCTGTTCTCTCTGCTCTGAATGTGATCATACAAGGTAAGAGCACTTGTTATGACTTCTGCTTTAGTTCAAGTGGTGGTAGCACAGCCGGCCTTCGTGGCCCAAGGTGGATTGTAATCTTTGAGGAAATACCTTGTTCTTTTAATGAAATACAAAGTAACTTTCCTGCTACTGCAGGTACAGAGAAGATTTGCATTTGGAGGCTCCCTCCATGAGCTACGGAGTGTCTCCTGTTTGGGACAAAACGTGTAGATGAAATTATTAATGCTGCAGCAACTTAAAATGAGGGAATCCACATGTAATCCTTTAGGATTGAGATACAATACAGGACTGTGCTGTAGGGATCAAGTAGCTACAAAGTCAGTTTAATTGCTAGCATTAGAAAGGCATTAAACTGTAGTTGTGGTGAGCCTCACTTCAGGTTAGTAAAACTAGACTGAGGAGTGAAAACTGTATAAGCAGTGACGTTCATGGACACAGCAGTAGCAAGGAAATGCAGGATTGAAAATATGCTGGACTCTGGCTGTCCATGGATGTGCTGTTTGTCACTCACCATCAGGCCAGTCAGCTTCCTGCTTGGCAACAGCTTGATGTGACTGTATTGACAGAAGCTGTGCAGGCAGCTGTGTAGGCAGCTGTGTGAAGGTTGATTTACAACAGCAGCATTTAGAAAAAATGCTTTAAAATATTTTTGAAAGCCCTGCCCATCTGAAACTGAATTCCTATTTTAAGGTGAAGTACTCTGGCACAAAGGGGCTCTTGGCCTGTCCAGAACTATTCTCAAAAGAGTGTGATATCCCAGCATTGCCTGTTGGTGTAGTTCCAGCTCTTAACACGGTTGCTTAAGAGTGGCGCTTGAAAATTATTTCAGAAGCCAGTTTGCTGAGCAATCACTATTTGGGCTCCTCACACACCTGCAGGTAAAATGGGTTCTGGGATCTGAGAGCCAGGAAAATGCCTGTTGGCACCCACATGGGGAAGGGGCACCTGTAACTGCTGCTGTTGGAGCACTCACCTGGCTGGGGGAAGCTTCACTTCCAGTTCCTTGTCCAGAACCACAGGCATGCATCTTCCTGAAAGAAAGCCCTAAGGTAGATAGTGTTCCACCTCTGTTCAGCATCTGAAAATTGTCTCCCTTCCAACTATACTTAAACATTAACTGGAATGATTAGATAAGAACCTCAGCTTTTGTAACTGATATATGAATCCTGCATATAAAGCAAAGCTGGACCACATGGGCAGTGCTGTGTGCCTTCCACATCACTGGACTGCTGTGGTGTTGGCTTTTAACTAGTCAGCGTCTGGGAGGTGTCAGTTTGGTACATTTTAAAATATTTCTATTTATTTTTGTTACCCTGTTCCACCAATAGGTAATGCTTCTTTCTCATCTGGCCTGGCTGTGACACCAGTGCAAGTAATGTGCCACAACAAAGATTCAAATACTTCCCAGCAGATAGGAACAAATGAGTTCATCTTCAAGATGAATGTGCAGCTCTTGAAACTGAAACCTGTGGGGCAGTAGTAGTTTTTAAAATAGTGTTGTAGACAACCTTATAACCCTTTGTACAAATGCATTAATGATGCTGTCAAGAAGCACTTGGAATTTGCATAAAATGCAAAGAAATAAACCATTAAGAGAAGGCTCCGTAGCAGTTAATTCTACTTTGCCTTGTCATAGCTGGGTGTTTCCATCTGTTCTCTGATGGGGAAAGGCAGAACCACAGAGATTATGCTGAGCTTGTATTTTAATCTAGTGGTTCTCACAGTCTAGAATAACAGGATATACTAAGGGGATTTTTTTTAAAGTTCAAAGCTTTGTGTATTACCTCAGGAGTAACAGTGTTGCCAATACACTGAAAAATCCTTGTTAGCAAATGCTGCTCTTCACTCATGCAAGGACAGCTGGTAAAGCAACTCTGGAAACAATTCAGTGTAACTGCCCAAAGGCCTCGTGGAAAATGCCAAACAGAACCAACCAAAAGAGGTCACGCTCCTGGTTTAGCTGCACAATGGGTAGGTGTCTAAGACTTAAGTTTCTTGGAGGAGTAGGAAGCCTGTTAGACCTGCTAAAGGAAAGGGAACAGTCACAAGCCTGTTCTCCCTGATCCTGTGCTGCACAGCTTTCTGCCAAGGTCTTGCTTTGCCAGTAGCTCCACGTGTGCGGGAAGAGAACAGCGAGAGCCCTGTAACCTGGCAGTGCTGGGCACTCAGGATCATGTCAGCCTGCAGGAGTCTCCATACTGAGGGTAAGCAAAAGAACTTCACGCAGCAGTGGCTAATTAAGATGGTAAACCAAATGAACCATGCAAAGTTAACACTGCTGGTACCATCCTTCTTCTAACTCTCGACCAATGAAAGATTGTAACTACAGATGAAACCAATACTTATTCCATTGCAGTCTTCTGGAAGATACTACAACAAAGTAAAAATTACAGACTACAAACTACTACCAGGAATAGAAATATGAAGCTTACATTTGACTGCTCTTGTAGTGTCAAGAGCTGTAGAAACTAGTTGTTTGGAAGCTGGCTTGCCACTTTGAAAGGCTGTGGTATTTACTGTTGCTTAAATGTGCAAACCAAAATGCAACAACCAGGCTAGTAAAAATGCAGAGGAATAAAGATTTAAAAAGTAAGCAGGAGAAGAAGGGTGCCTGAAGATGAAGCTTTCTCCACAGCAGGCTATAGCAAGAGGGTAGCATGCAAGATTCCTCCCCCAGCTTACACAGAGCTGAATTTACCCTTGCTGTTTGCATGTAATAGCAAAGAGCCTGGCCAGAGAAGGCATTCAGAATATTAGAAATATTTCCAAGACTATTATTCAATGATTCAGTCTCCTTTATTTTTTGTGCTTCTAAGACAAGATTTTCCAGCAATACTTGCTGTATGTTTTTCCCTATTCTTCAAGGACTTAGGGTCAGCCAGCCATTGGGTAGGTAAGCTGGCAACACCCCAGCCTTCCCAAGGCCGCTTTGCATGTAACACAAACTGTGTTTTATCATTATAGAGCTTGAGTTGCAGTTCATAGCTTAACAGTAACTAAGGGACACACTTTAGTACATATGGACTGCAGTCAAAAAAACTTTCTCTGATATTTCTTTCCCCATCCTCCTTCCCTGTTTCTACCTACTGGGAAAAAAACTTGCAAACAGAAAAAAAACCCGCTCAAAACCCTCACCAAGAAAACCCCAGCCCAAATCCTTCACTCAGTTAAGGTATACAAGAAAGTGAGCCCCAAGTAGCAGAGCTTGCAATTGGGAGGAGCAACCCAAAACATTCCATTGTTCAGACTCCACAGCAGTAGCAGATATACTCACCTAGAGCAGCTCTCTGGTGCACCCCATACCACTGCCTTACTGCTCTAATGCAATTTAATTTTTTAATTTTTTTAACTAATTTAAACCATCTCACCCCTTCCTGCCTTCTGTGGGAGCTTGCATCCATCCTTCACACTCCCTTGAAAATCTATAGGGATATTCTCAAGCTGCCATTGGCTCACCACACAAGCTACAGAAGGCTTTTGGTTAAAATCAGCACATCAAAAGCAAGATGAGGTTAGCAGGGAGGAATGAAAAAAAGGTCCTTTCACTGGCAGCTTTGCTGTTCCCAGCAAGTCCATGTAGCAAGATGGAGATCAGTACTGGAAACAATCCTGACTATGACAAAGCAAGATGAAAGGCAACTTTTCTCACCCCAGGAAGAAGTGTATCATATTCTGCCTGCTACAGCACCCCAGAGATGTCTCCAGGTTTGTCTGGTGAGGAACTCAGGGCAGATGTGAAATCCTGTACCCTGTCACAAATGTTATTAAGGTTCTTGGGATGGGTGGCTACCTGCCTGATGTCAGGAGAGCCCCTAAATGCAAGTTTAGGCAGGAGTGGGTTAGTGCTGTCCAAGCATGTGTCAGACCTTTTACAGCTATTGGCAGAGAGGAAAGTGCTTGTACTTAAAACCAGCCACACAGCTTAGAAGGATCAGTGCAGAACTGGTGCAAATTTATCTTCTGACACAGCCAGAAAGACATGAAAGGAAATAATTAAAGGCAATATTTTTATAGTTGTCTTTGGTTAAGGCAAGGGCTGGCAGCTTCCTGAGTCCTCTCACCTCAGAAGTTCACATTGCTATGTTCAAAGCAACCTGTGCTACCAACAGAAACAATGATCTCTGAAAATACTCACAAGCCAAACTGCAAGGTAGAAATATCAAGAGAGATGGCTTGAGACCACATAGAACACTTTCATCAACTGAACAAAATTGAATCAAACAGCCTCAGAAGAATGGCAGTCTCCAAGTTCTCCCTGAAGTCTCTCTTCAACAGGAGCACTGGGTCTTCTCCACACTTGGACTGGCTATCACTGGCCTGGAGTCAAGAGTGAAGCTGTTTGGAGGGTTCTCCCCATGAAGCTGTAAGGTATTTCTGGCTATCAGCTCCTTAGCCATTAATGTGAACACCTCTTCTATGTTTTGAGCTTCTTTTGCTGATGTTTCCAGCACAGCTAAGAGCCCGTGCTTCTCTGCCAGGGTGCAGGCATCTTCAAACAGCACCTGGCGCTTGTCCAGCGAATCTGATTTGTTCCCTTAAAAGAAAACAAAGAGAAACTTCAATCAATTAGTTTTTCAAAAATTTATTTTTAAATGTGATGCATGAATTCAATTTTGTTAACCGATTTATGTTGGGAATAAGAGTTATTGGATAGAACAAAATGTGAGTACATCAGAGTCACAAATATAGACTGTGGTTTAAAACTGCAGCAAATCATATGATAGCAAATGAGATGAAATCTAAGAAAAAAATAAAAACTTGTGTTCATCTAATTACTTAGTGGACATAAAGGATTATTTGGAAGTACCTGCTGGTCCTGTTCCCTACTGGTTTTAAATGTTAAGTATGTTTAAGTTGAATATTTTTTTACAAAAATCTTTTAGGGTGATGTAAAAAGAAAAACAAGAACTGAGATCAGCTATCTTAATGCCTAAAATATAAACTCAAGTTGTTTCTGCATGTATAAACTTGCAGTTGCAGCACTTTAGTAAAAATCTAAAATCATGAAACACCTCAGATAAAATACCTTTGTATTTTATCTGGCAGTTATTTATAGTATTTATGGGCAGTTGCAGTACATGTGGATTTATCAGTTCTATTAGCTAGCTGAAGTCTACATTCATAGTTTCAAGACAACCCTTCATCAAATTAGTATCTTGAATAAATATAATCTAACTACCCTCCCGTGAAGTCCCTTTTAGTATTTCTGAAAAAAACAACAAACAAAACCAACCTACCCCACAAAAAAACCACAAAAACCCCAAAAAACAAAAACAAACCCCCCAACCAACCAAAAACAAACACCAAAAAAAACCCCAAAACACAACAACAAAAAACCCAAACAAACCAGCCAAAAAAAAAATCCTCCAGCTTGAGGGTTATTTGCCTTCTTAAAAGGAACACATCCACCTTTTCCTCCTTCAGTTCCAGATAGGAAAGTTAGGTTTCTTAACCTTAACCTCTTGCTAGAAAGGTGTATAACATGACTAAGCGTAATTAATTGTACAACGACTTCTGCCAAAGTAAGTAAAGCAAACAGCACCAAGCAACAGCACTTGGAAAAAAGCACCAAGCCGGATCCTTAACAAAAGCTTTATTTTTACTAATTTTAGAACTTATCTCTCAAAAAAAAAAACCAAACCCCAACAACCACCACCATCCCCCACCACACACAGATAAGACTCTTTCTTTAGATTCCTGACAGAAGTTAGAAAAACCCGGCCAAAGTGCAGTGATTTACACGTCCCCTGCCCCCAATTCCAAGCACGGCATTAGACGCAGATCAGAATTTATCGTTTGCTCCTTCCAGAGGAAGGACAGGAGAAAGCTCCGGAGCTCAAGCACGGAGGGTGCAGCAGCAGCTCAGGGGCCCTGCCCGGGGCTCAGCGCTGCCCCAGCCGCGGCTGCTGAGCCGCCCTCAGCACACTGCAACAGCCTCAGCCACGGCAATGGAAATAAAGGTAATAAAGGCTCTGCCGTCTCACCACGTCACTGCTCTCATTTGCAGCTTCTTCCTTGGGGATAGGAAGAGCAATAATAACCACGAAACCCAAGGGAAAGGAACCGCGGTTTCCTACCAGCTCCATTCCCGGCAATTCCCAGCCATTGCTTTCCTCAAAGAGGCAGTTTCCTGAGTGCTAGTGGAATGCAAGCGGACTACTCCACGCTCTGCAAAAGCCATCTCCCTATCTATTGTCTTACCTGCTCGGAATCCCATTACAGAGCAATGTGCATGCATATCAAGAGAACAGAGAGGAAAGATGAGAACCAGGAGTCTGTGCATTCCCCTTCATCTTGAATTACCGAGCTGCTACGTTCCTGTGCATCAGGAGTGCAGGGTCAGGCTTACTGCAACTGTAACCTCGACAAGGTGGTCCCTGCCTCCAGCCTGGCAGCAAAGCTTGTCGTGTTATTCCAACAGGAAAGGAACAACTGAAAAAAGGTTTTGCTGTCTGCAATGGGTTTGGTCTTGTCAGGATCAGGCTATGACTTTCCTGACTTTTTTAAGCTTAGGCCAAACACTTTATGATCTATTTTAATTAGAACTGAATTCTTCCTTAATGCATAGTGTATAGATACTTCAAGTAGTGGTAGGAAACGAGGGAGATTTTATAATCATATAAAAAAATCTACATAATATAATATTTAAAACTAAAATCCTACCAATTAACATCATGACCAAGTTTGCAGCACCATACTTTTCAATTTCATGAATCCAATGAGGAATGGATTCAAATGTGGACCTCCTAGTAAGGTCATAGGCAAGGATGGCCCCATGGGCACTCCTGTAATAAGACTGGGTTATTGTCCGGAAACGCTCTTGACCGGCTGTGTCCCACACTTGGATCTGTAAGAGAAAGGACAGAAGCTGTAAAAACCAGTGAATACCACTTTCCTAGGTGCTTGCCCTCAGCGTTTGAAGCCCTTTGTCTAGAAGGCAGCCAGACGTGTCCCAGCACACCAGTGTGGCTTTGCCCTCTCTAGATCTGAAAAGCCATTTACAAACCTGCAGAGTCAATCTACACAGACCAAAGACAAAGCTCCAAGGGTAAACCCACCTTTGAAAAGAGGCCAAGAAACTAATTTTTCAACAACTGTAGTAAAAGAGATAGAATATTACAGCCTTTTAATAGCAAAAGAAGAGCAAAGAACCCTAATACAGGACTGGGCAGAGCAAATCTATATATAAAGGCCAGGCATCCTAACTTTCATCTGCACACAGAGAGAAGTTCTAGCTCACAATTTCTTCTGGTGTTTGTCTTGGAAGTCTTCTTCCCTCAAATTAAGCACACATCAAAGTGGATGTGCCTTTGCAAACTTTGGGGGTTTTCCCTTCTTGGTGTCCCAGCTCAAACCCCCACATCTCTGGAGGGAAGAGACATCCCCTCCAAGCTACAGCGTCTTCCAAAGAGCTCCCTGCAGGCAAAGCACAAGTCGTCTCCTCAAGTAGATGCAGAGAACTCACGAGGGCAAGTATGTACCCAAATTAGGGTGACTGCTTCCCCCGGAGCATCTTCCTGAGAGAAAGCTCCACTGGGAAATACCCCTGGTTAGAAAGGCAGTCAGCTTTTGCCAGCTGCCTTCAGCAGGGCCGAGCAGGAGGTGCTGTGCGTCTCGCCAATTCCTGGCACCTGCATGGGAAGGATGGCACGGCCGGGAGGCTCGGGCTCGCCCCCGCCACCGACCTTTACTTTCTTGCCGTCGATGTCCATCGAGCGCACGGTGAAGTCGACACCGATGGTGTTCTGCTGCTTCTCGTTGTACTGCCCTGTCTTGAAGCGGTGCACCACGCACGTTTTCCCCACGTTGGAGTCGCCGATCAGGATGATCTTGAAGAGGTAGTCGAAGGCGTCGTCCGCGCCGGAGCTGGGGAACGGCATCGCGGCGAGCCTGCGGCGAGGCGGGGGGGGAAGAGGAGCCGCAGGCCCAGGGAAGG
>WEIU01012856.1:54364-95683 GCA_013389925.1 Aegithalos caudatus | reverse complement strand
CTTTCCCTCGGCATCTCCCGGGAACTGAGCGGGTTCTGGGCCGGGCCGGGCCGGGCTGGGCTGGGCTGGGATGGGCTGGGCTGGGCGGCCGGGCCCCCGGCAGCTCGGATCGTTCTCGGAGCATCAGGGTGCTCGGGACAGCCCCTTGTCCTCCTTCCCGGACAGCATCCGGCTGGGCATCCGCGGTGACGGACGGTCTGCTTGTGCTGGCTGCGGAGGGCCCTGGGTGGGTTTGGGATTGTACAACTGTTCTTTTGTCTCTTTGGAAAAATGCAGAGGAGTGTGGGGGTTTGTAGGTTTGGGTTTTGATGGAGTTTTCTAAAAATTATTATTTTAAAGAAAAAAAAATCCCTTCGTTTGTTTCGCACTTTGGAATATTAAGGCTGCACTTTCCTGCCGGCTTTGGAGGGCAGTAGGGTAGCATTAAGGGTGTTTATTTTGAACTTAAGGGGTCTTATTTTGACTTCAGGTGAAAGGATAAGGTAGAACGCTGAGGAGAGCTTAACAAATAAGGGTGTAAGCCTATCAAAAGCTTACTCAAAATACCGGCTGGCTGAAGGTAAATAGTGCTTAATAGTTAGACAAGGCAGTCTAACACTAAAAACCACTCCTTTTCCTTTCTTAAAGGCATGTGCTTGACTGTCTTAAGTTCTGTGGGTCATCCTGTTACCGAGCTTTTGCTCCTCCACCAAAAATTACTGTGGAGTTCTCACAATAATTAGAAGACTAATTTTAAAGAAGAAACTGCTTGCAGACTTTTCTAGCCTAAGAAGAATGCCATTTTGAATATGAAAAGAGCAGGATGAAGAAAGAGGGAAAACAAAATATTTTGTGGTTATCTACACTGTGGAAATGTCCTGTTCCAGAAGGTCTTCTAGAAAGCTCATTGAGACTGGGGAGCTCTGAGGAACAGATTGTTTCAATAGTAAATGCTGTTAAAAAAACTAGGTGACTTTAAGGTCAAACTAGGTCTTAGCTATAAAAGGACTCAGTATCTTGGACAAATAAGGTCTATATTTGCATAATATTGACGTGAAGCAAGTAGTAAATCTTGTGCTTTGGGCTGCAAACTGATTACCCAAGGAAGGAACTTTTCCCCACAACGTTGCACAACTGGCAGTGTTTTGCTTTCCTCAGGACAGCTCTGTTATCTGCCTGGTGGGAGGGGAGGGAGAGTCAAGGAACCTGTTGTGTTTGCCCCGTGTGGCTCACAGGGCTGTAAGGACCATGGAGCTGGGAAACTGGAGTGCCTTGGCTTCCCTTCTGCATGCAGCCTGTGTGGGGGACAGCCCTGAGCTGTGGGGTTACTGCTGCCTGACAGGGAGTGGCACTGTGTGGTACTTGTGGGGGTGCTGAGTCTTCATTCACTGATGCTGAGAAGCGGTCTGGGGACCTCAGGTGAAGGGAGTAACAAGACTACTTGCAAAGTTGCCTCTTCCAGGGCTAGTCTTGCCTTCTCACAGCTCCAGTTGTAGGCACTTTTTTTCTTTTTTACCTTGTGTGAACCCAAGCAGTCCCTCATGTCCTTACAAGGAGGTGCTGGCACACCAAGGTGCAGTGTGCCAGCTGGAGCAGTGGCAGTGGAGACAAATGGTGTCAGGTCTTGCACAGACTCACTGCATTTGTCCTGTATGAGAATGGAGGTGTTCAGGTGTAGTGTAGGATAAATGTGACTCCAGTGTCTCAAAGCTGTCATAGCTGGGTCTGTGTTACTCAGAGGATCTGCGTGCCACACTGTTTTGGAGCTCAGGTGTGATGTCAGTTTCCACAATGGTTCACCTATTCAGGAATATTGCTGTTTGTCAGGCATGTGTCATCACTGAAAGAGCAGGGAAGGCAGACAGCCTGCAGTGAAGGGTGTCTTGATGAAGCCTTTAAAATGAGAAATAGAAAGTCTGTGTGAAATAAAGGGTTTTCAGCAGCAGAAATTTGGATGAGAGACTGTCTGGGCAATGACTTCTGCTTTCTCCAAATGAGGTAATGAAGCTGAACTTGAAAAGTCATCTGTCAGATGTGTAAATAATTACAAACAGCGCCTGTGGATACCAAAGAACACAAAGGCATTATATTCTGTTTATTTCAGTGCTGATTCTTTGGGGGAACAGGGGTGGTGCTTTATTTTACCTCTCCTCAGCATTCAGAATGTGGTGTTGGCATGACTTCTGAAATGTGTGGAGAGAGATTTACCCCCTCGCTGCCCAGTGGGGCTGTTTCCCAAAATCTCTTTACACTGTCCCTCAGCTGTGCCAGCACGGCTGGGGGATTGGAGTTGTGTGACGTGGAGCAGCATGAGGAGACTCTGTCTCTGTTGTGGCCTTCCCTCAGTACTGATAGTTTCTGGTTTCTCGAGGTTGGGGCAGGTGTCACCCATGCACACAGGTAGGGACAGGAAGGTGTGACTTGTTGTGTGCTGTACTAATGAGTTGGGGACAGATGGAGCTGTGATGTCAGGCTTGAGAATAAACAGCCAAGGGTTCCAGCTGTTGGATTTCAGCACTGTCCTCACAGTTACTTCCCTTTTTCCATCAATGCAAGTCCATTCTTGGGAGTGTTCCTCCAACAACATCTTAATGAGGCAGTTGAATCCCAAACCCTTCTCCACCCATAGCCAGATGCTGCTCTTGTGGCTCCATCACCTGCCTGTGTCCAGCCTGTGGCAGTGGAAAGCTCTTATCTGTGGCCACTCTGTAGTGCACCATGTGTGTAAATGGTGCACAGTGGTCTGTTATGGGACAGTGCTGGGAAGTGGTAGGTCCAGGGGGTACTCCTTTGGTCCTGGGCACTGAAGAGACATCTGCTAGGAGAAAAACAAAAAAAAAACAAGTGCCATGAGGGTACTGGGAGAACGGGAATAACAAGATACCTTAAGCCGTGGAAGTTACTGAGGAATGTACAACTGATGAGATGGGTAGTGGTGTGAGGCAGGTTGAAAAGGCATGGCATAGAGTTGTTCTGTCTGCATTTGGGAACAGAGGTTGTACTTCATACACATGTTTTAATTCAAATATATTTTTTCCTCCCTTCCCACCTTCTTCTGTTTCAGTGAGCAGAAAAATGACTTAATCACCGTCCAGCCCTCGTGGCCAAGGCAGGAGCAGGGGTAGGGCTGCCAGGAACATGGCTATGCCTGGAAGCTTACGGAGGCAGCCTGCCAACAGAGGCCTTGTGTCCCACTGCACCCACCATCATATTGTTGTCTTCCTGCTGACTTTCTTCAGGTAGTTGGAGTGTATCTCTGCTCAGAGATTTGTATTTCCACCCTTTCCCCCTTGACCTGCAGAGGAGATTGGGCCAACCCGTGTCTGTGTGTTTTCTGGCAGTTATTCCCTGCTCCATGCCTCCAGAAAGACATTCAGTAATGTCAAAGTCAGCATTTCCAGCCAGTGGACTCCTTACTGCCTAAACAGCACGGCCCCCGAGCTCCAGCCATATGAGGTAAGGACACAAGGGAGAAGGAAGTGCTAGGAAAGGTGGGCAGCTGCCAGTGGGCTGAGTTTGTGGGGCTGAAGAGGCTCCTTTAGGTGTTCCTCTCTTCTCAGAACGTGAGTGGAAACTTCTGGGGTTGGCACTGTAGTTTTATGGATCACCAGGCGATGCTGAAATCTTCCCTAGTGGTGCCCAAAGAGAAACTTCAAGAAGCTTCAGTATTCCAATGGAAATGGGGGCCAGTATCCTGGAGGAGGGGGAAGAGGGACTCTTCCTCTGAAGTGTTGGAGGCAATAAACCAAAGCAGTTAATGGGCTTGCAGAGAGTTCTGTGAAATCTTGGCTGTGCTTTCTCTGTGGCAGTGGTGCTGCTGCCACCCTCTTAAAAGCATAGTCAAACTAGGAGAGAAGAGAGCTGTCTGACAGTGCTAGCTGTTTATCCTAAACTGATAGTGAAAAATGACATTTTATCTTGCATCTAAAAGGCCTGATTTCCATGCTGAACATCCAGTGCCCCTTATCTGTAAAATCCTGGTTTCAGTTAAAGCAGTGGGTGTTTTGGCAGTGCTTGCTTGCAGGAAAGGAAGTTTTCAGCTGCTTGGTTTTCACAAATGGGAATGCAAGAACTATATCCTGGCTCCTACCATGAGGTTTTTAGGTCCATGCTTGTTTTTAGTGATGCTTTGTCCTGATGCTTTTGAGAAGTGGAAGGAATCTCACATTAAAAGCTTGGTCACAGGCCATGAGATCTATTAGGGCTGGGAGTTCCAAGTCAGCTGCCTGCATTAGAAATCATTGGTTATTTGAATGTTTGACAGAAAAAAACAGAAGGATGATAAATTCTGACTTCTTGTGAGCAGTGAAAACAGTAAATTTATCTTGTAATGTGTTCAGGTTTTCATAGTAGTGAGCATCTCAGGGATGCTAAAAATAAATGGCAGGTGTTTATATTTAGTTCTTTAACTAACATTCAAACTACTAGTATATTTTGGAAGCTGTTTTGATTTTTTTTTTTTTAAATAGATGATTTGGTGTTTGCTGCATGTTGAGATGCATGTGTCTGATCAAGAAAAATGATCAAACTGGTCCTTTAGGTATCAATTTAGGTTACATCTGTAACCTGTCTGTACAGGATGTTCTGGAGAGGTAGAATCAAGCTGAAGCTGATGATATTTGAGTTAGGCACATCTGTAGGTCAGGCTTGGGTTGGGTTTGTGTGGTTTATGGTGGAGGCATGGTGGGAAGGGAAATAAGCTTTTTTTTCTGATTAACTTTATTAATTCTTCAAGTTTTCCTCAAAACTTGCTATTTTTTCACTGAATGTCACTAATATTTCTTTGGGGACTTTGAGACTTTTTTCCTTGTTTTGATCATATTGAAACTAAAGTGAGACTCAGGGTAAGCACAAAACCAACAACATTAGTGACTGGAGTTTGTTGTAAATAGTTTCCAAGCAGTCTATTTCTTCCCCCTTGTTCCTTTTGTGCTCTTTCTTTTCTGTTTGTTTTCTGTCATTTCTTATTTTGGCTGCTGCCACAAATACTTTAAGGGAATTATTCATTTAGTGAAGACAGCGAGAGAAGTACAGAAGATATGCTGCACATAAAACAGAATATGCCTTTATTGTATTATTCATTAAAATGCTCATCAGTGTTTCAGAGTAAGAAGCTGTCAAACAGTTGCATGCTTATTAGAAGTAGGGTTTGTTTTGCCACTCATTTGTCTTGATCCAGGTGAAAGGAGCATTTCTCACTTCTGATTTGCTAGCTTGCATTTTAGAAGTGAAGCAAAGTGTCAGTGGACATTTTCTGCCAGAAGATAATGCCAGAATTATTCTTGATTTGATAACTAAATTGTTGGAGAAATGGGAACTTGCTTGGGCCAGGTGCTGTTGTGCCTTGGAGCTGGGGTTTCCATTGAAAAAGGGTAGAATGAGCTATGCCTCTCCCTGTTTACCTGTCAAAATTTTCCCTCTGTAGCTCTGGAACAGCAGCCATTTATTTCCAAATGCAGAAGAAGCAACTCTTTTCCTGGGCACATTGGATACCATCTTTTTGTTTTCCTATGCTGTGGTGAGTAAAACTAATCCCAGGCTGCTCAGCTTTGGTTGACTCTTATTGGGAGGATCACACCCACCATAAAAAGCTTAGTTCAGAGGCAAACCTTCTCTCTTTCAGTTTCTGTTAGTTCTGCCTATGCCTGTCACCCATGTGAAGATGCTTGTTAACAAACACAAGGGAAATACTATCACTTCAGAATCTCTTACACCCCTGTCACCAGGGAGGACTACTGTCTCTCCAAGAGTTCTCAGCTGTGTTCTTTAAACCAGAAATGTAATGAGCAGCTACAAGCAGGGTTTCTTTGGTGGCCAGAGAAGTGGATAGAATCAAATTGTAAGTTAGTATAATGGCAGTGTTTGGATTATTTTGGCCTTTCTATGTAATTTTAATTCTTAGAGCTGTAAGGTACAAATCTGCTGGCTTTATTTAATGCTGTGTTTTGTTCTCAGGGTCTCTTTGTCAGCGGCATAGTTGGGGACCGCCTGAATTTACGCTGGGTTTTGTCTTTTGGCATGTGTTCCTCTGCTCTGGTGGTAAGTTGGGTTTAAAGATCTGCCTGAGGGTTTCTGGGTAGGGTTTTGCTGCAGGGGAGAAGAGGCTCTGTTTCTATGTGAATCTGCCCATGGCTGTACCTCAGTGGTCTCAAAGCCTGCAGGTGCTGGGTGCATGACTGCACTATGTAAAGCATTGAGCAGAGGTGACTCTCCCCTCCCTGAAATGTCTAGCTCTGGACACTGTGTCAGAAGGAAATTCCTAAATTTGAGACACTGTCTAGAGACTTGATGAATAACTTCTGTTGAAGATGGGTGTATTTGGGCTTTTGGGGACTGTTTTGTAGTATAACTTAATCTCTTAGACCATGTATGTTGTTATTGAGGCTTTTGCTTCCAAACACAGTCTTTGCTCTGTTTTTTAAAGGACATCCTAAAAGTACCAGACACTCATTTACTTATTTTATATAATTGCTAGGAGAGTATGTGTCAAAAAAGAATGTCTGCTTAAAACAAAAGGTGTTTTGTGTTCAAGTTCAAGCCACTTCAGATAAGTGTAAATCGGTTTTATCTTGTGGTTTTCTGGTTATTAAAGTGGCTGTAAAATGTGTGGAGTCTGTTTTATTTACTCAGTGGCTGCAAACCCCACTGTGGCCTATTGGGCTGTGCAGACACATGACTACAAGTGTGCATCAAGCACCCTGTGCCACAATGTGTGTTTATTTTGGGTTAGAGCACTTAGTAATCTGAGACCTGTCTGTAGTATTTGTTTTCAATTTGGTGAAGATACATGACCTGTGAGGGTTCTGTGTTTGCAGAGAGCCTCGCGGATTAAGATGTCAGTACAACAGCAGATCAAGAGGCTACTGTATTTTTAGTGTTGTCATTGAAACTATTTGTGTCTTCCTTCTCCTCTCCTGTTATAACTGTGCTGTTTGGGGACACAAAAGTCTTTTGGAGAGGAAGTGCCATGACACACGTTTGTCTGAGCTGTGCTGGCTCAGCAGAGGGTGCTGTGAGCCCTGTGCTGTGTCTCAAACAATGCCAGCCTGGCCTCTGCCCTGGCCCCTGTATAGCTCCCTGAAAACTTGTTCCCTTTTTTAGGACCCCACTCCTGCCTGTCTTTCAGCAGTAGCCTCAGGGTGTCTTCTCTGTTTTCCCCCTGCCATCCTCTAGGTATTCTCCTTTGGCACTCTCACAGAATGGTTGCATTTCTACAACAAGTGGCTCTACTGCTGTCTCTGGGTTGTGAATGGCTTGTTGCAGTCCACTGGCTGGCCCTGTGTGGTTGCTGTCATGGGAAATTGGTTTGGAAAAGCTGGGTAAGTTGAGTTTTCTTTAGTGAGTCACTTATCTGACCTGCTGAGTAATATATTGAACTGAAATTCTCAAACCAGAAAGGCCAACTGTTAGATCATAATTAAAATTAGGTAGGATGAAATATGCCTTACTTGTTACATTCTCTCTCTCTTTTTCACTTTTTTCTGGAGCCACAGAACAGCCTAGTGTGAAAACAACTGTGTGTGTTAAAAGCACAGGTTCAAACTTCAAAAATCCCATAGTGTAGAGTGTCTGAATTTTAATGTTCATACCACTGAAAAACCTGTTTCTGTCTACTTACCAATAAAGAGAGCAAATGGTAACTGAGTCATCCTAAATTCTACTCTCACTTTGGGGTATTGCAGATGAGCTCTAGTCATAGTTTGTAACCCTGTTGCCAGCTCACTCTGCTTTAGCACAGATGTTTCAGGGTTCCTGGCTTATCTATTTGACATCTCCAAGTTATTATGTGTTTTGTTTTAAATGAACTTTGAGTCTCTTTGAAGTGGTCAGGGAAAATGGTATAACTTTATTTAAGTTAAAGTTTACTTGAATGTTTTGTTTTTGTCTTGTTCTTAATGTCGTCTGTCCCTGCATTGCCTCCTTCAAATCTTTTTCCCTTTCTGCAGGAGAGGTTTTGTATTTGGACTCTGGAGTGCTTGTGCATCTGTGGGAAATATCCTTGGGGCATTCCTGGCCTCCTGTGTTCTCAAATATGGCTATGAGGTAGGTGTTGCTGCCTGGCTTCTAGCTACACCTGCATGTCTGAATGGACTGAGACACTGCTTTCTTATCCTGTCTTTGAGAGATAACAGCCTCATGTGTCCAATTTCATCTTCCTGAATTCTGTGAGGTAAGCAGTAGGCAGAATAGGAAGGCCATTCCTTTCCTGACTCTTCCAAGCTGGAGGAAATGAGCCCAAGGCTCCTCTGTAAATGGGATTGATGTTATTGAGGAGCTCTAGTGTCACATTATACCTTCTTCTGATTTGGGTGGCTTCAGGTGCTCTTCAGAGTCATCCACCACAGGTTCTGAGTTGACTGGAGTCCCTGGAGCTGGAAGGGCATGGAGCTGCTGTGACTGGGAAGAGGCCAGGCTGTTGTGTGGCAGTGGACAAGTGAGCATAGGGAATGGGAGTGACCCAGCACATCCCATAGCATGGGGCCTCTGAGGACAGGCTGGCAGAGCTGAGCTGGTCACCCTGGACATGAGAAGGCTTGGAGTACCAAGAGCAGCCTTCCAAAGCCTGGGAGAAGATTGCTGAGAAATCAAAGCCAGAGTTTTTCCAGGACTGCACTGTGAGAGAGCAAAGAAGCAGTGGGTATAAAGTGAAGCAGGGGTGGTTTGATTTGGATGTTTGGAAAACCGTTTTCCTATGATGTATGTTAAGCAATGGAATAAGGGGACAGAGCCTGGAGGATCTGTCTTTGGAGGATTTCAAGAGTCGGATTGACCAAAGCTCTGAGAAACCTTGTCTGAATTTGCTGCTTGACTCTTCTTTGAGCAGTCCCTTCCAGTAGAGCTGGATCTCTGGTTGTGTTGGCTCAGCTCCTTCCTCACTGCTATCACCTCAGTCCAGAGAGGCCTAGATAGGACCAAGTTTGCTCAGATGTAGAGATCACTTGTTTCCAAGTGTCATGGATGCAGTCTGGTTGTTGCAGCTGTGTTTGCTCTCCCATGAGGCTGGAATGTAAAGAAACCCTCCTTAGAGAGGGAGGTGTATATGACTGAAAGTGCTTTTAAAAAGAATGCTTTATTTATTTCTCCTCAGTATGCTTTCTTGGTGACTGCCTCAGTACAGTTTGCTGGAGGAGTCATTGTCTTCTTCGGGCTCCTGACGTCGCCGAAGGAAGTGGGTGAGTGGAAGAGCTGTGCTATTTCAGTCCCTTCATGGAAAGCAGATCTGCAGCTTTCCATGTAGTACTACTCATTCTGACAGCATTTATCCTCAGGGCTCTTATCAAATGGTGCTGCACCTTAGTGCATTTAATGGAGAAGTGCCTTACCTGCCAAGATCATACAAAATGCTACCATGCGTCACATGAACAGGGTCTGGATGTTTTTTAAAGCAAAATAAAACAGCCTGGCTCTAACATCTCCACTAGGATATATCTAATTATCAGTTTTCCTTCACCTGAAACATTAGTATTTGTTAAAGAAACAGCAGGTAAACTGATAACTGGCTACAATGTAGGAGAAAACTGGGCAAGCCTTAAGTGTGCAGTGGGAAAGGAAAGTAGTTTGGTCTGCAAGTCTCCCACAGCCAGAAAAATAACTCTTGGGTTGGACATGTTTCTTCTCTGAGAATGTGGCAGGCAAGTCAGAGTGCAACAGGAAAACAAAAGAACTTTGGGGCTTTGACAGGGCTGTGGAGGAGGTTTCCCAGGTGCCTGCAGAGGCTGTAAAGTTGGGAGCTCTAAAGCTGCCATAAAGCGGCTCATAAGAGTGCTCTGCATCCCAGGAAGCACAATGCAGTTCCCAGGCCTTCCATTCCAGCAGAGGCATTAACAGGCAGCAGGTGTCTGAGTCCCTGCTGCTACTCAGCCTCCACGCTCAAGGGAGGTGGCACCCAGGAGCCAGGGCTGAGGATCCCAACCCCTCAATAAGGGGGGAAATGCACTAATTTGTTGTGTCTTCCAACTAATGGCCAGACACTCAGAACAGACAAAGCCGACGCCAGGATCACAGAGCCCTAGAAGACAAAGGGTAGAAACTGGCGGCACTGCAGAACACCATCTAGAAGAGTTTCTAAGCCAAAGGAGGATGGAGGTATGGGAGAGCAAGGGAATTGCTAGAAGGTAGAACTGCTTAAAAGAAGGGAGCATAGCTTTAGAGTGGGGAGAGGGTGAACAGGCTGTGGTCCGTTTTTCCTATTGCTTATTCCTTGTAAAACTTAGGCCTCCCTGAGCTTGGAGCAGATGAAGACGAAGTCAGTGTGGAAGAAGATGCCAACAGACCCCTAATGGGCAGTGATGATGTAGATGATGATGACCAGAATTACTCCATTCAAGCAACTGACAATGACAACCAGCCCAAAGCCATTGGCTTTTTCCAGGCTTGTTGCCTTCCAGGTGTAGTGCTGGTAAGGACACAGATTTGTAAGAGCTGACTTATCTGTTGAACATAAAGCTGGCTTTTTATGTTGTTAGGATTTGTTCACATCATTCTTAATATATTGACCATATGTTGTAGTGGTTGACATATGTCATCTCATGCTGTTAAAATGTTGGGGTTGGGCTTGTTATCCTTGTGTGCATGGATGATGCTGTCTGGGTGTGTGGTGTGTGTTGCTCTTCCCATCCTGCTTCATGGAGTGCATTTAATGAGCCAGCTGAAGGGCAACAGAGATCCTGCCATTCCTGCTGTGAATTTGCAAGGGAGGCCATGAGCAAAGGATGCTTCCTTGCTAAGATAGGTGCCTGCCCTCAGGAGTAGGGCTCTCTCTCCTGACTGAGCATAACACAGAGCTCTGTTGCACTGATACTGAGATTTGGAGTTTTTTAGTTATGTTAAAGCAGAAAGCTGGCCTGAAAAGCCTGACTCAGCATGATGTAACATCTGGCAAAGTGTGCAGAGTTTTTTACAACAAGACACATGGCCTGGTGATGCAGTTTCCACATATCCTTGTCCTGTCCCTTGAAAACTTTTGCTTCTGTATCAGCAGTATTCCCCAATTTGTGTTCAGCTGAAAAGTGAACTTGTCATTACAAAACAATGTTAACCTTCTCCATCAGTGGGCTGTGTGCCCCATGAATACTAGAACCAGTACAAGAAAGGGGGCAAAGTGGCTGTCCAGCAGAGCTGAGTGGGAGCTGCCTGGATTTGTCATGGAGCAGAACTCCTGAATGGGCAGCATTGTCAGGTACCCTTAATGAGCAAAGCAGTTGGCTGTTGTGATTAAGGCAACAGAAATCTAGAAGGGAGGGGTGCACTGTCAGTGTGTCTAGTGCAGGACAACCACAGTCCTGCTGTTAAGGCCTGCTTAGTTGAGGGATGGCAAAAGAAAGCAAACCCATCTTGAGTTCTTTCCTACTCTGGTTAAATGCCTCACACAAAATGTTAGCAATGGTGTCTGCCTCAGTTGATGTGTGACTTTTTTTACTGGTCTGAGCAAAAGGAGATGGCAGCAACTGAGGTCACTGGCTTTGAACTTTGGATTTTGGGAACACATTCCACGCTCTAATCCAGCAACTTGAACACCTCTGAGTTTTATCTGGTGTCGGCTTAGTGCCCATCCAAACAGGGATACCATGTCAGATTGGTGAGAGACCAAATACTGAATCTCCAAAGCCTTGTCAAGTTTCTACAAAGAATTAATTTGACGTATTTTTTCTATAACTCCTCTCATCTGCTGAGTGATATAGTGGAAGAGTTTTCGTACAGACAGCTTTCCCCTGAGCCTCGAAAAATTCAATGTCTAATCATTCAGACAATCTGGTAGACAGTTTCTTAGTGGGTTGTAATAAATATCACTTTGCACTGTGCACTTTTCACACACAGAGGCAGGAGAACCCTACCAAACATCCCCATGTCTTCCATGTATGGCAGAAATTAGTTTGTGTCCTGTAAGAGTGAAAAAAACATTAATAATACAGCTAAGAAGTCTGTACCTATTAAAGTAATATAAATGCAGAAGAGATGATTTTGTGGAGTTTAATGTATAGAAAGATGGGCTTTTTGAAATGTAAAGTTTAGTGTCCATATGCAAAGAGCCTCAACTGAAGATACTTTAACATTTTCATCCTTGTTTGCCTCTTCCAATGGGTTCCTTGAACTGGTGTCTTTACTGAAATAAGTGACCTGTCCCTCTGCATGCTGGGCCAGCAGTCCCTGAGAACTAATCTTTGCCACACACATGAAGGCTTTGAAGGAGATCTGCTAGCTAAGGACAAATTGAGCCCAGCAGCCTAAAGAAGGTTGTCTCAGATGCTGGGTTTGAAAACCTGTGCTCAGCTTTGGCCAAACCTTTCATCCTGTGTCCTGGAATACCTGCCTGGGGATTATGAGTGAAGCTTTTTCTTCTGGTGCTGTAAGCAGATGAGCCTTCTGAGCAGCACAAGATAGCACAGAGGAACCACTTCACATAACCTTTCTCAGCATGATGCACAGATTACTAAATCTCAAGCTTGTTCTGTGTCACGTGGCTGGCTCCCTTCTCTTCAGAAGGTGAATTAAATTTTCTTTGTTTTTTGAAGCCTGGTGTCATTTCCTCTCAAGATTACACTGAAAGTGTTTTAACCCATTGCATTCAGTGATAAAAAAATAACCTTCTTGACAGTGATTTTTGTATTCCTGGGTTCCCTTTGATGTTCAGCATTAAACTTTCATGATGCTGCCTTCTTACATGAAATTCAGAAGTGCTTTGCCCTGAAAGCTTTAGCTGGATCCAGAGCTTTATGGGAATAAGCAGAAATGCTGTTTGCATTTCTCAAGTGCTAACTGCTCACTGGCCTTCTCTTTGTTCCAGTACTCCTTGGCCTATGCCTGCTTGAAGCTGGTGAATTACTCATTCTTCTTCTGGCTGCCCTTCTACCTCAGCAACAACTTTGGATGGAAAGAAGCAGAAGCTGACCAGCTCTCAATTTGGTATGATGTGGGAGGAATCATAGGTGAGTGAGCAGGGGAGTGACATCCTCTTGCAGCTGTCTCCATAGTATCTAAGAATGAAAGACAGTGAATGCAGCCAGAGCAGTTGAGTTCAGTGGGATCTAGCTGTTCCCTGAATGTGGGAAAACTCTAGGTTTGTATGTGGCTGCTTGGCTTACCTTTTTTTCCTTAAACACAAAGTATATGACCCCCTAGAGAGTTAACATATAACTGAAGGGCACTGTCATACTCTTGAAAATTAACCCCAGCTGGCATTTTTCTTCACTGACTAGGACTTCTTGAAAAGTGCTGTGTTCAAAATGGGGCCCCTGCTTGCTGCTTCCTTTCTGACAGGTACCCTTGGGGAAGATTTAGGTCTGGACTTCATGGATTCTATACTGTCCCATCTGTCCTGTGTTTCTAAGGACAGACTCATTGCAGGTCTCAGCAGAGCAGGCACCAACTCTATTTCATTCAGAAATTAAACTTCAGTGCTCTTATTTCTGCTGGATGCAAAACCTGACCCAGTACCTCCAGAATAAAGAATATATTGTATACTTGTTTAGACTTCCACTCTCCTGTGCTCAGGTTCTAGCTTTATTCCCTTGTCCAGTTAGCTTTCCTATAACAGACATCCTTGTTTGGGTCTGTTGAGGGTCTGGTTTTGCCTCTGTGGCCTTTTCTGCATTAGGCCTTCTCAATATTCTAGCTTTTATCAGAGCAGAGCAGTTCCTGCAGAGATACCAATGATACATAAAGTGGTTTTTATTGGCCTTTGGCATTTGTTGCATTCAGTTGCACCTGCCCTAAGTAGGTGAGACAGCAGGGAATGTGAGGCCTCTGTGTGATAATGTTTTCCCTGTGAGAAAGAGCTGCCTTTTCTTGCACTTTCAGTTAAAGGAACCAGCCAGAGTGTTCAGCTTGCTTTTAATCCAGGGTGGTGGTGGTCACAGAGCTGTGATGGTTCTGTAGGGGAAGAGAAAGTAGGAGCATTGGCTAGTGTCATGCCAGAAAGAAAGAAGTAATAAATTCCCAGTAAAGCAGTAGGAGTAGTTTTCTCTGCTTTATGAGACACTTAAATTTACTGTTGTCTCTGTGTCTGGGGCAGTAAGGGCAGGAGGCTTAGCTCTCAGGATTTTAGAGGGAATGTGTATTGATGATGAGGCCAGAGGCCAGTGCACTCAGTGAAACGAGCTTTGTTCAAGGTATCAGCGTCCTGACAATGATTTTATTTTTTAACAGGTGGGACTATCCAGGGCTTGATTTCTGATGTGCTGCAGAAGAGAGCCCCTGTGCTAGCAGTGAGCCTGCTCTTTGCTGTGGGCTCTCTCTTTGGATACAGCCGTGAGTACACGTGTGCTGCACAGGGATGAGAGGTTCATTCAGTACCTCCTAGAGAGAACCAGAGCACAGCCTGTTCTCATTACATTTTCTGGTCTTGAAACTGCTTCTGGATCAGAATAGTGCCTTTTGGTCTATTTTGCTCAAGTGTGGCACTGCACAGAAAGAAATCTGTTCTCTGGTTAATGGGGTGCAAATTAATTCTCTAAGTGGCTGGATTTCTCTATAGTGGTGAGTTGTTTACTGATCCTTCTGGTACTGATCCTTCTCCAGTGTTAGTGAGATTTTTGGCATTGTCATTGTGGCAACACATAATTGGCAGAGCAAGAAATCTCAGGGTCTTCCCTATACTATGAGGAAAGACAATCTGGACAGATCTGTGCTGGAGTATATACACACTACTCAGAGGCAGGAGAAACTCTTAGACTTCAGTGCTTACACTTCTGAAAATGGTGAAATTGAAGAGTTTCTGCCTCTTTTATGATAGATGTAGTTCTCGGAAGGAATCTTGGGAAAACAGTGTGAGGAGATGGGAAGATGTAATTTCTGTGAAATATCTATGAAGCACTTCTAGGGGTGACAGGTTTGTGTCTTCAGACAATGTCCTGTGGAACAGAGTGATTTAACTCACTGGGATGCCATTTCACTCTCTCTGTGATCCTCCAGAATGGGGTGGTGGTCCAGATAGACTTTTATAGGGCACTTTGGGATCTGTGGGTAGAAATCTCTGCTGGATCTGGACATGAAAAGTGGGGCTTTTGGGAGCATGCAGGCTTACTCAGATAGTCTTGAAGTACATTTAATAAGTTAATATAATTGAATAGCAAAGATTGGGTTTGGTGGAGTTTTTGTAGGCTCTTGTGCTAGCTCATTGCTTTAAAAAGTGAATTGGAAGTAAACATGAAATTATTGCTGATGAGGTTTGAAGTTTGTGGCTAGGTAGCAGAACAGCCAGAGCCCCAGGTGCCTTGTGCTTAACTCAGAATGTGCTACTGTCCAGACAGATAAGTTGGAGACAGAAGTCTCAGTTGATCCAAAGTTCCTGCAGTGTGATAATTCAGCTTCCATCAGCCAAAACAGGAAACCTTATTATACCCATAATGTGTTGCACATAAGAGTAATAATGGCCTGAGAATATGTAAAGAGGGTGCACCTTGCCTTGGCAGTAACTCACCATGTGTGGGCCCTGAGTGGGAGTGAGGAATTCAGGTGATGCCTGGGAGTGAGATACCAGGGAAAACTGTCTGAAAAGCACTGAAGGACTGTCATGGAAAACTAGCTGCATGTACACATGAAAGGCAAGGGGAGCCTGTAGATGTTCAGACATGGCTTTGTGAGGAGGAATTAGGATATGGGGGTTTGCATGTTTTGCTTTATTGTACAACATTGTTTGGGAAGTTGCTGGGTTACTACCTCCATGTCCAATCTCTCTACTTCAGAAAATGGAGAAAGAGTGAAAGGGCTGATTCAAGTGCTGAGTACTTTATGATGAGAGGGTTTGAGCTGAGTGACTTCGCCAGAGTGATAGATGAAGGATTCTCTTACTATTCAAATTTTATTTACACTCTCCTTGTCTTTCTCTTGCAGGTTCCCCAAACAGCAAACCTATAAATGCTGTGATCATGGCAATTACAGGTAACTTCTCAAAATCCACTGTTACACTGGTAGACATCTAAATCCATTGCAGAACAATCAGTAACACCAGCCAGATGGTGGTAAGGTGTTTGTGTGTGCTGCCATCACTGCTGGTTTTGCAGAAAGGGTGAAAACTGGGCCCAGGTTTCTGTTACCTTTGGACAAGAGCTGTAGGAAAACTGCCTTACAGAAGGAGGTATGGAATATAGACTGTATAGAACAATGGCCTGGAGCTGAGGGGATCTGCCTTGGCTCAGTATGATGGAGGTGGATTTATGCAGTGGTCTGGTATCTGAGGAAGTGGGTATCTGGCAGAATCATGAACTGCAGCTCAAACTTGAGGGTGTTTGTCAGAATCCAAAATACCCTGTGTGCTGTGAGAGGTCACAGGCTTTTTGTGCTACCACACATACTGTGCTGTGTTATGGAATTAAGCCTGCATGAATAGAGCCTTTCTTTCCTAACACTCTTTATTTCAGAACTCTCTGTCCTGTTATTGTGGGCCTTTTTTTTTTTTTTTTTTTTTTTTTTTTTTTTCCCTTTTTCCTCCTTCAACTNTTTTTTTTTTTTTTTTTCCCGCTGTCTCCTCCATGAACCCTTGGAGACTGAGGCTGTAGCATGGGCATATGCTACTCAAACTAATGAAAATGTTCTGCTTGGCTATTTCTGTGTGACTGCTCCAGATATTCAGGGTGTTCCACAACTGTGTGTTTTAAGTACCCCTCTAGCTGCAGTTAGTCTCTGAGCACTACCCCTAGACTTAATTCTTGTCCTGAGCTTTCATGATTGATAATCTGTGTTTTGAAGATGTTTTGTTGAGAATATTTGTTTTGCACCAAGGCTGTTTTCTTGTCACTTTCAGGATTTTTCATTGGAGGCCCTTCTAACATGATAAGTTCTGCAATTTCTGCTGACCTGGGGCGCCAGGATCTGGTGAAAGGCAGCAGCGAGGCTCTGGCGACAGTCACAGGAATTGTGGATGGAACAGGCAGTATTGGTGCTGCCGTGGGCCAGGTGAGGCTACCAAAGGAAAAGAGGGCTCTGGGGAAGGAAGAAAAGTGTCTGTTGTGCTTACAGATGTTAGTGCATTCCTCAATCTGAAGTTGTCTGGGGAGAGAGAGAGGGCTGGGCTTTTTTTAATAATTACTTTAGAACCAATTAAGGGAACCTGTCTGTTTTAACAAAGTTACCACTGGAAACAATGTAATGAAGAAATAAACTAAGTATTCACAGTGCTAATGTTGAGGCACTTTGGTAATTCAAGGGAATTTTACAGCCTTTGATATCCTGAACTTGAAAAAGCTTTGCAAAGAGTGAAAAAATATTTTGAAGTTTGAGGTTTTTTGTTTTGAGGTGATAGGAAAGCCTTCTTTTACAGAAAAGTGTATCTCTATAACTGAGTAAAATTGGAATACCTAGTATGAATGTTACAGTGTTTATGAAGTGATTTAAAATCTGCTCTTATTTGTGCTTTCTCTCTTTATCTGTGGATGTCTTTTACACCTTGTAAATCCAGCCCCACTTGCTTCAATAGTCCTTACAGTGTGCTTGCTGCCAGAGGTCTGAGGAGTAGAGTGTTGCAGAGGAGGAAGCTGACAGTGTGCCCACTGGGGATGTTTTCTTCTCAAATACAAGTGTTAGCTACATGAAAGAACACAGTGGTGCTTTGGGGAGGATTCAGCAGAGAGTTTGGAGCCAGTTCTCCTCCAGTGGTGGCAGAATACCAAGGATGCAGGCGAGGCGTGCGAGTTCCTTTTCTAGAAAGAGATTTGGGGTTGTGCTTGCCGTTGATTGCCTGATAAATACAATCATTCAGTCAGTGTTTTGTAGGGTAGATGCTGCTTATCTCCTCTGAACATGGAAAATTACAAGTGCTTTGAGGACAAATATCAGTGCACTGTTACACTCAGTGTTCTTCTGACATTGTCTCAGTGTTTTTGTCTTCCCACGCACATACCACCCAAACTCACGTCATCGTAAAAAGTGGGTCTCTGGTTCTGAGAGATTCCACCTGCCTCCCCTTCCACACTGCATTTATTCCAGCAGAGACAACCACGACGTCATTCCGGGGGCGTGTGAATAACAGCGAACGCACAATGAGCGTGTTAGGAGCTCAGATCCTGTTTTGATGTACCCAGTAGTGAAGAAGGGAGGCCCTTGTGCAGCATCTGAATATAGATCTGCTAATAAGGGATACATTTTCTTGTGTGGCCTGGGCTGCCCACTTGGGCCAGGGTGCAGCTTAGAACAGAGTGTAGTCTCGACTGTCTTGCCTAGATGAAGGGTTAAGCAGTCAGTGGTTGCACAGCTCTTGAAAATGTGTCCTGTGTAATTTATGAGCCATTCTAGAGCTTTTAGTTCCTCTGAGAGTCTTACATCCACTTAAGTCCCAGTGTTCCGTGTAGAAACCTTGTATTCAGCGGAGTCAAGTTGTCACCCTTTGAAACTCCAGTTCTGTCTTTGTGCTGTTCTGAGTTACTGTAAAGCTTCAGGATGGTGTCTCTGCTTTGCTGAAACTGTGGGTTTCATACAGAAACAGCTGCTGTCCTGAGTCATCTCCTCTGACAGGAAAAGATCAGTTGGAAGATTTTGTGATCAGCTCTGTGTAGAGTGCCAACAGCCCACAAAGTCTAGAAAATGAAAGTGTCGTGCCTGAAAGTCATGCTTATCTTCCCAGTTTGAATAATATTTTTTTTTTTTCATTTCTGTTTAGTATCTTGTGTCTTTGATCCAGGAGAACCTGGGATGGATGTGGGTTTTCTATTTCTTCATTCTAATGGTAAGAAATCACCTTTTTAAAAAATTCTTTGTCAGAGCTCAATTTGCCATAGGATGTTTTTGTGGGAACCTGAGAATTGTGACATTTGAAGCCATTCTCAAAGTGGCCTGTGGTGTGGCTTTGCCTCTGGGTATCTAAGTCAAATGGGTTAATTTTGGATCCTTTAAAGTCATGTTACCCAACAGGAACTGAGACTATAGCAGAGACACAAAAATACTTGCCCAAAAATACCTGTATGCATTTCCTAAAGCTCATACCACCTGACTTCCAAGGCAGGACTTCTCCCTCCTTCATCTCCGTGATACATAGTTTGTAATATTTCCAGAGAGCTGAAGTTAAGCTGCTTGTTTGTTAGGTCTTGAAGATTAGTGGAAAGAGTGATGAGGGTATTGAAACTAAACTGAAAATGCCTTGGCCCTGTTTTGCTGCTGGGGCAGAGAGCTGTTGAGACCCTGATGTCCTCAGCATCACCACAGTGGTGAGCGCTGCACAATTTACTTGGTCTTCCCTGCTGGAAGTGCCAGGAGATGTCTTTGCATCTGTGCTGACAAGGGAGAAGGCCAGTTTGGTAGCCAGCGGAGTGGTGAAATGGAAAGTCACTGAGGAGCATCTTTATGTAAAGGTGATCATGACAGCTGAAACTGTATGAGCTTTCCTGCAAGCTCAGTCCTTCCTCTGCTGTGCCACTCTGGCATTGCTTCTCTTAGCCTGTGTCTTCCTGGGATGGCCTTGGATGCACAATGGAGCAGGGAATGGCTGCAGCTCTGGTTGCTCTGTGCTAATTGTCCTGGATTTGCTTCTTTCCACAGACGAGTTCAACAATCCTGTTCATTTCACCACTGATAGTGAGGGAGATCAGGTTGCTGCTGCATGAGCGGCGCCTGCGAATGCTGGCAGAGTGACTTCTGCTCCCCCTGGAAGGACTGCTCTGTGGAACTGACAGCTGGGACACTCATCAAAACTCTGGGAGACTTGTTTGTTACATCCTCCAGGTCTGAACTGGTTCAAAACGACTCCACAAGACTTGATTGACTCACCTTAGGCGAGCTCAGCTGTGAGGCACTAAATACTTGTCCTGAGACCACCTGTGTCACAGAGCTGCTGACCCAAACCAGACAATCCATGGACTGATGGATTGTTCCAGCCTCCCAGACTCTTCCAGCAGGGTCTTCTGTTGGGTGTCTCATTCCCATACCTTTTCTTATTTATTTCTGGATGTGCTGACCAGAGTCAGCTGTTTGAAACTGACGGTTTTTGGGAGGTTGTCTTGCAATGTATCTTGATGCTCTTTTGTGCTGGTGAAATCATACAGTGCAGTTCATGCATAGTCCTAAATTTCAGATCACTTTAGCTTTTAGAAAGGGCAGAAATAATTATTTGGGATTTACGCTGTCCAGTTGTTTAAAAGCTGCTGTTGCTAAATCTCTCCACAGAGGGACCTCTGCTGTCCCCCACCTATTAATTGTTACATGTTCCAGTAGAGTCACATGAAGCAGTTACCTCTGTATTTGTTTTTAACATTTTTAATAATGTTACTAATCTCTGAGAAATGAGATTTCATTTTTTTAACTATTGAAGCAGACAAATAGTGTGCAATACTTTATTGTAATCTCTGAATAAGCCTTAATAGGTCCTTTGTGTCTAAAGGATCCTTGAATGGCTTCAGGGATCAGTCATGGGACACAAGTACTTTCACTACTTTGTTTATTGAACCTGACCAATACTGACCAAAATGGGTGTGAGGTGACCTTCTGAGGGAAACTGGTGTCACTGACTCCATACTTCTTGGGCAATTGCTCATCTCTAGCAAAGAAGGATCAGAATGGAATTAAAGGAATTTAAGGGACCTGGCTGCTCTCAGACAGGGGCTTCCAGACAGGGTCTGCAGCCTACTCATGGAGTAGCATTAATGAGCAACTGCTGCTGTCTCCCCTCATGCCCCTGTGGTTATGGCTGCATAGGGGACCTCAAGCCCCAGGGTTTGGAAGCTTGAGTTGTACCTTGAAGGGAAAGGTAGATGCAAGTCTAGCTGCAAGCACTGAAAACAAGGGGGTGTGCTTGGTGTGGTGGTGTTAGAGTGCTTTGCAGTACTGTGGTAAGTGGGGTGGCTGACTGCTAACATTTGTTAGCGATTTTAATGGGATCACTGAGTAACTTTGCAAAAAATTGTTTTGTGTTTATGCCTTGAGATGTTTCATTGTAATAGGTCTGTGTTAACCTGCAGAACTTGTGAGCAAACATTCTGTCTAACTAGTCAGCAGTGCCGGGATGGAGGTGGGGAGCAGCAGAAGAGTTGGAGCTGAGAATTTGAAACTTCTTAAATGGGAATAGTTGCCTTTTCAAAATGTACATTGATTTTATTTTATTTTTTAATTGATGAATGTCAATTTTTAGTCATACGTTGATTGTAATGAGTGGAACATCATTAGTGCCTTATGGTTTTACAGTTTTGAACGGTTGCTTGGTGATTGCTGCTTCTGTAGTTATGTCTCCATGCATAGCTTTGCTTAATGTGGAACTAAGTTGCCCCATTTTATACTTTTTTTAAAATCTTTTTCTCTGGGTGGAGGTGATTGTTGCATATTTTTAACCCTCAAAATACTTCAGTGCTTGGGAAAACTATGCCATTAAGCTGATATGGAACCTGAGTCCTGTTCTTGACTCCTCTCATTCCCATTCCAATTTTTGCCTGTATAATTAGAGCAGGAGACGGAGAATCTATCATCCTGTTCTTGGAATTATGCCCTGGGGTTAGTGTTCACATCCCAAGCTACTCATTAGCCCCTGTACAAATAGAATGAAAACTCCCTGAAATTTAGTTCTAAAATTGATGGTGGCACCGTTTGCCCCAGCCACAGCGTCTGAGAATCTCTGGTTTCAAATTCCAACCTGGATGAACTTCTCGGCTGCCTCTCTGGGCAGTAGATAAGCTTCTGATGAAAGGTGGGGTGGGAAAGGGACGTTTCTGGGGTCGGGGGGAGGAGAGGCCAGCCCCTGTAACAAATGGCTTCCTGTGAACAGTTGTGTCCCCTCTTGGGAAGTGTCAGGAGTGCTGGAGCGCCAAGGGCAGGCCGCCCAGCCCCTGCGCATTAGTGACTGTGCCTGAGGCCTGGGATTGCTGCCGTCCTTGTTCTCCTGGGTTTGCAGTTCTGTGTATTTCTCCAGGGTGCTCTGAGGGAGAAAGGTATTCAGTCTGGTCATGTCTGAACTCACCTCACGTGAATAAACATACTCTGACTTGATCTGGGCTAGTTCTGTGTGCTTTATTCCACTCTCCTCAGTGCGGTTCTGCTGAGCATCATCCTCTTCCTCCTCCTCCCCACAGCTCTGGCTCTAGCAGCTGCTTTTCACTCAGCTGCTGTGAGGACCTGAGCCCTGACTAGTTCTGAAATCAAACCCTCATCCCAACCTAAAAGGGGACCATGTTCCCAGGGCTGCAGTTCGGTGCTCTTCCTGATTAGGCCCACAGGAAGTTTTGTGAGAGTTCCCTAACAGAGATGCCCATAATGGTGTAATTAATGGCCTTAAATAAAGGAACCAGATGATATACTTGGTTTTATTAATTTATTTCTTTGTTGATCTCCATGTAGAAGTCAGGTGTTCTTCCCTTGGAATTAAATGTGCCATGTGGCTGCAGGCCCTGCTGTGCCTTCTCTCCTGTGACTCGTTCCATTAAACACAAACCCATGTCTTTGCTTAGCTGTGTTTAAATGGACACAGTGGGGAACATGGTAATGGTGTTTCTGTTTTATAGTTTATAATAAATTCTGAGTCGAGCACAATACCAGGCCACTGGAGAAACTCCTGTGCCTGCATGCTCTGGTCTCTCAACCCCAAGTAGTTTGGTGGTGCTATCATGCAGGAAACTAACAGTTCCTGCTTTTACCCCTTTTCTGTCATTTCTGTCTTACCCTTTTTTTTTCCCACCTACTCATTAAGAACTTCCCAGCCTACTCTGGAAGTACTCTGAGGAGTAGAGCTTTGCTTGAGTATCTGAAAATGCTGACAGTAGCAAACCCCATCACCACCACTGTGACTGTGATCTCCAGAGTAGAATGTGTGGGCAAGCAAAAGAGGAGGAATTGCTTAACTTCAGAAGGGCCAAAGGATGCATAAGCAACTGATCTGTTTCAGACTGAATGTGACAGACTGACCAAACTGATACTGAAAGAAAAGGTGTGCTTCAGCCCCATGACACTTGCCTTTATCAAGGAAGGGCTTTCAATAGATTCCCTGTAAGCAATGCTACTGTGTCCTGGTTTTCTTGGAAGTCTGGAATCCAAAAGGTATGGATGTCTGCCTAGTAGGCACCACTATGCTCTCCAAAGCAGGGAGAATTGAGCTGCTCTAAGTGCTGGGCAGCCTTACAGAGCATGTGAGCTGCTTGTCCTCACCAAACCCAGGAGAGCAGCTTTCCCTTCTGCAGGAGAGTGGGAGGAGAAGCAGCAGTGTGCTTTTGGGGTTGTTTTCTCTCAGAGATAGAAGGAGAAAGTATTTTGAGGTAGTCCCACAGACCTCTCCAGTACAAGCAGTGGCTGCTCAGGGATGTTTTGGACACACTTCTCTTTGGTTACCCTCCTGTCATTTAACCCTCTATCCAGCTGTGGCCAAAGTGCTCTGCCAAACCTGTTTGAAATTTCTCCCCCCCTCTTCTTTTCTAGGTTCTTTTCTAACTGGAATTGCCTACGGGGATGTTTTGGGTTCTGTATTGCAAAAGTTTTCTAAGGCACAGCATGCCCACCTTCCTGCATCTTTGTCAAGCCTTATCTAATCCTTTTAGTAAACAGCTTCCCGCTTGCAGGAGACTGCAAATACAGGCTCTTAGGACACTGTGTGAGGCTGGAAGGCTGGACTGGGGCTCCCTGTGCTATGTACACACCCATGAAAGCATCTCCCATCCCTGGGAGTGTTTAAGCCCAGGGCGGGTAGGCTCTGAGCTAGTGGAGTGTGTCCCTGCTTACAGAAGAGGGGATTGGAACTAGATGAGCATTTAGGTCCTTTCTAACTCAAACTATTTTGTGATTCTATTAAAGCCTCACTAAATAAGAGTTGCTTAGAAGAGTATTTAGTACAAAGACGAATTTAGGCAATAACCGGGGATATTTCTTTTGGTCCTCCTGCACTGGCGATGATATTTCTGTACATTTGGATCCTGAGAGTTTCTGTTGGAATGTCTCCTTTGACCAGGGCTGCAACAGCATGCAGGTGCAATAGGCAAGTTGGAATCTACTCCTGGAGCAGAGGACAAGCTTTGTTACTCTCTTGTACAGATTAAGAGTACTGCCAGGAGAAGAAAGACTGCTGCTGAGAATAGAGAAGCTCAGGTAAGCTATTTGGGGACAATCTATTTTGTTTGGGAGTAGATTTTGAAGTGGCAGGTGGCAGTTGGTGGACTTCTAGGGGAGTTGGTGAAGTCTCTGTCATTTTGGTCTTCTTCCCTCATTGTGAAGCAAAGGAAATCCATACACCACCACCTCTTGTCCTTGAGGGCCAAGTAAGTAGCAATAGAATTCAGAGTGTACCAGTGGAATGCCATTGCTAAGGAGGAGATTACTTACATGTGCTAATTAAATCTTCTTTCTTTATAATGCAGTTAGCAAAGTACTGGGGATTTAGGATGGGTTGATTTCTTTGGACTCCTGGATTCCAACACTAGCTCAGAGAACTACACCAGGACCCCTGTGTCCTCACTCTTTTTCCTGATTGCCAGATGGAACTATTTCTAGAAACTCACTGATCTGCTCTGGGGTGCATGGCAGAGAAAAGGATGTGGGGCTGACAAAAGCTGGTGCTTGCCTGCAGCAAGTGCCAAAGATGACAATGCATCTGGGTTTCAGCCCACTGCACTATCCAGCCAGCAGGACTGGGAGTGTTTGAGAGGCAGAAGTTTCATTGGGACTGGCTCAGCTACCTGTTTACCTCTTCTTCAGCCTCCTTGCTCTCTACTGTAACTCCTGCATCCTTCTGGGAATAGTAAGGTTTCAGTTTTTGCAGTCAATAGCAGGTTCATCCCAGGACTGATAATCAAGTCATGGCTACAAGCAGGGCAGATGGCAACAAGCAGCTGTGCTTGTTCCTGTTGAATGCAAAGGAGCTGTTCCATGGGGATGGACACAAAGGTGGGAGCCCTTTGTGAGAGCAGTCCTGTGTCAGTATCAGGGACTTGGGAATCAGCCCACACTCCCAGAACGTCCAGGCAGTGCCTGTGGAGGGCTGGGACAGCCTCTGCTGGAGAGAGCTTTGTCTCTGTGTATATCTCTTAAGCTCCCAGGCCCATTTTAAAACCCTGTTTTGGTCCTGTGTGCTCAGGTGGCATCAGGGCTGAGGGAGGCTTCCCTGAGGGAAGGAGAAAGGGGAACACAGAGCCATGGCTCCAGCAAGCTGGGTGCCAGCTTGGTTGTGAGGGAATCTGGCCTTTGCTCCCAGATAGCAAAATCCCAATTGCCTTATGCACCTGGTTCCACAGTTCTTAGTCACCTGCTTTGGTCACTGTTTCGCTGTCAGTTGGATGAGGATCTCTGCCTGTCTTCTCCAACTTTATTGAGGACAATTTTCTCAACGGCCTTCACTTCTTTCACAGAAAGGGAGCAGGGAGTTGTTTTGCAGGGTTCATCATAAGAAAAGGACTGGGTTTGCTGACTATTTTCTTTGCTCTTGTCTTCCTAATTCCACTATTTCACCTCAGTTTATCTGATTGACCTTGGCCATTTTTTCTGTCCCCAGTCTTTTCTTTGCTCCAGCCTTTGTGGTAGCTTGTCTCCAGGACCAGAGGAGGAGACGGTATTTTCTGTGCTAACAAAGTGAGCATTGTTGTAATGCTGTTGTAGAGTGGGTGGATGTGATTGCCGACAGATGTATTCCTTCTGCTTGGGTGTGGATTAAGGCTCAAGGTGACTTTGTTCCTTCATAAATTCACTGACTTTCCCCAGGGAACTGAAGGGGCAGGACTGGGAGGGGAGAACTATGATAAATGAAAGTGCGAGAAGGAAATGCACTTACATAGGCCACGCTACCTAAGAACAAACGTGTGCTCTGTGGTGAGCTCTCACCATTGCTTACGGTACCACACGGTGGGTTAAAAAACCCACGGTGATGTTTAGCTGAGAAGTTGAGCATGGCTCCCTGCAGGCTGCTCTCCCAGTGTAATTGCCTGGGTAAGTGGATTAGCGAGCAGCAGCGTGGCTTGTTCAGGGTTAGGCAGGCTCTGAGGGAGCCAGCAGAGCCCTGTCCCTCACGAGAGGACAAGATGCAGGCAGCGCTTGCAGCGGGAGGCAGCGTTGCCCCCCCCCATCAGAGCTGTTTGAAAGCTGTGGCTGATGGTTGGCTGTCATTGCGGGGGCTTGCAGGGAAGGGTCCCATGGAAACAGTTCCTTTCAGAGCTACCACTTGTCCTTATCTGCCACAAGGTGGGTATGGTGACAGCAAATCACATCTTGGGACACTTCTTTGCCTTTGTTGCCATGGGAATCGGTGTCTTCCACAGCTTTGTCTTCTGTGAAAAAAAAAAGAGTATTGTTACTCCCCTGGCTTGCCCACCAAAATGTGCTGAGGATGAGAGGGGGGTTGTGGTCAGCCACAGAGCCCAGAAGAAAACCTCAGTGCAGGGGGCAGGCTTCAATGTCCCTGTTTAAACTCTCACCCAGCCGTGTAGGTCCCTCTGCAGCAGTTGCCGCACCTGCGCTGTGGGGTGGGAATGCAGAGCACAGAGTGAGGCCCAGTGGCCCTGCCCCACCAGCCCTGGGTGTCAGATGCTATCAGACTTACCAGACTAACAGGGTTGGGACCTGCCCTTGCATCTGCTCCACGGTCATGCAGAAGAATCTGGGTCGTGTGTGACGTGCCAAAACATGACATTGAGTCAAAAGCCTGGCATGGCCAAGAGACTCAAACATGGGAACTCAGATGCGGTCACCTGCCTTTGTGGGAGTTGCAGGGTATGGACAGAGGTGTACCAGGTTTGTAGGAAAGCTACTGTGTTTTCTTTCCCTTCCTGGGTGACTGAGTAGCCCCAGCAGGGACGTGGGAGCCGTGCAGCTGGTGCTTCTTTCACAACCAGGAGGTGAAGGCACGGTGGAGCCACTGAGGATTTGCCACAAAGCAGGATCCCAGCTGGGTTCCTAACCCAGGATCTGCATCTCTCCTGTGCTACAGTTCATGATCAAGCCCTTTTGAGTGTGGTAGGGAGCTCTCTGTGTTTGTACCATATCTCTCATCCCTTCTTCCCAGCCCACGCTTGTGTAATTTCTTTAGAATTGCAACTGATCTTTATTTTAGTTACACTTCTCGTGTGGATTCCAATACTCATTTAAAAGGTGTCTATTTACCCAAAACTCCTACGTAATACAGTGGTGGTGTTATTTCCCCAGTACTGAGGAACTGAGTCAGAGGAAGGCTAAATGACACATCTGAGGTTACCCAAAGGGGCTGGGTGCTGCTGGGAACTACATCTGGAAGTTCCTCTCACTGTTGCCAGAGCCCTCACCCTCTTCTTATGTGGTACTGGATGTGGAGCATCGCCCTGCTCTGCCCCCAGCCTCTCATCTCAGCCTGGGCCCTTGGACTCTGAAACAAGCCATAAATACAATCAACCCCTTTCGAGGGGAAGGAGTGATTTATCTCAAGCTCTAAACTCTTGGCAGTGGAATTAAAAGTAGAATTTGAACTAGTCTGTGTAAAAAAAACCCACAAGAACAATCAGGTGCTTTTGCTTAGACATTGATATTTGTGCTGCTTCATGCTATGCAAAGATACTTTTCAATGTTTAGCCATTCAAACTAGAAGTGGTTAAATGTAGAAATAGAGACAAGAATTGTGGAAGTTCTAGAGCAGCAGGAAAATACCATAGGAGTTTAACCTGGGATAGAAGGGAAACTTAAAATTGTTGTCAAAGTGTGTGTAGGTGCCTATGTTTTTAAATATATCTATTTTAAAAATACCTGTGTAATAAGGTGGCTTAAGGGAGTCGTTCAAAAATGCAGGAAGTTTCACTTTCTAGTCTAAGAGATGCATGTTTCTGTATTTATACTCTTGCATATGTATGAGTATATAAACATGTGTAAATGCTCACGCTGTTGTAGCTCAGTTTTTCTATATTTTTCTCTCTTCAAATGGTGTTGCTTATTCTCTAAAGATATTCATTCCAAAATTCACTTTGACAGAAATGGGCTTCACTTACAATTTGAAGCTGTTTTTGTTGCCTTTGACCTCTGCTTGTGAAAGGGCTTTCTTGGAAGTAGTCAAGAATATTGAAATAAAATGATGGGATAAAAACAATGAATAATAGAGGGTGGGCAACTACTGAGTCACCGTGAAATACTGCCAATGGAGCTTGCTGAGCTCCAGCTTGGCTTGGTCTGGCTACCTATGTCTCACTGCTGAGTTCTTCAAAATGTGCCACTACAGACAGCTGATGCAGCCAGCTAACCGCAGGGAAATGGTACAGCTTCAAAGCTCTGGGAATAATAAAAGTCATGTCTGCCACTGTCTGCTTACTCACCCTTGAAACGAGCTGGTATGAAAGCAGCAGAGAGCAGTTTAGGCTCACAAACAGAATGACTCGTAGGCTGTGATGTGTTAGAAATTAGTCATGTTTCAGTCTGTGTTTCTGATTTTGCTCAGCAGTTGTCTGCACTGCCTTGGTCTCTGCCTGCTGTCCTGGACATTGGGCAAGACGGGAGAGGTGGGGAGTGATGGGGACAAAGGGAGGCCTCTGGAAAGGAAAACTAAGCCCTCTGATCTGCCCCACTAAGTGTGGGGAGTGCACAGACCAGTGCTGGCAAACGGCCCCCCATGCCAGCATGGGATTTGCACAGCAAGGGGTAAGAATTCTTGGTGCTGCCAGCAGACAGCAATGGTGGAGGTTGGGAAGTGTGTGGATGTGGCATTTGAAGGCACAAGGGGATGTTTTATTGGCATGGGACTTCTTGTTCAGTGCCTTCCTCAGTGTGGACACCTCCACAGGGTCTTTTACCTTTGCCAGAAGAAAGGAAGGGAAGGTTGCTCCATTGTTCTCAGGCTTCAAACCAGCTTCCCCCCCCCCTGAAACTGTGGAGCCAGTGGGGGGCTGCTTTGGTGGTGTTTTTCTTTCATGAGTCTGAAGTGAGTTAGCTTGTTTTTCAAACACCTTCCTCCAGCCTTTCCTTATTGTACAGCCATATACTTCTGCTGGCAGGCAGTAAACCAGCAGTTAAACCCAAATCCCTTTCCGGCATGAGCCCCCTGTGCCCCCTCCCCGCTGCCTGGGGCTCAGCGCTGCTGTGCTGCTTTTGAGGACAGGCCTACAGAGCTGCATCCACCATGGCCTCAGGGCTTGCTGGAGGTGGGTTCTTGCTGGCTGCTGTGCCCAGAGCCCCCTTTACCCCAGAGCACCGCAGACACCAAGGGACAAAGCCCAGCCCTTTCCTCCCCTTGTTCTGTTCCAGGAGCACAGGAAGGCTGCTGGCATTTCCACTTGCTGTCTACGTGAGTGGTGACCCCATGTGGACCCATCACATATGGGATACCAGCACTGAGGTGAAGTGCAGTGAGAAACAAACAAGGAAAATGAACCCTCATTGGTTGTACCTCATTGTTCTCACCCTGCAAAACGTGGTGTCCAGTGCTCAGGGAGGGAACAACAACGTTGTGGTACTGCTGGTGCCACATGGGGAATGTAAAGGGCCTGAGCAGCAGGTAGTCTGATTTGAGGGACGTGCAGTGCTGAGTTTTCCCATGCACTATGGATGTCCTGGGTTGTAAAGCTTGCTGAGACAGCTGGGTGCTGCTGGAGCCCATTTCTTATCTAATGCTTTTTCTTCCTGCCCAGGAGCAGGCGGCAGGGGACACAAGCAGAGCCATGGTGTGCACAGCAGCACAGGGGACACCCACCCACCTGGCGTGTTCCCCTGGCACACCCGCCAGCAGATGTGGTGCTGCACGATCCCACCTGCAGCTCGCAGCTGTCACGGCAAGCAAACCTGGCTTGCAAACAAGAGCTGAGCAACACTGACAAATGTGAGCAGAAGGGCAGTCCCGGTGCAGTGGCTGTGTTTAATCCATGAGAGGCCATCTCGCAGGTGAGGGCAGCTCCCTGCTGTGGGAGCCTGCAAAGGGACCCCGCTCCGGGGGGGACGCGGCGCTGCTGGCACAGCCCAGAGCCCCGTGCTGGGCTGGGAGTGCTTTAATGTTTAACAGGCACGGGTGCACCTGTGCAGAACAGGAGGCTGGTGGCTGTCAGAAGGGGGTTTTACAGCCCATGCTGCAGGCGCTTTCTGAAATGTTCACGTCACATCATCTTGCTTCTACTTTCCTGAAACGGTAAAGCCCCACTCAAGTAAAAATCTTCCATTGGAGCTAATTAGAGTCGCACATGTCAGTTCTTTTCAGCAGCCGGGAATTAATACAGAATATTTTATCCTTTAAAATGCTGGGCAAACATTAACTAATCCTCTCAACACCCTTCTGGGATAGGTAAATATTACTCTCTCCCAGGTGCAGAAACTAAAGAGGAAAAGTTATGCGATTTGCTTAAAGCCACAGAGGGAATCAGGCGGGAGTAGAGATGGAGGGAGATTTTAATAGCTTGTGCCTGTTTCATTATAGGCGCTACCTCTCAGACAGTGTTCTTTTATAAGCTTAGTTGTAGTGAGGGGGAAACATGCTGGTGTCCCCTTAGCACTACAGGAAGTGAACCAGCTGATGCATGAGCATCCAGGGTCTGTGAGGAGCATGGGCAACAGGAGGGGCTTTTGGGGACAGGGATTCCAGGGAGCATATGGCTCTGCAAAAGCCCCCTCGCTGTGAAGTCAGTTAAGTTTTGGCCATCACTTTCAAGGCAAGCTTAAAACTTGTTTCTTCCAGGCTGTTTGCCATGGATGAGGAGTGCCCCTCAAGGGCTTAGTCCCAAGCCGTCTGTCTTTAAAGTGGGTGATAAACGTTGTCTGTAGAGCTGGGCTTGTTATCTTTGGGATTTACATCCCAGATACGGTGGCGGGACAGCCCCGTGTTTGCAAACCTGGAGGGAAAACTGAGCGCTCATCCCAAGGAGAGGACTGCTGCCTGGGCTCAGCCTTCCCGCAGTGCCTGCCGCTGCCCTCGGGCCAGGGTGAGGGTGTCTGTGGGGCAGCAGTGCCTGGTGCTCCACAGAACCACAGGACACATCCCTCCTTTTCTTAGCGGTTGGGATTTTTAATGGCCTTGTAGCAAGGGGCTTCTCTCCTTATGCTCAATTGCACCACACTAACCTTTCCCTACTCCCATTCCCAGAGTGGGTTGGCTCATCTCCTCCTTGCTTGTTTTCTCATCTCTGACCTGGCCAGGGCTTTAGTTTACAGGTGATGGGAAGAATTCAATGGAAATGTTTGTCTGCAAAGGCAAAGGTCACTTCTGTGCCTCCAAACAGTGCTGGGCTTTACTCAGCCTTTGCCCATCAGACTGCAACCACGGCCACTTCAGAGCAGTCGCCATCCATGGGAAAGCCCTTGTTTGTCACCCCTGATCCCATTTCAGCCGCAGTCTGAGGCAAGGCCATGTAGTTGGGGATCTGTGTCTGTGTGATGGGTTGCCAGAGAAGGGTACTGTCTCCGCTGCCTTGTGCCTGGGCTATTTTAATTAGAGACACATGGTTCATTATTTAAAAGAATATGCCTTGCTGGTTGTTTGTTAGGATCTTGTATCTGAGAGTGCTGCAGCTTGTGAGCCTTAAATTAAGCAGTAGGAAGGACACTGAGCACCTGGGGAAGAGGCTGCTGCAGAACTGGAGCCTATTGTTCTCTTCTTGAATTGTGAGGAAGCTCTTTCCCCATGCTGGCTCTTTTACTTGGGAGCCAACTACTACACACGGCGGTTTGTTTCTCTCTCCATCTGTTCCAACTTCAGTTTATTCACGGCTCTGTAGGTATTGTACATTCAGCTGCTTTTTTTTTTTTAATGGGAGAGCCTCCCCTTTTCATGGTTCACTTACTCATTTTGAAGGTCTCTGGCTTCCTTGTCAAGATTTCTTTTTTGTTGTAGTAATTGGTCTTAAATCTATAGTCAGGTGCTGCACGCATGCTTCCCGTGTACACCTTAACCATCTGCCAGGTTTCATCTCCATGGCACCCAGGCCAAATTCCAGCTCTGGCAAGGACAACCTGCCTCCCTGTGTTTTTCCTGTGCTTTTAATTGGCTTTAGCTCACTTGTTTTTTGGTTTTTTCTTCCCCTGTCCTAATGTGCCTCTCCACTCGGTGGCAAGGGGAGGCGGTCTAGGGTGGTGAGGGGCTCCAGGCTGCCAGCACCCGCCTGGAGCCAAGATGTCCAGCACCATGGAGGAGCAGCCATGACACAACATGATGACTACAGAGTGAAATGGAGAAAACATCGCACTGGAATCAAGATGCACATTTTCAGCAATGAAAGCAGTTGCATGACTTTCAGAGGCACACAGTGAATTTTGCATTTCCCCGAAGTTGTTTCAGGGAGAGAATAGGTAGCTGTCTGGAACTGGTGCTGTTTCTTCCTGCTGGCCCTTCCGTCCAAACAGATCAGCTGTAGTCCCTGCGGGAGGGCAGAACAACAACTGATAATGTTTACCCTGGTCTTAACGCTCACAGATTCCGAGACTTTCAGGATAAAAGCTGTGTCCGAGTGATCCCAGAACATATTGAAGCTCCAGGAGCCTGGCTGGTGCGGTCGCCTGGCTTATCTGGCACTTTAATAGCACAGCAGTTGTTAGCTTTACAGCCGGGTTTTGGGAGGACCAGACTGGTGTCTGTGTTTGGGAATTGCTTTGTGCAGCAACATGGCTTTCTGGGAGAGAACGGGTTCTTGCCACTCTTTCCCCCACCCCTTTTTAAAAAATACTTGAGTCTCATTATTATCAAAAAAATTCTCTAATACTCAAAACTTGCTTAAAAGCATGGCCTGAATTCCTTCTTCCTAGCCTGGAAGCTTTCTCTTCTCTCTGCTAATCCTGTTACTTCCAGTGACAGGCCCAGCCATGGGGGTGAGCCACTGGCAGGACCCTGACTCGCCTGTGCTCTCTGGCTGGGAGTCCTTACTGTCACAGCATGGCTCCAGTTGTCACCCTGAGTGCTGTATGGACAACTGTGGCCACCCAGACAGTGGGAGGGATGGATGGATGGATGGATGGATGGATGGATGGATGGATGGATGGATGGATGGATGGGGTGGTGCACAGCCCGGAGCTGCCAGCACTCATTGAGAGGGTGGGTCCCTGCTGAGGATGGCAGAAATACCTGCCTCTTATCCAGCCTTTTACAGCAGGTAAAATCTTACTGGTCAAGGGCACAATAGTGGTAGAGACTGGATTGCAGGCAAGGCAATGATGAGCACCATTTTTTGCTTCAGTAGGCCAAACATCCAGGACTTCAAATTCCTGGGGGAGGTTTCTACTGCTTTTGAAATACCAAAGGAGGCACTGGCATTTTGGGAGTATTCAAGGGAATATTGCCACAAGAAGTGACATACTTTCTGGTCTTGTGAGCCAGTGGAAGGGCTTGTCCTTGCAGAAGTTCTCTTGCCTGCCACAGACCTTCACTTGAAAGAGCATTAAGCTGTCTGTGTTTTCTTTCTCTTAGAATCCCAGAATTGTTTAGGTTGGAAAAGACCTTTAAGATCATCAAGTGCAACCATAAACCTAGCACTGCCAAGTGTATAAAGTACCTGTACCAAAGTTTGCCCTTGCAAAGCAGCGTTGAACACGGAGGAAGAAAGACTAGTTCTTAGCAATGAACAAAGCAGTACAGCTGGCAATAATCCCAGGACCACTGAAGAACCCTGCAAGCCCCAATCCAACAAAGTCCTTGCAATATGATATGTTATTTGTCTTGTGAGGTCTTTGCAAAGATGATGGCCTGCTCAGCAGTTAGACACACACATATGTGCATGTAGGAAAGTGTCAATCCTGAAGCAGAGTCCAAGTCATTGAGGCAGGTGGCAGGGACAGGAGAAAGGAAGGGCTGTGGATCCATTTCCCTGAGAGGGCATAGGCTGACTACAGTTCAGATTTTAACAGTATTTGGAAGCACGGAGATGTGGGGAGGAGGATTCCCTGGATGCTTCTTGCTGGAATGCTGCATAACATGACTTTGGGTACATCTCTGAGTGAATAAAATGTCTTTAGGGATTTGGTCTGCTACTTGTGAGACCTGGGACTTCAGCACCAACTTTCCAGCTCTGAAATGGCCTTTTAGCCATGGCAGCATCCTTAATTTGCTACAAGGTAAGGCTTCTAGATCAGCAGTACACTGGGTCAGATTTGATTGTTTCAGATGTGTGGGTTGGTTTACCAGTGTAGTGGGTCAGCACTTTTCTTGTGTGTGTCCCAACACCCTGTAGCTCTAATGTCTGTAGTGATGGAACAGTTTGTGAATCCTAGTGGACCTATCACTGCTCCTGTGAGAGAGAGAACTGGGTTTCCAATTTTTACAAGGAGGTGGTGTGGCATAGAAGAAATTAGGCTCTTAAACTCGGTGTCAGAGAAGAAGGAGTTGGCATGGTTGTGAGCATTGCCTGAGGTGGGTAGCATCCTGCCTTCCCCATGGGGATGCTTGCAGCAGGGTGCAGAGGTCCCCCCTGGTTAGTGACTGTCAGTGCTCCCTTCTCCCGCCTCTTTCCCTGTTCCCACAGATCAGATCAGCCCTCTGTGCCACAGCCTGTCATCTGATTTATGGGAGCCATAAACTGCAGAGCAGAAAGAAATAAAAATACTAAACACTTAGTTTTTTAAAAGGCCAACAGCGCATTGAAGTCTTGGTGATAATTTGCTCATAAAGAAATATTATGCTTCAGATCATAATCCCAGGCTGCAGATGGAGGCTGAGGTCTGGCCTGAGTCTCTCACACTTTGGCTGTAAAAGGAAGGCAATGGGATGAAAAAAACCACATAACATGTGGGGATTAGGCTCTGCTGTCTTGCTGTCCATCACCTCTGGTGCCTGGGAGGTCTTGTGGAGAAGTGCTGATGTTCTCCAGGAAAAAAACCTGTCCTGTGTTGGAAGGACAGTGGGCTCATGGAGGGAGAGGCAGGAAAGGAGGGGAGAATTAATAATCCATGAGCAGCAGTCCAACATCTGAGATTTACAGGCTGTGTGCAAGTGCCCAAGTGCTGAGTTGAGGGCTGTTCCCCTCGGACTGAGCAGGAGGGCCCATCTACATTATCTGTCGTATTGTATCAGCACAGCCATTGTTGGTGCTGCTTGGGCAGCAGTTGCCTTTAATAATTGTTGTTGAACACTGATTTTTGGTCAATGCAGATGGATGTCTTGGTTCCAAGAGGTGGAAACCAGCCCTGTGCCAGTAAGAGCAGAGAAGCAGCAGGTATGTGAGCGGGTGAGACCTTCACTGGTGTCAGTGTTTGACTGCTAGAGAGGTCTCACAGCTGCCCCAGGCAGGGGCCTGTTCTGGGTGGATAAAATTCCTTTCTGGTTTGGCTTCCTGCTACAAACACTGTCTGTGTCTGTTTACCTACTGGGCTTGCACTGGGGACAGGCACCTGGTAGTTAAAAGCAATGCATTTCTTCAAAGGAGATCAAGGATTGCTCGGCCATTTCAGTGCAGACGTATCTGATCTTCTCCGCCTTACCCTGTCAAAACCACCTATTAGTACACTGCCATCTCAAAAGAATCTTGATCTGATGCTGGTAGGGTTGCAGAAGAGCAGGGAAGTTATCAACCACGGTTTTTATTTTTGTTTTTCTCCCTTCTGTCCTTTCCTTATGTTCTGCTGGCAGGAAGGCTGCTGGCAGCACTGTCTTGTGTCCTGGACAACACAGAGCTTAGTAGCCTTTCTCAACTCTTCTTCCTACAAGAAACTGTCCTTTGAAAGGAAATCCTTTCTCAGATACCCCACATCCTGAACTTGGTGATGTAGGGCCACTTATAAAGACATGAGAACAGGAGGAAATAGTAACTTGTGGGTTTTTCCTTATGTTTTTTTCCTCTAATGATAAAAATGAACAGATATTGTAGGAATTCTATGAACTCTTTTCTGGGATTCATAACATTCATGAAGCCTGCTATTCCAGCTCTGTTTCAGATGCAGCCTTAGCAGTGTAGAATTATGCTCTCCCCAAGGCCTGCTGGCCACTCTGCCCCTGACACTGCCTGCTGTGCAGTTTGGGTTTGCAGTGAGAGCACACGGCTACCTCATCAACTGCTTGGCAAGCTTGGAACTCCCAGCTCCTTTTTCACTGGGCAATTACTTGGGCAGTCTGTTCCCAGCCCATGTGGATGCCTGTTGTTACTCCTACCGAGGGCAGAGATTTGCACTCCTGTTCCTGTGCATCATGAGGCTGCTGTTGACCCAAAAGCCAAATTTCTCTGGGTTGTTTTGTAGCTTCAGTTTGCTGAGAGTATGATCATTCTCCCAGGCTACATTTAAAAGGTTTTTATAACTCCTTGAGAACTACTGAGTTCAGCCTTGCTGCATCTCAAAGGCTTGCTGGCGGTCTCAGCAGACACATGCTAATGGTAACCAAAGGGGCAGGGTACTGCTTTTCAACAAGTACTTCCTTAATTAAAATAAGAAGGCTTTAACAAAGACAGATCCAAAGCATAAGCAGGCTGGTTGAAAAGGGAATCTGAAGTATTTAACTTCCCCCACAAAGATGCTGCTCAGGCAGTTCTGGGGTGGTCTTGGGCTAAGCAATGCCTGTGCTCCAGTGGCAGGAGCTCCTGTGCTCCTTGTGCAAGCAGGAGAGTTTCAAACACTCTTCAAGGGCATGAGTCTAGTTTAACTCTCCCTGGGGAAAAAAAAGAGTCACTTTTACCTTGTAAATTAATCCTGTCAAGAGTGTTCCCTCCTCTGCAGACCTGTACAGTATTGAGTACCACAGGAGAAACTTCTCCAGGAGAGAGGGCTCACAAGCCATTTCCCCTCCAGTTAGAATAGGCAATTTATTTTCTTGGGGAAATCAAAACTTTCAAAACTTCTGGCTGTCCCCATCTTTCCCCTAATGTTTCCTGAAATGTTTAACAGCATCCTCTTTGTCTGTTTCCCAGAGACTGAGTTCCTCTTTGTGGTTAGGGTTTCTCTTCCCTCGTCTTTAGTCACTGAGAAGCAAGGACCTTGTTAATACGTCTTTGCAGGGAAAACGTGATCCTGATGGCCAAAATGCATCATTTCTTCTGGTAAGTGGCTGCAGAAGTGGAACTTCATTCCTTTCTCCAATTGCATTTGCTTCTGCAAACATGAGGGAGAAGATGATTTCTCCCACCAAACAAAAAGTCCATTTGTAAGAGTGGTGAGTGTTTAGTGATGCCTTGTAATAGCACACAGAGAGGAATCATCTCTGAACTTCCTTCCCACCAGACCCTGCCTTTGATTAGAGATGACAGGTGATGTGTCTGCAGGTTTGGCACTAGGCACTGTCACCATGTGAACAGCAATGAACATCTCGATTCTAACAGGGCTGAAACAGTGGCCCTTTACAGGTCACAATAAGCAATAGCAAAGTGTTCTCAAGTGATGCCAGAAGTGGTTGATAAATCACTGATTGCTCTGACAAAATGCTTAAAAATGAAGAATGCTTCCAGGAACTTTACTTGGGTGTTTTTAACTCTGACCTTCACAGAGTAGAGCTATTTACAAAGAATAATCCATAGATATTGTTCATTATGAAGTATGGACATAAATCCCCTTTAAACAACAGAACTATATGCTCTCTGGACATCTGCATGTTTGGATAAGTAGGATGTGCATCATCCTGCAATTCCATGCAGCCTTGTCTGTTGACAGTCAGGCCCTATGCTGTTACCCACACTGGTTTGGACAGTATCTGCACAGCAAATGAAACCTGTTTGGCTCTTTTACTTGTGAGCCTCCAGGGAAGCCAAAGGTAGCAGAGGATCTTTGGTTGCTCTGCTGGTGGGGAGGGATTTATAATTGCTGTGTAACCTCTTCTTGCTGGGTAACTTGATCACTGCAACAGACGTAGACCAGGGTAAGCAGTGGTGACCTCAGGCCAGGCAGGATTCAAAGCATGCCACCTGCGGGAAAACTCCAGATTTGATTTTGTTTCTGTTTCTGGTGCCATCCTGCCCAGTGATACCTTTGAAAGATTGCACTCAGCTACATCCATCAGTGCTTCTCTGCCAGGTTTGATCAGCAATGAGCTCTCACCTTCCTTTCCATTGTGTCCTTCTTGCAGTTCCTCTGTGTGTACCCTCACTGCATCCAGTGGGGTGACAATGCTCCACATCTGCCAGGGTCACTTTTCTCTCCAAAGGAAAGGCCTCTCAGGAGCAGCAGATAGAAAACCAGCCCTGGGAACTCTGCATTTTTTTGGCTTCTGTGGGCTTAATGGCCTGATGAGGCTGGCTGTGGGAACCAGAGCAGTCCCCTGCACACAAGTCCCAGTGCTGGGAGATACAGCCCCATTGCTCTCATCTGACTCTGTACTACCACACTGACTCCACTACCCATCTCTGCCTATCCAGTGGCAAAGTGATTGATTTTTCAAGTGACATCATATATTGAACACTTTAAGTTGGAGCACTGAAGGTGTAATTAGATTAAGGTACAATTCCAGCTGCAGGGCAAACACTTAAAATGTGCAGTGTAATCTGCCTTCTTGACAGAAAATTTCCTCCTAAACCTGGGGACCCTTTTGGGTGTCACTTGGGTGCAAAACTGTTTTGTCACAAGAGGAGGAAGGACCTTGATGGAGAGGGGTACAGTAGTTGAGCAGAGGTAGCTTTTCAGGCACGAGGTGGTGAAGAAAGCCTGTCTCCCCAAAGTGGTGCAGTGGATGTGTCTGAGCAGATGGGCAGTGGATGCTTTCTCTGCATGTCTCTCCTATTCCTAGGAAACCTGCACAATATGCTTTTCAAGTCTGCTGTTCCAGAAGAGCAACTGAACACGTGCTGAACTTTGATCCTGTGAGTGTTGGTGTTAATAAGTTACAAAACTGACCTGAATGCTTTGCAGGAGCCAAAGGCAGCCTGGGGGAAGTTCTCTGCTTTTCAGTAAGAGGCACCTTATACCTCATACCTTATGTTATACCTCAACCCAATCCCATCAGCTTCATTAACTCAGGCAGCCCCTCCAAGCTTGCATATCAAAATTGTACTAGTTCAAATCTGGGCTGTTGCAGCCAGTTTTCCAGCTGCTGAAATGCCACTCTGCAGGAACACCAGCTTGGTGCTGGTTTGGGGGAAGAGAGCTGCTGTGTCCCTTTTTGCCTGGAGAAACAGCAAGGGGTCATGGAGAAGGCATGGAGAGGCCAGGAGCTCTGCCACCAATATGCTGCCCAGCAGGTCTTTCCCCTTTCTGTCCCAAGTATTTCCCCTTTACCCCAGTATTTCCCCTCCCTCTAACTTTTTGAAGATGAAGGCCTTTTGCTTCTATCTGGCTTTTTCCTTTATCTGCTCTCACAGTCTTCTCTTATTTGGTGGCTTTGGGAACAACTGTCTTGCTTCTGCAAATTACATGTTGCTGAGAATCTCTTGTCCATCGAACCCAGTATGAATTCTTGCTTATAAAGCACAAATGTCCTTTTTAAGATCTGCTGAGCCTTCACTGTGAAGCAGGAAAACTCAAAGAAGGAAGTGATGCTGTTTAGATTCAAGGTGTCTACCTTTTTTTAAAAATAAAATTATAGAGTTGTCTTTAGGAAAAATGTATTCCCAAACAAAGCTTGTCTGGAGACCTCCCTGTTGGTGGCCATAGAAGTTGTTTGGGTTNTTTCCCCAAGAATTTATTTAGAATTTATTTAAAATATACCAAACATAATGAAAAAATAGGAAGAGAAACTGCACTTTGAACCAGAAATGTCAGAAACTGTTTTCCCAGAACAAGACTGAGAAATGGCCTTTTTAGTTGTATGTTGCCTTCTCACTATCCCTGTCCCTTGTGGACACTAGCAGCAGTAAGTAACTACAGTGAGTGTCTTGGTTCTCACTCCTGGACCCTGTTGCTCTCTGTGCCAGAGCTGTCAGCACTGCCGTCCCAACAGCAGAGCAGGAGTGTGCTGGGGCTCCTTTGCTGTCCCTCAGGAACATGCTTTCCCCTCACGTTTGGACCTTTTCTCTCTTTCTTTGCTTATGTTCCATTGGCCATATTGTTTGAATGACTCCCAGATCACTGCAGGTATTTCTGTGTGTGGCTAAGATTGGCTGTGTGAGTAGTGCCAGTGGAGAGGAGCGAGACAGCTCCAGGGCAGGGACAGCACAAGCCAGAGTGCTGAGTCCAGGTGAGCCACACCTCTATGGGGCTCTCCTGCTGGAGCTGATCCACGTGCTACCGCTGCCGTGGGACCAGGGAGCACTCGGTCCTTTGGGCGGCATGGGCACCGCAGGGACACCCTGCTCCCTGCACTGGAGAGACCCAGCTTTCCCCTTCTCTCCGTCCTGGTCATTCCAATGCCAGCGTGCAGTGGGAGGAGAGCTGCCAGTGTGTTGCAGCTGGGGACTGACCCCTCGGGAGCGCTTGGCAATTACAGCTCTGCCCTGAGACAAGACAATCTGGATCCTGCCACCAGCCCGGCAGGACTTGGGGGGTTGCAGTGCTGCAGCCACAGACGTGGGGATGCCACAGCTACCGCTTGACAAAGCAGCGAAAGTCTGGCAGAGAGTCTGTGCTGCTTCTAGGCCTGGGAGAGATACAGGTGGTGCGATGGGTGTTTGGTGCATCCCAAAGTCTGTGCTCCCAGATCCGGTCCCTCACTGTCCCCTCTAGCCAGCTGCACCAGCCCTTGATCAGCGATGGGGGGGTTAGGGCAGCCCACACACTCCCTTCTGCACGACCTGGTGACCATTCCCCATCTCCCAAAGGCATCACGGGGTCAGTCTCTGGAGAGAGGAAAAGGTGCTCAGGAAGGGGCCGCCGAGAACCACCCGTGCCCCGTCCGTCTGTCTGCCCTGCTCTGCACCCCCCGCTCCCTACCTGCCCTGTGCGGCAGGAGCGGCGTGTGCCAGACGGGCACGTACGGCAGGGCCAGGGCAGGGAAGCCTCCCGCAATTCGAGGGCTCCCTTCAACAAAGCCGTGTCTGTCCCGCTCCCACTATTCCTGCCCGTGCGGTTGGGGACCGAGGTCTGGAGGAGCACAAAGGAGCCCAGACAATAGGGCGAGCGGGAGAATTCCTCACACCCATGGCGGCAGGGAAACGGGCTTTGTCTCCAGCCGCTGCCTCCCTCCGTGGCGGGGGCAGGCGCTGCCGTCCGCCCCGCGCCGCTCCTTTGTTCCCTCGCTGCCTGCCAGGGGTGAGACAGGCAGGTGAGCGCCGCGCCAGGCAGGGGGCTGGCGGCGTGCGGCGGCGGCCGCATATTAATGGATTTCTCCAGCCTGTCGCTGGATGTACGGCTTGATTCATGAGGCTTCTCCGTCGGATGCGGCCGGCAGGGAGAGCGAGCAGGGAGACAGCTATTGTCTGCCAGGCCTGGGGCCCTGCCGGTGCTGCTCCGGCGGCTGCCACAGCCCCGAAAGCACTTTTCGCACCTTTGCCCCGCCGTCCTTCCCGCCCGGGGTATCCGTCTGTCCAGGCTGGTGCGCCGTGCGACCGTCTGGTACCCGCACCCGCATCCCTTCGGCTTGGAGCTGAGCTGGGCAGAGGGCAGGTGGGCAGCAGGCAGCTCCCCAAACACCTCGGAGTGCGAGGTGGGCTGTATCCAGGCAGGGCTGCATCCAAGGAGGGATTGTGCAACTAAAATCACTTCCATCCAGTGCCTTAGTGACACCAGAATAATGCTTTTGGTGGCTTTTTT
>WEIU01012856.1:3022-45769 GCA_013389925.1 Aegithalos caudatus | reverse complement strand
CCGCCCCCCGACCCTGCCCGCCGGGCCCGGCGCTCGCAGCGCAGCAGCGGGGGCCGTGTGCGGGGTCGTAGTTGTTTGGGTTTGGTTTTCCTTTATTTGTTTTCCTGTTTCTTCCCCTCAAACGGCAAAAGTCAAACGCCGACAAAAAGTAGGTTGCGTATCTAGGTGTTACTTAACAGTAATTGTTACACACTGGTGTTTTCTTGCCACGTTTTAGGGCGAAAGGAGGGCTTTCAGCATTTCAGATGTTTACTTGTGTGTACGTCGAGGTGATTTGTTCTTTGTACGTGGGCTTCTCCCGGCTCGAACTGCAGTATAACAGAAAGTGTGAAAAGGGCTTTGTAAACCATAAAAACTGGCAAAGCAGGATTGTTGTACCTTAAAAACAACCTCTCATTAACGTTTTTAACTAGACTGCTACTACTCTTGCCAGTTCTGTTGTTTAGAGCGAAACACACAACAGCTCTTTCGGTTTACAGCAGCTTAATACAAATTTGTCAGAACTCGGTCACTGCCTGCAGTAAAGGTGCAGGCATTGGCTGAAGTGTTTGTACAGTTACAGGTTCTTTCTCTTCCAAGTCTTTTTCTTCATTTGTGTAGTTGCTCTTTCAGAATGTCCTGGCAATTGCTCAGGTTCCATCCAGGCTTAACTTAAATGCCAGCCTTGTGCATCAGTGGGTATGGGTGGACTAAATTTCTGAAATTGTTATGAGGAAGAAGGTGTTGTCTGATCCCAAGGTGGGACAGACCACTGGTAGCTATCTTGGATCTGCAAAAAGCTCCACACAGGTTCCTGTGGTTGAGCTCTGTCATGTAATGGGTAGAAAAAGCCTGCTAGCATTGAACTGCCTTGATAGTCTGAAACCCTAAGAGTGGAAACTAAGCAAGCAGGCCAGCAAGAGCTGGCAGGAGCCGTACTGCTTAGGGATTTAATTGCATGCTCACCCAGCCTCATGACTAAGGGGCAGGTTTTTGGGAGACTGGTTGGCCCCTGCCAGCTGTGGTCTGCTCTAGGAGTGCCTTTCCCTTGCTTTAAGAGTGTCTGAAGACTGTTACATAGCTTGTGAAAGAAAACACAGCCTCTCAAATCTTGAAAATTTTGGTGACCTTCTTAGTTTTGTGTTTTCTTAATTTTATTTTTTTTCCTGGCCTGTGGAATGGGACTGATACGCATTTTATCTTAAAAAACATATAAACGCAGGCTGTGGTGCGCTAGCATGATACCTAGCTCGAATTATTGGATTACAGACTCTTTGCTGCCTTCCTGTGTATAGTCAAGAGAGTGCCTGAAGAGTACAGTGGAGGCTGTACCAAGTCTGTTCTGACAATTGTTACTTAGTCCCTTTAAATTTTTATGTGATTTTTTTTTTCCGTGTGTTCTTCTTGCCGTCTTGGTCTTCAGATGATTTGTACTTTGGTTTGCTGTTATCAATATATTAGTATTATGAAATGCGCATTTTATTACTTTTGGCAAATATTTGTGTTAAAGCAAATGTTTTGTTGTGCCTGGCAAGACTGTGAACCTGCATTGTGGGTTTCAGTTACTCTCTGAGTGGGCCTAACACCCAGCCACAGTCTGGTGTAATTACCCCTTGTGAACAAAAGAGAGTAACGCCGGTGCCTGCGTGCTGTTTGAGGCTTCGTCGCCTTCCTGAATGGCTTGCAACAGTGCAGAGACTACAGAGCTTTAGATGTGACAAACTGTCAAAGCTTTCAGATGGGCAAATCCACTTATATTTTTAGACAATTTTTGTGTTTCTCCCATCTTTTTATCTGCTTTAAATGAAATTGTCACATTAAGCTCATTCCCGCTTTCTGACTTGTCTAGAATATACTCCAGCTAGAATCTAGCATAAAAAGTCCTTTATGCTGCTCTGTGTGTTCAACTTTTTCTTGGATCTCTTCCACAGCTCTTGAAACCTCTTTAATTTCTTGGTTTCATTCATCTTCAAATGATATGTATCATTCTGTGATACTTCTTGTGCTGTCTCTGGCTTCCTTCATTTTTTGATGCTTTGCCTCAGTTATTAGGTTAACGACATGCTGTCATCTTTTCTTGTTTGTGTTTTTTGCTGTAATATATTCTGTGAATAAGTTACATATCCTTTTTTTTTTTAACTGATCTTGCAGTCAGCTCTGTTCTTGAAATATGTTTGTGAAGCTTGCAGAAATCCTATTGAAACTTCTGTCCTTTTTTCTGTCCATGGTACATGTACTCAACTAGATTCATATGCGTTGTGTAGATGTGACTTATTCCTGTAGACTAGATCTCAGGTCAGAACAGACTGAAGTTTAAGCATATAATTCAGTTTTTGTCTCCAGAGTGTAATATTGTCTGTGATATTTCAGGAGTAAAGTACTATAGAATTGGTGTTTTGAGGAGGTTGGCTTTGTCAAGGTGCACTGGTACTGTACTAGTTGTAAAGGAGTGTGGAGAAGTCAGGTAAACTGAGAATTAAAAATGCAGGTGCCCCTATGCAGTTTTCTGTCTTGCACTTTTCCAGGGATGTTTTATTTCTCAACAAACATACAGTGAACTTCTAACATGTCTCAGTGATGAATAGGTTAAGAAATAATCAAATGTGTACATGTCATTTACAGTTCTCTGCCTTTTGAAATGCCTGCAACATTTTAAATGTATTTTTTACATTACAAAAATATTTTTAAATTAAACAAAGGAAATGTTTAACTCTTTCAAGTTAGAGCAATGGGGCATAAGAAAGGGAAAGCATCCTTTTTTGTTGTTGTTCAAAATAAGCAGTTTACCTGAAAATTTCATAATGTCTTCAACTTTGGTATCTTCTCCCGCAAGGAGAAAATTTTTTATGTTTACAGAAATAAATATTTAATTTGAGCAGCTTAGAGGGCAGTCAGGGAAATACAGCACTAATCTGTATGTAGTGTACATATGCATAGGCTTCTGTTGCAAAGCAAAGTCAAATTGATTAAATTTATATGGAATTGTTTTTAAATTTATAGCTCTTGCTCTGAGGATTAATTCTGTATTTTGTATAGTCTTGAAAGAATTAACTTTGCCCTTTCCTACAGCAGCTCATTGGTGGTATTTTGCCATTGGGTGTTAGATGTTTTTTACAGCTTTGTCATTATTAGAAAACATTTAATAACATCATTTGAAAAGAAAGGTGATTCGTGTACTGTTTGAAGATTATCCTTTAAACTGCAGATGCCTTGAGGCCATTTTTCCTCACGTGGAAGAAAAACTCAGTGCCAAAATCACATCTGAGTGAAGTTCACGTAGAACGTATTTTTTCTGATATTGTATAGATTTGCATGTGTCTTTTTGTTTGGTCTCTGAAGAAACACAGAACTTCTCATCCACTCCTTAATATGATCTCGATGTAAAATCAAGGTTTCTCTCTTATGGCTGTTAGGTTACATGGTACAGGTCTGTCTGAATGCACTGATTTGTACTCTGAAGGCAGGCTTTTGCCTTAAGAAAAGAAGGAAATGCATGTGCTATAGTCACCACTTTTCCTGAATTGGTTCTTTGTTTTGGAGCTTTATACATGAGGTTCTGCACGATGGACTTTGCCAGCTCTTTGCTACTGAAAGAGACTGTCCTGCTCCTGGCTGCATGCTACTGTAATTCCTCTTTTGCTGGTTCAGTGCTTGCCTGATTGGTAAATCAACTCTGCTCAGAAAAGTGACAGAACCCATTCTCTTGCTGGGTTAGCTTTTTGTATGGCTACTGAGCTGAGTGGGCTTGTCAAAGGCTAGGATGAGTCCCAAAGTGCTGCAAAACACTTGAAGGAATGTGGTGTTGGAGATGATACTGGTGGGAAAAGACAGAAGAGTGAGTTGCACATTTTTCTTCCTCACCACCCACTTTGGGATTGATAGCTCACCCAGTTTTGTAGAGCCTTGTTTTTGTGTCTCCAGTCATCATGTGTGATTCTGCCCAGACCCAGTAGCTCACCTAGCGGGGTCCAAGGGAATTCAGGCTTTTCCAGTGCAGCCGCAGGAGTGCAACCCCAGAACATCTTCTCTTTGCAGGAGTAGGTGAAGCTCTTGTATCTGTTTTGGAGTTGGAGGACAAGGTATGGTGATGCTCATGTCAGGGAAGGTGGAGGTTGCCAAGAGACTGTTACAAATGTTTCCTGGTCTGTAAAGACCTTTTCTTTACAGAAAATTAAGGCCTTGTAGTTAGAAACATTCAGGGACCTGAAGTGTATCAACAAATCCTTGTCTGGTCAACAGAGCTTTGGTCTGGCACCAGAGAACTTTGAAACTGAGTTTCTGGCTCTTGTGCTGTATAACCCTTAAATCCTTCATGTGGCAATTTGGTGGATCTTAGGGAAGTTTTAGACCTCAAGGGAAAGCTAATGTGTTTAATCTTACTTTCCCATGGCTTAGCCATGTTTCCTCAGAAGTAAGATGGAAGTCTCAACTTCAGTCCAATGAGCTGTGTACCCTTTGCCAAAGAATTAAGAAACTTCAAGCTCTTCTAACAATATGAAAGCTGAAACAGTTTTGGTTAAACTGAAAAGAAACTAGTTATGATGAAGATGCTAGACAAGCACTTGTGTAACTGGGTGTCTGTTTCCAATCCTTTTATATTCTTCATTTTTTTTTCCTCTTGGTTCCCATCTGTGAAGTGGGAAGACTTATTAATATATATTAAAGTTTGATGTGTACTACCATAATAAGCACTGAAGAGTTGCAAGTATTCAAATTGCTTCAATTTTTGAAACTGTGTAATAACATGTAGAATTGTGTGCAAGTTTTTCTCTTTATAGTTTTCTTGAAGAACTGGCTTTATTGGAAGTAGGTATACTTTGAAAGTTCACACTCCTTTCCTTGAGATCTGTTATTTTGTATTTTTTTCATTTGTTCTGGAATAAAACATAATAGATGTTTTAGCTTTATGCCTTCTGATAAAGTAACTAGGACAAGAAAAAAAAACATATTGTCCAATAAAGATCTGTAAGAGAACAGAATGGTACACAATTCAGCTTTTTAAATTAGAGTCCAACAATATTCTAGTGAGTTTCTAAACAGTTATCAAATGGTAATAGTTCCAATTTCTAAAGCACAAATTAATTATTACCTTTTCAGTGTTGATTAAAAGATAGAGCTTCAGATTTAGGCATTTAAATGCTACCTCTAATTTTCTCTAATATTATAGTTGACCTATATTTTAGGTATAATTGGTTTTGTTTTGGCCATTCTTGACTGTGCAAATGAAGGCACTGTAAATATTTGTGTAATTTAACTGTGAATTTTTTATTAGCTAGTTAATTTATGATGATTTTATATTACGAAATGTCATTTGTTGATGCTCATGAAACACTTCAGTATCTTCCTTTCCCTTTGTTATGTTTAATGCATAAGTGATTTGAGGAATTCAGATGTTTTCAGAAGGCTCTGTTCTGTGACTTCCGTATCTAAAAACTAGAGAGGTGAGAGGAGTCTGGTTGGGGGACTGCTGCTTGGTACACTAGTTTCTGTATATACCTTCCAGGTGCTACAGTGCAGAACATGAAATATTTTAATTTTAAACGTATCTTGATCTGTTGATAATGATGAGTTCTCTTAGAGAAACACACTGGCAGTAAAATGGCTTAAGCCTTACAGTGGAGTATCACTGTTAACTGCCAGTGGGCAAACCCATTAGTTTTGTTTTCATTCTTCATTTGTGGTTTCTAGCTTTTCTTTTTGTGGATAGTTTTCATATTCATTAGCAGTTTTTTTTAATGATCAGCACAGTTTCTATGTACTTTCTGCATCTTTTGAAAGATCATGCAATAATACAGTGTCTCCATTCTGTTCACATGACAGTTTGCACAAGTTGAACTAATACTCCTCATGTAGCCATTTGTACTTTCCCTACATCACTGTAAAGTGCCATTGTCTCAAAACAACTCTGAGTAATCAGTAAAGATTTCAATGCACATATTTAAAACTATAAACAGGCTCAAATTTTACCCTTATCTCATTGCTTAAGTATGAAAATTCAATTAACAGCATTGCTATTGCTTTATTAACAACATATAGGAGGTATTTTAGTGAAATATATAGGTTTTAAAAAAGCTAAGCTATTTTTCATTTTATCAGTCCTTTCTAATGTATTATAACATTAGCTCATGAATACACAGACCTAACAATCTATGGAGTATGAATCGTCTTGAGATGTCTGCTGTGTGGTGGTAATATGGATTTATGTGGCTGGTAACCCTCCTCAGGTCAATTCTGCTTTTGAATGGAATTAATATTTAATATTGTTTTCTCCATTACTTCAGCATTAACTAAAGTAGACTTCAAAACTGGTGTTTCTTTTTGAAAATACTGAGTTCATTGTTGCTCAGGCAGGCATAAATGCTGATGTTCACCACAAAAGCAAGAAAGCTGNTTTTTTTTTTTTTAAGACTCCTATGTTATTCTGTTTTAAAAGCCAGTTGGAGTAAGTATGATTGTTCTGGATTTTTAATATATTGTGGTCTGAAGTCTATTTATTTTCATATGAAACTGTCAGCTGACATTGCAGCTAGGCTAGGAAATTAATTTCATAAATTTAATTGTATTTGTTCCATTTACATGAATACTTTATTCACTTAAAAGCTCTTAAGGCACTTTGGATGAAAATGAGTGCAGGGAAAGGTGACTCTCAGAAATGGCATCTTTGATATTGAAGATATGTGATTGCTCTGATTGGTCATTCTTGCCACTTACCAGTCAGTATTTGCTAAAGACAGTGCCATATTTCTTTTGGAATATTGATGTTTGCCAATAAACAAAGTCCAAATAAATGAAGAGCAGCCAAAGAAATTGCTGTGTCTTATTACCCAATAGTACGTGCAAAACCTCTGGTCGTCTTGCTCAACATACAGATTTTTAGTTTTGTTTCAATAACAAAAACATTTGGATCTTTTCACTAAAGGATTACATCATGCTGTTGACTTGCAAAACTTGGTGTTAAGAACAAGCAGAACAAGAGGAATGAGGTGTTGCAAGTCAGCACAGGGCTTTCAGGGGTACTGCTGGGCACATCTCCGAGGTGCAGAGTGCTGTACAGAGCAATCTAGAAACTGCCAAAAGCAAGGTGGCTGTGCTAATGGGCACTGTGCTCAGGAAAATATTAACAGTCTGCCCCCTCAGCATAGTGCTATCCTTTTTTCATGAAGGTGTGCTATGTTGACGTATCACAGCCTCAGGCCCACTCTGTCCTAGGTATTTCTCTGTGCTTCTATTGCTTATGTAACAGAGGACCAAAATCATGTCAAGAAAACTGGTGTGCACGTGTACTCTCTTAAATCTCAAGCTACGTTCTGACTATAGTATTTGTCTGCCCAGAGGACACATCAGTGTGAGACAAAGCTGAGCAGCAGCTTGCTGCCTCTGATGCTGTGCTGTCCTGTGTGAACAGCGAGGACATCTCGGGGCATCCCTTTGCATCTCCCAACACTGCAGTAAAATGTGCTGCCCTGATGGAATGAGTATCACTGAAGTAGTTTAGAATGCTGTTCTTATTCTCACTAAGAACGAATGGGACAGCTGTGGTATTGAGTGATTGGACTGATGTCCTTGCTGAAAAGTGCTTATTTAACACTTAGAACTGAGTGAAAGCAGATGCCTTGGCTGTACCTTACACTTCCAGCATGGTCAGCTGGTTTGTGCTTGAAGCATCATGAAACTGAAGGATTTTAGGTATGAACTCGGGTTAGGAGTATCATTTGAGTGGATTAGAAATTGCAGAAGCAAAGGTGTAGCTTTGGTCTTATGACGTTCTGTGAATGTTACCTCCTGACTTTTGTATTTTACCAGTAAGGGCAGATTCCAATTTCCTTTTGGTTTTTGGAATTGATGGCTCAACTAGCATTGCCAGTGAGACTATACTGTGCATTCTAATGCTTGGTCATTATTTGACTGTGGAAATCAAGTTATTGTCTAATGAAGAAACACAAACCCTCCACTTCAGAGAAGAATAAACCTTTTTATTCCTGATTAGTTCTGATAGTGAATAGATCTTTCACTATAAGAGAGAACAAAATCTTGTATATTAGTGAAAGGAAAATATTGCTGGTGCCAGTGTTCAGGCTCTCAATGTCAGGTGCTGTTACTTGCTTCCCATGAAGATGCCCTGCATACAAGTGGTCTTTTCCTGAAGGTAGTTCCTTACATTAAGGAAGAAATATGACATTTCTCTACAACCCTGTTTGCCTATTGCACATTAGTGCTCTTGTGCCTGTTTCTTCCCCCCAGCATATGGATGTCAGTGCTTGTGTCTAGTTGGCTGGATCTTTGTTTTTTATAGGGTTGCACTGTGTCTAATTCTCTTTTTCTTTGATGTCTGAAACAGTGATTCTATGTGGGGACTGGGACAAAGAAATGAACCAGTATCATGAAAAACTGGTAAAACATGGATAAACGAAGCTTTAGCCTTTCATTATGATCAGCAAAATGATTTTGAACAGACGTGTTGTTTGTCTGGACTAAGCTTACATGGAACAGGCAAGGGTACATTTACACTGTGTGGTTAAGAGTGAGCTGCAATGCATTCCTTACTGCTTTTGATACACGTGTGCCGAGAAGGGAAGTGAATGCATCCCTGCAGTGTGTGATGGCAGTTCTCAATGCAGGCTACATGGAAAATTCCTGGGGAGTTCTAGTGGACCATAGAGCAGCTTGAAGCAGCAAAGCGTCTATTTGCAGTTTTCCACTCCACTCCAGGGCAACAACAGTGAACTCTAACATGATTTTCATGACACGTTATTAAATGCTTTGAATAATCTGTTTTTCTGGGGTCTTTTTCTTTTTTTTCTTTTTTTTTTTTTCTTGTACCACTAATAGGGAACTTGGAGATAGAGGTAGCATATAAATGTTTTATATAAAGGTGTTGGTTAACTGCATTTATAACAAACTAGTACAGCAAAATTCTGTTTCTTATGCCAACCTGAGGAAACTGGACAAGCATCTTTCTAGTGTGAACATATGCATTGCTCTGAGCCCCTGAGAAATTCATCAGCTTTCTATGAAGCTTGTGCACCATGATATTTTCGAACAAGTTTTTTGCTAGGAAATGTGCTCTATCCCCTTAATATGCTTGCCATGTGTTTAGAAGAAAAACTGTAAATCTCTAAATGATCACTGCTGGAAAGATACTGACTATATGCCAAGAGGATGGGAGTAAAGTAGATACTTCCTTTTCAAAACTGTACCAGACACAAAATAATTGAATGGAACTTATGGTTTTCAGGTGTCTGAAAAACTGGAATTGAGATCAGAAGACTTTTCTGTTTACATGAGCTATCTACAAAGGGGGTAAAGCAGCCTTGTATAGGAGAGTCTGGTAGGTGAAAAGCTGGATGGAGAGAGACACAGAAAGTAAAGACAATGCAGAAGAAAACTTATCAAAACAAAGCATACATGGAGAATATTGACTTGTGCTGCAAGAGCGTTGAGTTTTAAATTTGAACATTAAGTTGTAACTGAAAAAAACCACTCTGTGCTAAAATGTCTGCTGCAATGACCAGTCACTCTGAAGTGGTGTGAGGAAGATCCAAGTTCTAAAGCAGTCAGTGGGCTTGGTGCTACTTGTCGATACAAATGTATGGTTGAGTTTTTGATTGGATGGATACTGCTTTGTGGTGTGCAGAACATAAGGAGTGATGATCAACATTGATTTAAATTTAAAAAGTAACTTTCAGTATATTTCTCAAATGGAATCTAACCTGAATCAGCTGCACCGAGTCCAATTTTAATTATTGCATTTTCTGAAGATAAATACATAGTTCGAAGTTGTCTTATGTAACTACATCTTGAATTGCTAAAGGAGAAAAGGTGTCTTTTTAAAGAAAGCTGATTCTGGGTGTATTTAAATTGATGTACTACAAATTACATTGTGAAGTTGGGGAATTTTCACTCTTCAAACAGCTTGATTTTTTTTTTTTTCCAGTATTTTCGGTTTCAGTTGGTTTCATAGCTAGTGATATGTCGTATAAATAAACTGATAAACTTTTCTTCTGTAATTGAATTGTAAAAAAATAGCTTAATAGCTCACATTCAGCAATATATCTGAAAGCCTTTCATAAAAGGCTCTTTAGAGATTATTGACCTCTAAATCTTTATCTAAGAAATACTTCTGGTAAAAGATTATTCTTCTGTCAAGTATTTACTACTTTTTGCTAATTATCAAAGAAGAACCTCTTTGGCCCTTTCACATTATGTTAGTGGAGGTTGTAAAGAAAAGCAAAGCATCTGATCACTTTCAAGCCAGAAAAGCAGCACCTATTAAGTGTTTACTTATACCCCAGAAAGCCTGGCAGGCATGAGGCAGGTCTTAGGCAAATTTGAAGTCCTTACCAGTTCCTGAAATATTTAGAGAAATGGACGCCTTTTTTAAATGGAAAACAGGTGCATTCCTAGTCCAGCGGATAGACTACTATATTTCCGTAGGAAGCTCTGTTAAATCTGAAGACTAAAGAAAAGTATTAGTATGTCTTAAGATTTGGAAAAGGTGGTGCTGGTGCTGTAATTCATGCTCACTTTATCTATTTATTCACTAATATCAGGAGCAGGGACCAGAACTTAAGATAATCTTGTCAGTGTCTGAGGGTTTTAACCAGACCCTTGTGCTCGGATCATGTTACATTCTGTTCAGGGCCCATAATTCTTGGATACTTTTCTGTAGAGTAAGAGGTCCTAAGTGGGGGAGATAAAGGGTGTCTTTTACATAAAAAGTGAGCCAGAGGTGAACATTCCCCTGAGATGTGTGGGGTTGAGCTCTCATAACCTGAATAAGCACTGCTGCCATCTCAGGTGGAAAAACAAAACAACTTCTCCCTTCATAACAACTTTTTAATGCCCAGCACTTTGACAGTATGGGTTAGACACCAGGGAGTGTGGCACGTGCTGGGTGGGAGCACAGGGTGAGCACAACAGGGAGTGCTGCTGGAATTTTTGGGTGGTCAGGTGCTAGCTCAACGTAGGTACTTCTGAGGTTATCTTTCTTCTGAATTTAAGTAGGCTTTAGGGACCAGCATCTTTAACTGGATGTCGTCCTAACAGCCGTATACGGACAGATAATTTCTTCTGTGTACTTGCATTTTTTTCCCTCCTATTTAGAGGGATTTCATATGCTTTAGTCTGTGGCCATTGGCATTTGTCCTGTCATTGGGCATTACTGAGCAATGTCTGTTAGCTTTACCTTTACATTAGGGCAATTTGCACACATTGGTATTTACACACACTGGTAAAGTTGGAAATTTTCTCCCAAATAATTAATTTTGTGTTTTTCACAATTAGTGAACTGTAATCTTTCCTGTAATTTTTATAGGAACAGTGAATCAGTATTCATCTCCAGGGGACCTTTTGCAATAGGCCCTCTGCTTTATGAACATTCTTTTTGGAGTCATGGGAATTTTGTCCACTATGAAGAAGAAGGTATTTTAAGAGATATATATGCCCACTATACATACACTGAAATATGGATAAAATAATCTTATTTTTTCCCATATAAAAGCACTGGAACTGAGTAGCACAGACTGTGAAGTCAAGGTTACCTCTAAAAGTGTGTGTGTGTAAAATTTAGATGAAAACATGTGGTTTTGTGCTTCTGCAAATACTTTAGATTACTCTAAATAGCATATGATAGAGAAAAAATGGTTTTGGTAACCTGGATCTGAACTCATAAGAATTTTAGATTAAAATCAGTATGTCAAATTGTATCCATAATAAAAATAATGGATGCAGATAGAATTCAGTGCTGATGTAACTCAACCCTCAAACTCTTTTTAGCTTTGTTCTTCACTATTTGAAGTTTCCACATGCTCTGGAAATTACTGTGCTTCATTAATTCCATCTGAAGAGGATTGAACAGTTAGATTTCTGCAGCTAGAATAATGTGTAAAAGTAACTACTTGATATGTTATGGACTGCATGGGTGCAGATTTGACCAGCATGCCCCTTTAGACCTCTATAAGCAGCTGAGAATCCAATAAAGATCTCTAAATTATAAGCATTATCTAGCTGATTGAAGGAGCTTTTTCTACTTACTGCTTTGCCAGCCAGCCAATGTAACATCTGATATTTAGACTCATTATCTGTGTATCTGAAACAGTTTGCTTGTATCATAGCTTAAATAGAAGTTAATGTAATCAGATACTCCATCTGCTTTTGAAACGAGCATGGTGAGCTAGAGATGAGCCAGTTTGCTCTCAGATTTCTTCAGAAATGAAGCATCTGTCTCTACTTGCTATTGACTGCAAATCTATTTGCCTTATAGAAGTAAGGTATTTCAAAGCTGTAAGAGCCATCATGTATTTTTTTGCATTGTGGTTCGAAGATGCAGAAATTATTCAGCTTAATAAAAAGCTCACCAAAAAGTTCCTAGCAAAGCCTGAAAAACACTGCAGGGTGGGGGAAGAATTACTCAGTTGAGGAGATGAATTGAAAGATGTCCTTGGTTTTTATTTTTCATTTTTTATTTTTCTTAAAAGAGAACTATTTAATTAGTTGAATTTTGAAGGCAAAAGAAGCTTTATTTTAGGTACAGCTGTAGAGTCTCTGAATGCTACTGTGAGTGTTAAGCTACTTAGTAGATGGCTCCTTTAAAACCTGTCTGGTTAAGAAATTTTTTAACCCAGTTAGTGGTAAAGTGGTTTTGGTGTAAGGAGCCAATTTAAAGGTGTGTAAAGCAGGCTGAAGCCAAGTTTACTGTTGCTGCAGTCTGTAAAAGAAGCAAACATGCACACAGTAACCTAAGAATAAGGGATTTGCAGCAATGGAGTTTTAAGGCTGTGCTAATACTGGTTGCTGGTGCTTGGATGTGGGAGACAGAAAAATGTACCTCCTAATGTTGTTAGCAAAAAGTCCTATTTTCAAATCATTCCTGACATAATTTTTCAATTGAAGTGGCACTGTTTAAAAACAATCATTAGTGTCCTAATCAATCCCCTCAGGCCAGGAAGTCATTGTGGGTTTGTTATTGTTCGCCTCCAAATCCTTTTTTATCACTTGAGATACTTGAGAACAAGACAGATCTGATGGTGTCTACTGACAGTGTTACTCAGGATGTTGTAAGCTTTGCAGACTGTGTATTGCATAAAATAACAGTGCTGATAGTACGTGTCAGGCTTCACAATCTTTTTAAACAACTCATCTTTATTAGGCAACATGGTCTTTCTAAACAACTCATCTCTATTAGACAACTGGAATAACCAGCTTGTGCTCTCTCTGTAGGAGTCTGCAGTCCATGCACTTTGTAGATGAGGAACATTCAACACTTCTAGCTGTTGAGATGGAGATGGAGCTGCAAAAATTCCCAAATGGATTAAAAAATGCTTGGAGTGCACATTGCCTAAAAGAGGTGGCTGAACTAATATTAGAGACACTTGTTACGTAAAAATGATATAATAAATGGGTTTTTTGGTGAGACTTTGATGTAGGTAATTATGGAATTTAGAAACTGCTGAGAGTATGCAAGTCAGTGAGTATGGAAGAACCATTAGTGAGATTTTGTTTTGATCAGTCCCTAAAAAACACAGGTATCTTCCCACTTCAGAGTGGTCCTCATGTGTCTCTCAAACTAGAAGGTGGGAATTTAAGCTGAAGGTTGATCCTTTTGATCCTCCCCTGCTTTACGGAAAACCGTGTTTGATGTGGTTTAGAAATGTAGCTTCCAAATTGTTTGGATTACTTGTTTTATAGTTCCTGTTGTACTTCAGTGTACTACTAGAAAGAGTGTTTTGTAGGCAAATAATATATTGGTAGAGGCATAATGTCATACATCTGCTGGGTACTTGCCTCAGCTACTCCTGTAGCTGGAGCTACAGAGAACTGTTCTCAAGGAGATGATTAGACACTTCATCAGAGAAAGGCTGGGATGCCTGAAAGAAGCCAGACTAAGACCATTGTTCTAAGAAAACCTTGGTTCACATATGAAATCTAGTGCCAGTGTATGTCTCTCTTGGACTCGATAATGCCTCTCTTGATGTGGTGCAGGGCGTATGGTTAAAGTTGAGGAGGTTTTTCAGGTGTAGGCAGGGATGTTCCTGCAATCTGATTGTTAAGATATTGGCAGTTTATTTGTTAGGCCACAGTAGTTCTGAGTCTTAGTGAGTAATGAAGTCCCAGCAGTGGGCCTGGCCAGGTCTAATGACTTCCACTGCTGAGAGGAGCAGTCTGACTCCCCATATCCCTCTCTCCAGCTTACATAGTCTTCTTCCCCCCGTCTCAAGGATTGCCTATGACAGTTGCCCAACTGTGCTGTAATCTGACTTGATAAACAGGCAAAAGACTGGCTAGGTTAGTTTCTGTCAGATCAGTGAATAAAAACAGGTTGCCTTGTAACCACGTATCAGGGGCATTGCAGGGAGAGGAGTGGGAGTGCTTACTTGGAAGGGAATGGGTAACCTGCCTATTCCAGCCGCTGCAAGCCCTTGAATCAATGCATGTAATGTCATGTAATTGCTTCCTAAGGTTGGATTTGTTTGTCATTTTGGATTGAACCTCAATTTCTCTTCATAGGATGTGTTTTTATAATTCCGTTAATTTCTGTCTTTGTTCCTTCCCTTCCAGTGCCCTCTCTCTTTGAAGCAAGTAACTGATGTGTCTGTTCTGTGTGTAAAAGGCCCTTGCTCCACCTGGTAGGAAACTGCACTGGAAATGGAACTGAAATTCCTGTTAAGTCAAAAGACTTGGTTGGGATGCAAGTAAATCTTAAAACCATATAATATGCAGTACTTCATTGAGATGGCTAGTGAGAATTGACAGGAGTCTGCGTGCAAGTTAGAGCTGAGGAAAATTACGACAAAAAGCTAAGAATCTAAAAGTTGAGGAAGGCAAATGAGTGTAGACTGTATATCATAGAATTGTTAAGGTCAGAAAAAAACCTCGTAAGATCATTTGAGTTTAACCATTAAACTACCACTGTCATGTTCACTGCTAATCCATGTCCCCAAGGACCACATCCATGTTTTTTGAACAATAAGAGGTGGTGATTCCATTATATATATATACACACACACATGTATAATTAGGGACATGTAATAAGCAGCTTTAATTTGCTGTGTTCAAGTTGTCTTAGTTGCTTCATTCCCAAATGAGTGAACGCTTATTAATTTGTATACTGATTTCCCTTTTCCACCCTTTTGTTATCTCTGTAGAGCTTAGGATATTTCTTCCTTGTCTCTACAGGGGAGATAATAGTAGAAATTTTGGGTAGTAGTGTGTTCTTCAGTAGAATACAACCACACAGAGGTGTTCAGTTAAGATGTCTGTTTCAAGATGGGTATGGAGGCTGCTTTAAATGGTTGAAGATTTTGTAGCGTGATTGGAGTGTTTTTGTAGTTGTTGATTTTTTGTTTGTTTTATAGAATTGAGACAAGAATGTTAGTTCTGCCTTTAAACCCTCTGATTTGAAGGTAGTATTTAAAGTACTTAACTTTTGCTTATTCTAAGTTTAAGATTTTTTTTTTTTAAATAAGCACAATTAGAATAACCCTGTCTAGGAATTGAAATAAGGCAAATTACCTAAATAAGATGTAGTTTTGTGTCAGGGCAGTTTACTAGGTTCTGTTTTATCTTAGAGGGGAAGAGGTTAACTGTTGACTTGGAGTCTTGAGGAGGAGATAAAAATACATAATTGAAGAACTTTCTTCATCACCTAGAAAACCATTGTCACTAGTGTATACAGAAGCAATTATTCTCTCTTTTTGTGTCTCCCTTTCAATGCCCTCTTTCTCGAAACCAGATAACTAATATGTGTTTTCTTTGGTGTGTTTAGGGCCCATAGTACCTAATACTGCACGGTCTGCTGTTACAGACTGTGGATTATAACCAGATCTGAAATTCATGCTGGCTGTGGTCAGAAAAATTGGGACTCCAGTGTTCCTAGAATTAATTGAAATCCAATGTTAATCCTTTTTCCTGCATCAGTTGTGGGAAGGACAGGATAGTTCTCATTTATTTCAACAGGCTTCAAGCTGTTGCAACTTCACCAAGACACAGTGCCTGAAGTCAGATTGGCTATTGTTCCTTCTTCTCTTTGGTGTGTCAGTCTGGCCATGCTGGGAAAATGAATGGACAGAGAGGAGTCTGAACAGCTATAGAGAATTTTTTTGAATTCCTGAGCAGAGTGCTTGCTTCGTATGTGTAGGGTTGCACAGATTACTGGTTTTAAAATGCTAAAAAGAATTTCTTCACATCAGATCAATGTATATTTTTTCTTTCTTTCCTACAAATCTTGTGTCATGATTCACTTCCTCGTATCATCTTTGTTTTTCTCAATAGTTTTACACTGAAATAAGGCACTCAGCTATTACAGTTTCTTTTAAAATGCCTTTTTTTCCTCTGCTCTCACTAACAAGTTGTTTAATTTTGAGGTCTGCTGTAGTTTTCTTAAATGTCATTTCTTTGATTGTCTTGAGGCAGCTTACTTTGCCGAAATCTGCACTAGAAGATTCGGGTTCCTTCAGACCTTCATTTCTCTAATACAGTGTTTTTAAAATGACACAAACAGAATTAATAGTAAATACTGTTGTAAAGCAGCTTGATGCAATCAGTCTGGTTGGGAAGAATAAGTAGAAATCTCATTTGGCATAGGAAGGATGAAGAATTTGCTACATGCTTAATAGACAACACTAAACAGAAGGAGTACATCAAAAGTACTCCAGTAACGTTAACTTGGCTCTATCAGGAAATTGTCATTTGGAAAAGTAACTTCTCATAAAGCTTCTACACATAATACATGATGGTGGCTGCCATTATGGATTAACCTGGACTGTGTGTCTCTTCCTAGAAATCATACATTGCAGTGAAAAGGTTGTTTGACCTCAGAGTGTATTTTTGCACATAAAGCAGTTTGGATTTTTGGGCATGTAATTATTTGACTTCAGTTTGAACAGTCATTTGACTTCATTTTGCTTAAATCCCTAATAGTTACATGAAATGCTTGTATAGAAAATCAGCTTTCCAAACAATCTTTTCACTAATAATTAAAAATAAGAACTTGTTGGTTATGCCAAGTATTCAGTTGTCAAAGTATTTTCTAAAAGTAATGACTCTCTCTTACCTTCATTCTAGCAATTTCAATGAGTTGAACTTGCTGTACTTAAAAAACAGATCTTGGAAAAAAAAGTGTTGAGTTTCAAAATCATACCAGTTTGTTTTCAGACTGGACTGGAATTTTGGAGTGGAAGAGTTGGCTTACAAATAATGTACATCACTGTTTTTTCCCTGAGATTTGAGGTAACATGATGATTATGTTGACTATGTGGCTCCTTTCTCAATGCAGGTAGGTTTGTTGTATTTGTAACTGAATCTATTTCATTATGTAACTTGATAGCTTTGTTCCATTGACCATAATTTTCCTATTAGGTTTCTACATTTCAAAATCCATTCTTCAGAATTAAGCTTTCGTTGACAAGATGTCATATATTGATTTTATTTATTTAAACCTCTTTGCTTTGAGGGAGTGGAAAGCACTGTTACTTGAGAAGGAGATTGTGTACTGATTTTCTTTCTCAATGGAAAAATGTGCAAGAGTATTGTCATTAAAAGTGTTTTCTGAAAGGACGACACTAGCTTCACTATCAAACTAAGTTTTATTTCAGAAGATGCAAGAAGTCTGAGCCTTTGGAAGGTCCTTTGGAATTCAAAATAGATCATATACCTATCTGCATGTTTGTATATACTGCAATACCTCATTTCAGAGAAACATTACATAATTTAAAAGCACTAGGCTTGGATTACATTAGGGAAGTCTAAACCTATGTAATGAACATTAACATTTTTAATGTGCTATTTAATGGTTAATCATAAGTAGACCAAGGCCTCTTAGGACATTGGAAGTATCAGAACAGATGTGTCTCAGCAATCAAAGGTCAGAGTTTTATGTATATTATTACATGCAACATGGTTGTTCTTGGGATTCTTATCTGTGTTGAAGGATGATGCAATATTTAATGTTAGTATATTTTTAGGTATTTTGAGAGTTGGCCTTACATGTCATTTTTCTGTCCTTAACTTGGTGGAATGTGTGTCAGTGAATGTTTACAAAAACAACGTAAGCTGTTGGGCCAACATTTATATATTCTATGTATATCTTAAAAAAAACAGTGTTTTGGTTTTTTTGGTTGGTTGGATTACTTCTTTTGTTTTGTGGAGAAAATTGGTAACTTTGAGAGAGAGGAAAGTTTGCTGCAGATGGAAAAACAGAATAACTGCAATTGTGCATATTTTTTGGGTTGTGCTTGTATCGGCTGCTTCCTTTTAAAAGGTATTTTCTTTTGCACAGTGAATATGGCAAAAGCAAAACCTCAAATATTTTTATACTGAGTATTTTTTTTTGTTGTTATTTAAGGCATTAATTCAGTATCTAGTGTATATAAGTTTGTCACTTTTCAAAAATTATTTCATTTCTGAAGTAAATCCTTTCAAGATTATTGTGATTCCAGACTGTTACCATGCTTATCATGGTAAGATGGAGAGATAGTGGAAGGAAACACCAGCTTTCTCATGTTGCTTTGTGATTTCTCTTGGTCTGTTTTATTTTCTTTGGTGTAACTGCATGCATTTTGAAAGTGGGGCTGAAGGGGAAATCCGTCTAGCTTAAGGTCCAGGTTTTAAGAGATCACAACATTTAAGTTTTAAAATCTTCTTCAAATAAATTTAATTTTTAAATCTGTTCTTTTGCTGTGGGATGGTATGGAGTCTGTCAATGGTATTGTCACACTGACTTTGTCTTTCTATTCCTAATTAAGCATTTTAATATTGTCCTGTAACGAGTGGCAGATGTGGCTGCTCAGTTGTGGCAGTGGCATCTTTAGTATTTCCATTGTTTTAACCTGTAAATATTGCCTACTTGGCATCCTTTTCCCACTTTGAAAGCATAGGCTTAAATTAAATGAATAACCAGAATTCTTTAAAATCTGCCACACAGGCTTCCTACCCTATTCTTCTATTTGCATTCTTGAGATGGAGTAGGAGAAGCTACTCTTTGCATAACTTGAAAGCTCACTAATTTTGGCAATAATTACAATAGGTTTTTTGGGTTTGTTATGGTCAAACAGATTAGGACTGTAAGTAGCAACTGCAGACCTTGTTACAGGTAAAATGAAAAGGTTGCTATAATGCTTGCCTACTACTTATTTGCTCAGTATATTAATAGAAATAGCTCTCATCCTTGGTGATGTGAAATTCAATATTAGGGCTTGATAGTAAAAGGTGTATTATCAGCATAAGATTGCTAAGCAGTCATCTTCTTATTGTTTAGCAATCTTTTTAGAAAGACAAAGTAACAATATTTTCTTTCATCTGTCTTCTTGAAAATAACATTGTTATATATTTGTTAAGTAACTGCATCTAAGTGTAACATGTACCATTTTATTTCTTACTTATGGAATTTTATCATTAAGGTTTCTAAAACCTATCTGAAAAAGTGAATTGAGTGACAGTTTTGGTGTTTTTTTTTCTTTTGGATCAGTTTATTGAACTGACTTGTCATGTGGCTGCCTGATGGTTTAGATCTGGTGAGAGAAACAATGGAAGCCCATGGTCAGGCAGTTGGAGGAAGGAGGGTGGGACCTTTTTTCAGCAGCAACAGCTATGTTCAGTTTAATGCTATGAGAAGCTGTACCCTGCGGTAGTGACTTCACTTTCGGGACAATTAAGGCTGTCCTGTTACTAGTGAATATTTGCTACCTCCAGCATTGCCTTCTTTCTGTCCTCATCGCTGTTAAGACACAGCAGAAAGTCACTATCTGTTTATCTTGGCTGTTCTGTGGATGACTGGAAATTGAAAAAGGATTTTGGCAATCTGCTCTGTCAGATAATAGGAAACATGCCTATACCACCCCTAGTAATTGTCTATAGCCCTGTATTCCTGGTAACAGGGAACATGCTTTAATACTCCTAGTATTTTTCCACTCTTCCAGGATTTTTGTTAATTTCTTTGTTTTTTCCTACTGGATGTCAAGACCTGTCCTCTTTTCCTCCTTTTATGGATAAAGCCTTCAGTGCTCACTGAGGTCCATTAGGGAAAGGTTGTGGGTGCTGATGCAAGGTTGGACATGAAGAGGATGTGCTGAGTTCTTGCTCAGAAACAGGATGGTAGAGAAAGAAGAAGGTTGTCCACAGTGTTTATTCAGGGAGAATATAAGGGGATGTTGCAAAATGTAATTTTTAGGATTTTTATAGCTTGGAAAAGGTGCAAGGTTTTGTGCTTAACTAATCATACTAGCAAGAGCCCCTAACCTGCTTTTTTGCTGCACAGTGACCACAAAAGAAAGCCAGACTGTTCAGGTCAGACACTGGGAAACCAAGAGGTCTTGGGGCCTGAACTTCATGAGTCCCATTAATAAATAAGAAACTTTTAAAAACTGGCTTAGTTTTGAGCTGTAAGTCAACATCTAATTATAAAATAATATCAATCCAACAATATCTGTTGAAGAAGTAGTAGACATGCCTGTGATGGCCTGTCCTATTTCCTCATCTGCTAGGTGAAGCTTAATAGGTGCAAAGTATCATGCTGGTGTGGAGAGGAGTGGAAGCTATTGTGGGAGACTTCCTAAAAACTCCAAGTGCATCTAGAAAAATGAGCCTGTTAGATTGTTTTGCACATGCTGCTGAAAGAGGTGGAAAAGGACCTTATGGAATTGAAATAGTAGGGGGAAGGAACAGAGGATGAAATACAAGAGGATGATGTCCCATGTTCAACCCCGCTTCTTGACAAAATTAGCTCTTATCTCTTTTGATGGTGATTCATCTGTTTTCTGCTGTCCTTTTATTAGATCACTGAGAATTGCTTACATCTCTCAGTTTTCAAGATTTTATTCTCAGTATGCCTCATGTACAGGAAATCTCAGAATTTTCCTAGTAGGAATATCTTCCTGGTTTAATCTAGGAATTAAACTGGGAAAATGGGCATCCACATTTTGCTCATTTCTTGATTTTTGTAGTGCTTTTTTGTGTAAGCATTCCCTTTTACATTAGAAATTTTGTATAATGGTAGCATACATATGCTACTTGTTTTAATAAATCAATTTTTAAAGTAGTCATATACCCTTAAGAACATTGAAAATAAGGCCTTTCATCAAGAGTGCTTTGGATTTTTTTCTTAAACCAGGATTCTTTCAGTCATACCAGCAAAGACAGTTAAGCAATCTCTAAAATGCTGTTTGTGCTTGATAATATCAGAAGCAGGGAAGAGAAAAGCCAGGCTGGATTGAGAGCAAGCAGGTATTAGATACAGAAGGTGCAGCAGCCTGTGTGGTGACTGACATGGATCCAATATTTATTCACACTGTGCTGCTGTAGGAGAGATGTGCCAGGTGCCTTGGGTGGCTGACAATGTGCAGCCATGCAGTCTCTGGGGATAATACTTCCTGTAACTGGCTTGGGCTTCTGCAAACTCCTTGTACAAGACATTGCAGCATAACTGTGAAATAGTTGTTTAATTTGTCATTCTGAATTATCAGTACTCATGTCTTAAAATCTAAATGAATAACAATACTGAAGAAAAGAACAGCCTCTGCAGGACTTCCCCATGTGCTGTGATAAAAGTCCTCTTTGCCCTTTACTGGAGAGCAGAGATCTACTGGTACTTGTCTGAAGTTGAAGTCCTCTTCTGATTGTTTTTGATTTACACTTGCTACTTTTACGTAGCTACAAATGTAATCATCAAATGGAAAGCTGAGACTAAATAAAAAAACAGGTACATGCACCTCCTAGTGAGACTTAAGTTGGGAGAATGGAATTCTCAAACTTGTAGTAGCAAGGGATTTCTTCAGATGCCAGGGATGGGCATGTTCTTGTGTGTGAAAAAACTTACCACGTCTCAAATCTTCTGCTACCTCTTGTTGACCTTTCCTTGATGTTACCTTGGGAAGTTTGGAGTGTCTGACCACTCCAAGACAGATATAATGGAATCTATTTTTAACTAACTTATTTATATCTTGCTACTCCTTCTAGAGCACTGCAAGTAAAATCGGGCCTGCTTAGCCATCCCACCTTCATGAACAGAATTAAAGGTGTACTTTTGCATAGTCTTGTACCACGGGTGTTTTTTTAAAATTAGTATTATTGTATTTTACTGTCGAATCCTGCAAGCTTTCCACTGTTCCTGGGGATTAGTGTGTGACCTCTCTGTAGGAGATGAGCAATTCAGAAACTAGGTAATATATACTCAAGACATTTCAACCCAAATGGATTGGGTTGATTGCAAAGTGAAGGATAATAATATTTCATAGAGGAAAACATCAGTGGATTGGGAGTGTTGCAGTGTTTGAGTATGTTAATGTTTTCCAGGCTCTGTGCTACCTCTTGGTGACCTTGTTTTGATGCTTGAGGTCTGAAGTTGCATTTACCACAGTAATTGATTGCTTGCTAGTAGCCAGAGTGATTAATGTCAGATTCATCTGTGTATGCTGGAGAAAGGGAGGCAGGGAAGCGACTTGTAATGGTGCTGTGTGATTGATGTGCTCTGTGGCATCCTTGGCAATGCTTGTTCTTGCAGGTGCTGGCACCTCGTTTGCCCTTTGCTTCAGTCAAGCATCTGCTGCTGGATTCGCTTCCATGCTCTCCAGTTAGTGTTTTATGTTTCCAGTGCTGAGTTTATAGGATAAATAGTAAACTGAAAATGTTTGCTTCCCTTACTGGATGGCTATTCCAGACATTATAATACCATTCTCTGTACACAAAATCCCATGTGCCTTCATGAAAGGTTATGGAGTTAATTATTAGTATTAAGCCTGAAAATAAAACAGAAATTCAGTTATCTGTAGCATTATATAAGAGACAATAGAATTAAGATTCTTAAATGGAATAGGACAAATAGTTGTCAGAGCTATTTTTACTGTACTTTAATGCAAAATTCTTACTGTTAGCAAGATAATCTATTTGGAACGATGATGAATGTATCACATAAACACCAAGAAAAAGGAAAGGGAATAAATGAAGTGCAAACTTGATCACGATACAGTCCAACATAAGTATCTTTAGCTGTTCAAAAATTAGGAATTTAGCTAAAATAATGAGGCTCCTAAAGATGTATAAAACCAGCCTTCTGATTTGGGGCTTTTAGAGTGTACTTTTTAAAATTATTTTCTTATAATGCATAGGATTATGAGTCATTCATCTATTCTATAAAAAGAGAGAGAACACAAGCAGAAGGAAATGGGACGTGCATTTTTAAAGACTGCTTCTGCCTTCCTTTTTGTTTATATGTCAGCTGGATTTTCATGTAATAATGATTCTTGTAGCTGTGGTCTTAAAGCAGATGCTAAATATTGCAAGAATTGTGATGAACTATAGCAGCTGACTTTTGTATTTAGATTTTAAAATAGTATGCATATAAGAAAAGCTAAATAATTTCTGGATTTCATGTGATGTGTAGGGAATGGGGAAGTAGAACTAGCTGAATGTTTAGAGGGAGCTCAGAATGCACTTACTGTTGATAGTTATGTGAAGATGCTCTTCAGTTTCAGATTGGATTTGCTCATTGTGCTTTCAGTGCTAGACTGTTTCTTGTATTGTTTTGGCAGCATGTACTGACACTTGCTGGAGCGTGTCAGCAGTTTTGGCACAAGGCTGCTGAGGAAAAGACTTTGTGTAGCTGGATCATTTCAAAGCTTCAGTGTTTAAGCACTGATTACACTTGATATGAAATGGGTTACGTGACTGGGGTACTGTTCCAGTTCTGACATTGCTAGAATGCATTGAGTGTACATACCTAATTTTAGTGTAAATGTTCAGGGTTGTACTCTTTTTTTCTGTATTAACTGTAAAGTCAGCAATTTTGTAAGTGTCAATGAACTTTTCAGAGAATGAAGAACTCTGCCAGGATTCAGACCAGCAAGCAGGGATTACTTGTTTTTTTTCCTTAAAAACTTTGTGCAAAAGCACATGTTCTCCAAACCTCTAGTGTTTCAGCTTCTAAGAAAATGTACTTCATTGACTTCAAAAATTGTGTTGTTTAGGTACCAGCAGAGCAGATGCCATGTCCTGACTATTGTAAAGATTTTGCTTTTAATCACGTTTTGACTGTTTCATCTGGAAAAAAAATACGCACTGAGAAAACATTACATCTCTCAAATGCTCTTTAAAATACTTGCTGCTCTTTTAAACCAAACACAGTTCTACTAATTTATTTGTGTGGTCACTTGTGTAGCTTATGAAGCCAGTTCTACTGTAAAGATTTCAAGAATAACATGAAAGTATTTTTCATTGCTTTGTCTTGGGGAGTAGGAGTTATGTACTTTTTGCAGAAAGAAAAAGAAAGACAAGGAAAATATCCATTATATCTTCTATAACTTAACAGCACATAAACCTCAGATTTTTTTTTTTAACTCATAGCTTCTGTGAGGAAAATTGCTTGAATGATTTTGTATAAACTGTTTCCTGTAATTAGGATCAAGGTCTGGGGGGGGGAATGGTGTGTATATATATTATGGATTTGCTAATTTTTAAAGGAATTTGATTCTTGTTTCCTGTTTATGATTTGTTTTAATGGCATTCTGTGTTCAGTGATAAATTATTACTCAAAATTTATGTGGCAGCCCAGTAGTTGAGATAATCTGGTATCTCATTATCATTCTGTAGAGTAAGAACATTTTAATATAAACCTAAGATTTAATTATTTTTTAGCTTGAAAAGTAAACCCTGTGTGCATTCTCATTAACATGTAAAAAATATTATTCCAGCTGCGTTGGGGTAGAGGAGCACCATGCTGTTGACATTGATCTATACCATTGTCCCAACTGTGCAATTCTCCATGGACCTTCTCTAAGTAAGTATGGGTTATTCAAATTTCAGCTTACTTGTTCAGACTGTTTTCTCTCCATGTACCATTGCAAAGGACTGTTCAGAAGAATATTCAAGATGAGTTTGATTATTTAGAAGGTACTGGTTCTACATGACTAACTCTGAGCTGATTAAAAACCTGCAAAACAAACAAACCATCTTGAAAGATTCCCTGATGTGGAAATGCAGATAGAATAAAATATAAGGCACAGCTATAGGTTGGAGAAATCAAAGTGCACAGAGTCAGTAGAAAACAATCTGGACTTGGCAGAGAGTGACAGAATGAAAATTAGGGACTCATCATTAAAAAGAAAGGGGGAAATATAAAAGATGGTTGCAAGGTTCCTGTATTTTAATATCTCAGGAGGGCAGCTTTGAAAAAAATGTACAGGTTAGATGTCTTTCCTTTCTTGATGGTTGTAGGTTATACGCCACTGTAGTCAAACACAACTTTTCAACAAGTTACATAATTTCAAATCTCAGGTTTCTAATTTATGAACAAGCTTCCACCAAGGTCAAAGGGAGTTGCCAGAAGAGTCTGATACAGAGCAACAAGAGACATCTCTTCAGTTCTCCTTTCAGTAGATAAATTTGCTGTAGAGATCTGCAGTGAAAAAAAGAAACATACTTTCTTTTTGTAACTACTAAAAGGTTACTGCTTTATCCAGCTCCCTAGATTTTCCCCCCTCTTCCCTTCTCAAATGAAAACAGGGTTGTAAAAAATCTAAAAATAAATTTCACTTTCCAAACTATTAATTAAATTTCGACGTTCACACCTGAAAAGTATTTATAAGCAATGTGTCTTTACCCTCCAAGTACTGAGCCATGGTCGTTTGTGTTTTCTAATGTAGGTTTGGTTGTGGGTTTTGTAGTTGTTGATTTTGTTTGTTGTGTTTTTGTTTTGGTGGATTTTTTCGTTTGTTTGGTTTTTGTTTCTTTTGTTGTTGTTGTTTTGGGTTTTTTTTGGGGGGTGGTTTTCTCCCTGAAGACGCCCCATAAGGTTTTATAGTCAATGTTGACTTAAATAATATTTTCAAATCTGAGTTTACTTTACATTTAGAAATAAGTTTAAAACCACCCTCAGTGGTAGTCTTGTGGAGTATGAACAAAGCAATTAAGCATCAATTACTGATTTAATTAATACATGTTGCATGATATGTAGTTTCTGTAATATGTGAGTTCATGGTCTCTCAGCCAAAAGGTAAGATAAATGCTGGTGATAAATGTGCTTGTAGTTTTTAGTACTCCAATGGTCATTTTCAGTTCAAAACCTGCATGTTTGTCTTATAAATCAGAATACAAATAACAACTGTTTTTTTCCTTAACTTTGTCTCTTTTTTTCTGTGGATTAGAGGCCCTGGGAAGAGGAGTAGACAAGAGACCATATCAGACTGTTCAAAATAATAAACTAGTAAATCTAAAACTTCTTTCCTTTTCTTGATTAGTGAGAACTAGTCTGCTTCACCCTGGTGCCTGTAAATAACCTTTCTTGTAAGTGCTGTCTCACCTGCAGCAATTAGACAGTGAGATAAGAGGAAGTCTTTTGTTTTGGAAGTCTTTTCAAAAAGACAAGAATCTGTGGTAAAAATTATCCTTGTTATTTCATTTTGCCTCAAGTGTGTAGATCATGTAGATTTAGTGGAAGCTTCAGACATGTCAGTTACCAACCCAAACAGAGGTGATATAATTAAATGTCTTCCCATTGAGTTTCATTAATTGTTCTCAGCTGTCAGAATCAAATCTATGGTAGTTTGTGGTTTGGACCCTACTTCCTTCACTTTTTAAAGAGACTGATAATGTCTCATGACTCCAGGTATTGCCAAAATGTTTCAGAGTACTTAAGTCATATGAAATTATGTATGTTAGTAAAAAAAAAGGCGTTTTCATTTACAGCTTCATATACTAAAATCACTTTGTCTAAGTGTTTTCAAAGAGACAAAAATTCAGCTGTTGAAGAGGGCAAGTATATCTGTGGTTTTGACAAAACCTGATCAAATGAGGTATTGCAAAAGAAATATTTCAAATATACAAGAAACACATACTTTACAGTACAAATGGGTGGTTTCTTTCAGTATCATACAAAATTAATTGTTTAAAAGTTCCAGTAATGAGAAGAAAGCTACAGCATAGTTAGATGGAAAAAATAAAATCTGAAAGAATAATTTTACAAGACCTTTAGTAAGCAGTCATGTGTATAAAATGCTAAATAATGAATCCTAAAATCATAAGTAATTTGAAAAGAAAACAATTAAAAACCAGTAATATACTGTGGAGGTTTTAATTTTCATACTCATTTTGTTAGTTTCAAAGTTTTCTCAGTGATCCTTAAGTCTAAAAATGAATGCTATGAGTCAGATGTGTCACCAGCTTGTGGTGTCCAGAGCTTTGAGAAAGCACAATGTCCAGTAAATGATAATAAGACTGTAGTTGTCAGGACATTACTTTCTTTGTTGGTTTTCCCTTCTCAGTTCTGAAACTATCCCCATCCAGTATCTTTTTGTTTGTGGTATTCATGCCTGTGCTGGGTCCGAGCTGAGAATGGTTGTACCAGGCCTTAACAAGGTATTCTGTGATTTGCTGTGTGCTCCTTAAAGTTTTGCAGTCTTCCTGTGCCAACATTTCTCTTGCCTTTTTGGTCACTGGGAATCCTCAGTACCTCTTCCAAAACTTGGGGCCTCATTGTACATGTGTACACCTCTTGATGGAATCCCTTTGAAGCCAGGTGGTGGTCTCTGAGAGAAACAGTGCAGTAGTGGGTGAAGACAAAGAGTGTTTGCCTAAGTGGAGACAGTTATTGGCCCATTGTTTTGAGTGTAGGAGGAATGTAATTAAAAAAAAAAAAAGAAAAAAAAAAAAGAAAAAAGAAATGTAATCTTTCTGCTTAATTTTCATGAAAACTTCCAGCACTCTTCTTTTTCTCACCCTGCCTGCTACTGTCTTGTGTAGTTCCTAGTGTTGTCACAGCAGGTTTTACCTCAGTTCTTAGAAACACCAGGGGTGAACACTGGTTCCTTCCTTAATTTGAGCATTAGGATCTATTCAGTTAAAACGTTGGGGTTTTTTGCAATTGTTTCTGTAATGTCTTAAAGGGTTAAAAAAACTCTAGAATTAACAGATACGTAAGCGGAGGAAATTTTCATTACTCCTTCTTCAGTGTTCCCTTATGAAAGGATGATGCTTTGTACATTGCCAAGTACAAGCAAAAGAATGATTTTATTTTCTGATATATAAGTGTTGGAAAGATAGACTTTAAAAAGTGTGTCTGTGCTATAAAATCTCTTAAGCAGCTGTATCGTCTTACAATTTTAATGAGCTGTGGTAATAGCAGTGAATTTATGGGAAACTACGCCGTTGAAAATTAGTATTAGCCACTAATTTCTTGTATTATTATTTATGACTGAGAAAATAGCTTTGAAAACTTAATAAACCTGTCTTCATTATTTATGAAGTTTTACAGTATTTGGATAGTTGGCTCATTAAGCAGCACTAGTTTTTAGGTTAGCAAAGATCTATAAATGTCAGTTTATTCTCTTAAAAGTCTTCTAAAGGGTCCATGTTGTCATGTCTGTGGGAAACAGCACATTAATAGGAATTATTCCCTCTTACGTGTAATGAGTATTAGATATCTGTTACTCCTGTATAACCAACTGTTTTCTCTGGAGAAACAGCAAATTTTTTTTCTTTTTTTAGAAACTATTTCTCCCCTCCTCATATGTGCTCAGCTTCCTATTACAGTGAGCTATGTTTTCAGTATTGCTAGTGCTTTTTTACGTTTTGGGTGCATCATGACTTAGGTGAATTTAAGAATGAGCTTTTCCATGAAGTCAAAATTTGTATCAATGCAGTGGTTTTGCAGGATGTTTTATTGCAGGATGTTTTATTTCAGGCTGTTTGGCAGACAACTGTTAAACACTATTTATGTTGACAAATAACATTAGCTGTTTCCTCAGCATATGCAACTAAATTTCTGTTTAATATTAGTGGTTAAATTACAGATCTGGTGTCAGTAAATCTTCTTGGAGCAGTCTTCCAGTAGCAGCTGCCTAGCTGTGGAGCAGATTTTGGCTTTTTTAGGAAAAACTGAAATGCAGACTTCAAATTGCTGGACCCTTAGTGTGTTTCTTAGTACAGTAAGTGGTTGGGGTAGGAAGTTCAGTACTCATGGAGTTTGTTTCCCAAATGGTGAGATGGTGGTCCCTTTCATAGAGGTGCCTCTTGATGATTTAATATGGCTTCTCAGCCTATTGAGAGTTTGAGGATGAGAAATACAGGTTTATTTGTATAGAGGGGAAGTGTTCCAAAGGGCAGTTTACTAACAAATAGATGGTACAGCCAAGGGCTTCTGTTCAAGGCTGTAAGCTTGTGTTCTTTATAAATGAAGATGAAATATGTGTGGTTAAGGAAGCTGAATCAATGAAATATCCATTATGAAATGATTTGTTGTGAAATTATGAAAATTTGAAGAGAGGCAGTTAAGTTAACCACAATATCATAAGTCACTTTGTCCTCTCCTTCACTCAAGGTCAAAAAACTCAAATGGGGAGCTTTTGTATGTAAGCTACATAGAGCTCACAATGTTTTATAGAACAATTTTCCAATATGTAAGGGGGCTTATAAGAAATAAGATGACTTTGTACTGAGGTCTTTAATGGATGATGGCTTTAAACTGAAAGAGAGTAGGTTTAGATTAAAGAAGAAATTCTTTACTGTGAGATTGGTGAAACACTGTCACAGGTTTCCTGGAGAAGTGGTGGATGTCTCATTTTGGAAGTGTTCAAGGCCAGGTCGGATGGGGTTTTGAGCAGTCTGGATAGTGGAAGGTATCCCTGTTCGTGCCAGGATGTTGTAACTAGATGATCTTTAATGTCCCTTCCACCCCAAACCATTCTATGATTCTGTGAATGTATGTACACTTTTTTTACACATACTTTTTTTTTCATTTGGGTATCTGTCATTTATCATGGGGACATCACCACAACAAGTTTTTATGAGAATGTCTAGTGTTTCAATTTCCTTTGCCCTTTAAGTATAAGTAGCAGTTAGAAATAGAATTTTGCTGCTATTGAACTATGAGTTTCAGATTCCCAATATTGTAATAGAACTTTAATTTACCCTTTGTTTACTAAAATGCTCTAGTAGTGCATTAAAGCTTCAATCTGTTAAAAAGTTATGTGTTTTGGAGTGCAATGCTTTTGTTATGTGTATTGTAAAGATCACACCTGCCCAAAACAGTTTGCACACAAAACTGTAATGGAGACATAAGCAGTAGAGATGGTAGTGAATAGCAGTAATGTTATCAGACCTGTCTATGGGTATGCCTATGGGGTGTGATAGCTCACTGGGATTAAGTCTTGTTAACCTTGTGTGAATATGTAAAATGAAGTCTCTGGCTATTCAAGAGATGTGATTCTTTTGTTTATTTTTAAAAAAGTCTGTGCTTTAAGAAATTGAAGTTTGATTGATTGTTTCGTAGCTGACTTTTTTGGTTTGTACAGCTTTCAGGCTGAACCTGTTTACTTGTGTTGGACTGGATATGGAGTCTTAAATTGTGTATAGAGTGCACTGAGATTCTCATAGAGAAGGAGCTATAAAAGTACAGAGAGTTACTATGTCTTGCAGATTTCATTTGTTGGAAATATGTAGTGTCACCTGATTTAAAAATAAGATTCGTTAATCACAGTAATGTGATTGAGGCGTGTCTGTGTCACTGATGGGATGACTGCTAATCTGAGCTGTCTAGTCTAACTAATTCCATGTTTAATCCTTCTGAAACTTGTAGTGAAGAAGAGGAGAAACTGGCACAGACATGACTACACAGAGCCAGATGATGGCTCCAAACCAGTGCAGGCTGGAACACGGACCTTTGTTAAACAGCTGCGGGCTCGCTCTTTCCCAAGGTACGGAACCTTCCTTACATGTTTTGGTGGGAAAACACAGTGAAATGTCCTCTGAGTGTGTCTTAGAGGAAGGGACTAACATTTCTCTGCTTCATGTAGTGAAAGTTGAGCATGATTTCCTCCTACTGCAGAATTCTTCCCAGAATTCTTCCCAGTGTATCCCAGTTTCAGATGGATACATTTGCCTTTTCATGCAGAAGCTTCCCCCTGTTCAGTTTTGCACTGGGTTGGGTTGTCTGTTGAGACAGCTGCAGGGTGGTCTGTGAGATTTTGAGTTTTGGAGTGGGGTTTTTGTTTTGTTTTGTTTGGTGCTTGTGCTTTTACTGACAGAATAATGTTTGTCTATTCCTTTAGTTCAGGAGTAGTTCTCAGTTTCATTCCAAGTAACATAGAACAGAGCTGATATTCTACCCATTCTTGCATGCTTTTGAATAAAGTGGAGAAACATGATTATGCTTTGATCCTGAGCTTGGTTGGCTATCTCACTGAAACATAACGACTTAAAATTCTTTAGATCAGCTGGTGGTGGTTGTTAGCAGAATGTACTTTAATGCCTTCTCTGAGAATTCCTTATCCCCATCCTTTTAAGTTACTCTCGTCAGTCATACAGAAGGACTGTGAGTTTCCAGATAATGCATTACAGTAAAAATTTCTTTGTGTGTTGAGGTTATTTTCTTGGTCTTTTAGTTAAATGCTTAGTAAAACAGTACTGTGTGTTTCTTTTGGATTCAGATGTAGCCATTCCCATCTGTCCTCCCCCAAACTGAGACTTTTTTACTTCAGTAGTGCTTGGAGGATGTTTTTCTGCTAATACTCCATCCTTTCTTTCCACCAGTGCTGATGAAGTAATTTTGAAAATGCATGGAAGCCAGTTAACACAAAGATATCTGGAGAAGCATGGGTTTGATGTTCCCATTATGGTTCCTAAATTAGATGGTCTGGGACTCAGACTTCCTCCACCAACTTTCTCCGTTTTAGACGTGGAACGCTATGTAGGTAAGAGTCACTCTGGAGTACTTATTAAAATGACCCTGTCTGTAAATTAAAATAAATATTTGCATGATTATAAGAGCTTCCAGAGTGCTAAATATTTATTCTAAATTCAAGACTAGCAGAGAGTAAAATCAAAGCTATGGTTTGGAGTGTTTTTTTCTTCCTCTCTCTTTTTTTTTTTCTTTTTTTTTTGTGTGTGTCTGGTAGATGTGTGATAGAACTACAGCCTTATGTCTCAACTTTCAAATCTCTTAATTTCAGTGCAAGTTATATGTGAAATGATGGGAGGATTTTTGCTACATGTAAGCCAAGGATAACAGAAATGGAACGAATCACTCTTAGGATTAATAATTTTATTCACTAGGCTATGAAAAACTTAATGTTTTGGACTCAGTAAATTGGCCTTTCTGAATTGAATCTCTTGAAGAACTTCCTACCTTGGCATCCTTTGCCAGGAGAGGCTTCCCAAGAACCACTTCTTTCTTATCAGACCCCTTATCAGTCTGTAATTGTGCCAGCCTCGAGTGAGTGTGCAGTACAGACAGAGACTGAGCCAATTGCAGCAGGACATTTCCTGTAACAATTGGTACAGCTGAGAAGTCTGAGTGTGTTCTCAGGATCCCCTAATGTAATGATGTGTGCTGAGAGGAGGTTTTCTGTCCATCAGTATTCACCAGAGTATGCAGTGTTGTCACCATTGTTATGATAAATAGTAATGTGTGTTCTGCCTTAAAGATTAATTATCCTGGTGATATTTCTGAATCTTTTTTCTGGATTGCAGTCTCCCCTTTGGATTCATATTTGATTGTCTCATCCTTGTACATACATTTTGACCTGCCAAGTTTTCCAGTTCAGGGAAAAAAATTGGAATACCACAGATTTACCTAACTATTATTGAAATTAAAAATAAGAAAATTGAATAAGTACTGTTTCAGCTGGAATTTATCAAGATGATACAAACCTACAGTTTTAAAGTGAATATGTTTGTAATGTACATTTAGGCATGTTTCCAGCATTCCAGAATTAAGTGTCAAATTTGGCCACTGTGTATCCAAAAGGACATAGACCAATTGCTGTTGTAGTGGTGGTGTTAGGCCTTTCTCTTGGCTTGTCTAGTTCTCTAAATGTGTCTCTACAGAACACGTGGTGTGTAACCCCCTCTTTATTGTCATCAGAAATCAAACACACCCCTGATAATTATTCAGTGAAATTACTGTGTGCTTGCAACTTGTGCATGTGTGTAGGGAAGGTGGGGGTTTGGTGGTGGTTGAAAGGAAAAGTGAGAAAGAGATCTGCCTTGATAACTTTCTCATTGCTACTCTTGGCAATTGCAGCCATAAGCCCATTTTTTTTAAACAGATGCAGCCATTCTATACTACTCTTTCTTTTTGGTTAACCACAGGAAAGAGGATTTATTTTTAGACTGTTTTCATTTCTGTCCTTAGCTGATTATAGTAATTAAAGTTAAACCTAATAAAAAGTTAGTTTATACTGATCTGTCAAGAGACTAATGATAGTAGTGGAGTTTTTCTGCTGAAATGTTTTGATAAAGACTGGAAAGAAGTTAATTTTCTCTTAATACCTGAATGTCTTTTATGTGTGATAGCCTTATGAAAGTCATCCTGTTTTTCACAGGTGGTGACAAAGTGATAGATGTCATAGATGTAGCAAGACAAGCAGACAGTAAAATGAAGCTCCATAATTACATTAAATACTTCACAAATCCTGACCGACCCAAAGTATTGAATGTGATCAGCCTGGAATTCTCAGACACAAAGTGAGTATTGACTTCAGTTCCTTGAATGTAGGAAGTGGTTTTCACTAAGCTGAATAATATGTGTGGGAATATAATGCTTGTAGTGGGAAAGACCGGAGGAGGTGTATTTTATGTAGACGGCCACTGTCATGTAATGCAGATATAAAACATATTTATTAGTTCATAAGTAATGTCTTTGTAGGAAGCTGTCATTTAAAAAAAGGTGTGTTTACTCCTGCTTGTATTAACAGCTCGTTTGTTTGTTTGTTTGTTTTTTAAAGGATGTCTGAATTAGTGGAAGTACCAGACATTGCCAGAAAGCTTTCGTGGGTGGAAAATTATTGGCCAGATGATTCTGTCTTCCCTAAGCCTTTTGTTCAGAAGTATTGCTTAATGGGTGTCCAGGACAGCTACACAGATTTTCATATTGATTTTGGAGGAACATCAGTTTGGTACCACGTTCTCTGGGTATGAATGCTTCTTGATTTACAGAATCACAGAATATGTTCTGTTGGAAGGAACCCATCAGGATCATCAAATCCAACTCTTGGTCCTGCCCAGGACATCCCAAGAACGAGCCACACCATGTGCCTGAGAGCAGAGCACTGTCCAAATTCTTCTTGAGCTCTGTCAGGCTTGATGCTATGACCACTTTCCTGGGGAGCCTGTTCCAGTGCCCAACCACCCCTTGGATGTCCGACTCTGTGAAACAGAAGTTATTCAGTGTGCAGCCTTCTGCTGTGGCATTATGACCTGCATGAAATCTTGTGCTTGCAACGCTAAAGGAGGAGCTCAAAAGTGAATTACTGATCTCTGGTGTTGCATTTTTATGCTTTTATTTTAGCGTGCTGTTGGTGACGTGTACACTGTAATTAGTTGACTGATCGCTTTAGTAGACTTGTGGGTGATATAGTGAGGTTTTAGTAGGAAAAAAATTGAATGAAAATCTCTGGCATACTCAATTTTTTATTGTCACAAATTTGACCATGTCTGTGTCATAGAGGTTGTTTCAAAGTGGTTTCATCTTCCATTTTCTCCTTTGGTAGGAGTGTGCATATCCATGAATTGTTTATGAAAACTGGATTTTTTTGTACTCCAGTGAAAAGTTCTGGTTGACTTGTTTGCTTCCTTTAAATCACAAGGCATCACCTAGTTAATATGCTATATCTAAGCTCTTGGTGGATTGCATTTGTGAGTCACTGGGCTGGGAAGCCTGAATGTGCCGTAGTGGAAGGATGGAATACTTTACATGTGTTACTTCATTAGAAGTGACTCGGAGGTTGTAGTGTACCTCTAGGAAAACATTAATTTATTTATTTGGTATATTTTTCTAATAGGGTGAGAAGATATTCTATTTGATCAAACCCACTGATGAAAATTTGGCTCTCTACGAGTCCTGGAGTTCATCTGTCACCCAGAGTGAAGTATATTTTGGGGACAAGGTTGACAAGTGTTACAAGTGTGTTGTGAAGCAAGGACACACTTTATTTGTTCCAACAGGTAAGATTTTACTCTTGCTATTAGGACTTAGCATGTTTAATCACCAGGAATTATGAATATTGTAAAATAATTGCATTATCAACATTTGGCATCCTCTAAAATTATGGATAAGAAAGAATAATAAAAAAATTAGAAATTTAGATTTTCAAAACAAGTAATTAGCTTTTAAGACTGGCTGACAGTCATAACAGTTATCAGGGAATGAAAGGGTATTTGTTACCCAATTAGATGGCAATAATTTAAAGTTGAATTTGATTATCAGGGAAATAGTTTCAATTAACAGAGCACAGATTGTTCACTATTGGATAAGTATCCAGACTGAATTCTTACCCTGATTTTATAATGCAGTTTTATCTTTACAGATTTCAGTATTGCATGGCCTACTAGGCTTAATTATTACAAAAATATCACATAAACTTCTTATGCTGTAGGCTAGAGTATCAAGAATATGAGTTGGGTGGATTTTTTGGTTTGGTTTTCTTGTGAGAAATGCCAAAACAACTTAGTTAATAAAAAGAAGAAAACACAGAAAAATGCTTCAAACGAAATACCTCACCCTACCCAAACTCCCAAATACCAATAAGCTTACAAGTCTTTAATAAATCAAACCATATTTTGCCAATAAAGTTACTGCCAGGTATTGGTATTTCTGCTTATTCAACTTATCCTTATAAATGTTCTTTATTATTTTCTTATTGAAAAATTGTACTGAGTGCTGTCTTCTCTTTCTTTGGGGGGAAAGAAAGCTTTAAATGCATGGAGCAGGAAAATGATTTACAATTCTACTTCTGGAAGAAGCCTTGAAGATTGTCATCAGTACATTGTTTCATCCTGCACTTTTAAAACTACTTCATTTTTCTCATAGCTCAGTTCTGTACCTGTGAGGTTCAGTGTTTACTGTTCTAGTTCACAGCTTGTGCAGAATGAGTACCACTGATGAGGCCCTCTACATGCTCTTGACATTCCTGAACAGCCAGAGCTTTAAAAGCCATGTAATTCTGGCTAGAGATAGCATTACTTGTCCATGTAAGTTCATATATCTATGAACAGAGAAAGCAGAATTACAGAATTAAGAACTATATTGTGACTCACAGAAAATAGTTACTGCAGTTTTAGTAATCAGCTGAATCTGAGCTATCACTGTAATGTGGCCACTAGCAAAAGTATCATCAGATGATAATTTCTCATGTGTACATGTATTTCAATATGTGTACACATAAAAAGATACTTTCAAATACAAACGTGTACTTATTCATATGCATATGACGGCGTACAGTGGAAGAACCCATAAATTAAACTAGGTTTCGAGACAGGTGTTTAAAAAAAATGGGAAATTCTGTAAAACTGAGTAAAAACTTTGAAATAAACCCCTGATCTCTGGTGAAAAACACTTGCTGTTTCTGCTTGCACTGATGCTAGTGGAGTCATAATTATTTTATAATCTTGGAAATGTGTTCAGAGTAGTTTTCTGATCTAAAATTCATCTTGCATGTAGGTGAATAGTATTTACTGGGAAGCTCTTTAGAGTTATTTAAATATTATTCAAGATATTCTGTGTGGTCTACACCAGATTTTCATTCCTCCTTATGTATACCTCGATCAAAAGTGTAGCATAAAAATAGCAAGCAGGAATGTAAGAAAATTAAAATCCTAAGTTAATGCAGGTATGCCATAAAACTGCTCATTTATTATGAGAACTAGGGCATGGATTTAATGCTAGTTTTTAATATTTAGTTGTTTGTGGTTTGGCCTGATCTTTCCTCAGATTGGGAAGCTTCCTGTGTTTGTTCATCTTGCCTACATTCAGTGAAACCATGAAGTAGTCTGCAGATGTCTGGCCAACTGATCTTGTGTCAAAGATTATCTGTAGGCATGCAGAATCAGAAAAAATATCTTGACAGAGAAAGTCTACTTCTAGTTTACTTATATTAAAGCTCCACGGTATAAATTTCACAGATACCTATTTTTAATCAGGAAGCTCATGTCATGTGTTCTTTTACATACTTCGTTGAAATCATCCAGTAGTAATTAGCTAGATTGATAACACAATGTTGGCCATGCTTTACCATGTTGAATAGTGGATTTCATAAGGACAATATTTCAATTATGTGACAAACTTTATAGTGTGTCTAGACTGGGTCTTAAACTGATCATAATTTCACTTGACTTAGAATGACTGTATTTAGAATAATTTATGGGACCACTTCTGAATTTCTATTTGAGAAAATTTAGTATTGCTAAATGACTTTATGTTGTGCAAACAACCCAGTTACTGTAAGCAACATGTAAATATTGAAAGACATATAATTTTGTTTTATTTTTATGACTCGATCTTTTGTTCAGTATATTTTTCCCCTCTGGAGTTGTTTATATTTGTGGATTGGAGTGGAAACCTTTGGAATTTTTACTTGAAAAGTTGGCTTTGCATCCTTACTGCTCCCTCCCTGTGATAAATGTTTTAAGCTTGATTATGTCAAAAAACTACAGTTCCACTAGATTTCTGAAAAACTAGTTTATGTGTTGTTAAAATTTAGATTATTTGTTCCTAACACAGAATACAAATCTCTTTGCTTTTTTTTTTTTCTTTTGGGAACAGCATTTTAACTTCTGTGCATATTTAAAAACAATCTTAGAATAATTCATATGTATGTATTAAGTTTCACAATCTGTCATTTCAGGCTGGATTCACGCTGTGCTCACATCTCAGGATTGTATGGCTTTTGGAGGAAATTTTTTGCACAACCTCAACATTGGCATGCAGCTCAGGTTAGTCTCAGCTCTCCATGTACTTGTTTCCCCAGTAAGTAGGATATTCTTTTCATAGAGATTTTTCTTCATGTGCTTAACCAGGATCAAACTGGTACAGGCTCTCTAACAGACAAAAATGGCATTTTCAGTTAGAATGTATCAAGCACGTTCTCTTACTTTACTTCTGCAAAGTTTGTTTCAAAAGCAAAATGAAGGCTGTGCAAGAATTTAAGTGACTAAAAGGAGGAAAAAAAAAAAAGAAAAAAATTCTCCTTTGGAGATTAGTATAAGTGAGTAAAACAAAACTAAGCAAGCCCAGGTGTGCCACACTGAGTTGAAATGAGCATCCTCAAGTCAGCATTGCTCTTAAGGGCAGCTGTATTTAGTTTTTGTCCAAGATGTAGAGCTGTCTTCTAAACATATTGTTTTTATTTATTACAGTGGAATCCCGATAAAATTCCATCTGTTAAAAGATCACACATTGGGTTTGTATCCTAGTTTTATGAAGTCCAACTTTATTCTTAGAAGTGCCGCAGTCAAACTTGATAAGGTCAGAGCCTGAATGAGACCAGAGTTCAATCTTGTCTGTGGTCTTGTTGGGGTTTAACTATGTGGTACTTGACTTCTTTTATTTATCATGGCCATGGTTATTTTATTTCATTTTATTTTGGACATTGTGTCAATTTAAATGATTACATAGTTGAGTAATGAATTTGATAATTAAAATATTGATGTTTTCTAATATTTGCATTTATTCAGGTGTTATGAAATGGAAAAGAGGCTAAAAACCCCGGATCTTTTCAAATTTCCTTTCTTTGAAGCCATCTGTTGGTTTGTGGCCAAAAACTTACTGGAAACATTGAAAGGTAATGCTTGTTTTGTTTTAAGAGATGCACATGTGTATGCTTTTATAGTTATTTTTCTCTTAAGTGATAATGGACTATGGCATCAGTTTTTTCTCCCAGGAGTCTTTCATATCATTTAAGATATTTGAATATCCTTTGATAGCCTTTACTTTGAGCAAATAGATAAATGAAATGATCCCACTAACTTGTATCTGTGGGTTTCTTCTTGGTGGCTTCACGGTCAAATAAAGGGGTTTCGTTGCACTTGTACGATTTTCTCTGGCCTTTCCAGTCACCCCCTGCCTCTTGTCCTCTGCTTCTGCTTGTGAAAGGAAAGATGTCTGTGAGGGCTTCTGTAGGAAAGATGCAATGGTTCCTATGCACCTTTCCTACAGAAACCCAGCAGCCTCCAGTTCTTAATAGCTGCTGTTCTCCAAACTTGCTCATCCATTCCTTCATTGCCATATTTGTACCCATGTGTATTTGTGTTTGATAGAGTGCCTGACTTCACCTTCTTTTCTCAAGTATTGTGCCCTCTGCCTGCTCTTTTTAATCTTAATAATATGATGTATTTCAAAGAACAGAAGTCAATCTTCAGAGGAAGCTGCTGAATTAAACTTTTGTTTTGGAATAGATCAGAATCCCATGTAACTTCTTCTAATGTGGAAACAGTTACAAGTTATTGTAAATATCTCTTCTCCTTTCAACAAATTAAAGCTTTGAACAACCCTTGATTCCTAAATGAGCATTTAAAGTCTGGGGGTGACCCTAGAGCAACTCAGAAATCTTACCAAACAGAACAAACTTGCAGAAAACTTTTCCTTCCAAAAAGAGTATTTTTATCTTAAAATCTTGGTTTGGTTTGTCTCATTCATACATATTTAATGTTTACAAGTTCGTCAGAAGCCATAGAAACTGTGTTCCTGCTGAAAAAGCAGTGGAGCATGTATGTTTCTATAAGATCAAGCTAACTATAAGATGTGTCTATTCACCCCAATCTTCCTTCTCCCCTTTTTATCCCGTGACTCCTTGGGTCCATAGACTAGGAGCCTCCTGTATTTTGTGTCTTGGGGAAGGGCTGTGAAGCTTATTCTCATGTTATGTTTAATCTTTGATTTAGCAGATGTTTTGTCACTGAACAATGCTATGACCTATAAACATAAAAACAAAAACTGGTGTTCCATGGCTAGGGTGAAGTTTATATTGGATTTTGGCCTCAAGACTCATATGAATTAGGTGTTTGCTAATCAGAATCCATTGTTTTATGAATAAAGGGTGATACTAGTTCAGTTTTGTGGGGTAACGGTGGTGTCCAACTGTTAGCAGTACTTTTTGTGAAATTTGGGTCAGTAAGCAAAATCAACACAGCATGTCTTTCTGCTTCATTTTATAAATTGATAACAGGGTCACGAACATTTGATTTTGACTTTTTGTTGGCAGAAAGTGTTTCATGATACACACTATTGCATTCACCTAAATATTTTTCTTAATTCTTGGGGTTTCAGAATAGGCAATGTGTGTTGTTGTTAATGTATGCTTACTCACTAATTTGAATTACTTTTATTTCATGCAATTGTTTTATTTCATTGCATCTAAAAAATTCAGCCTGTGATACTCCATTGTATTCTTAAAATTTTATCAACTGTCACTAATAGGCAGGAAGATTGCTGCTGCCAATACCTTTCATACCCTTTAACAAGTAGGAGGCCTTTGAGAGAAGAACAGCTGTTTACTCACAGAACCTTCCTTTTCCTGCCAGCTTTCTAATACATTATCCATAAGAATGGTGTTTTATTAGTGTATCCTTTTAAGGGAATAAAATGAGCCAAATGGTTCTAGTGTTGATCCATTTGCTATTGACAAGTGGGAATATTTATAAGGAACATGAGGAGAGGTTTTAATCTACTTTTGGCTGTTTATGGTGGATTTGTCTTTTCCTTTCTTTTTTTACCCCTATGAAGCAAAAGAGAGAATGAAAAAGAATTGCAATCAGTAGGGAACACCAACTTCCCTAAGAAGAGAAGGTTCTGAAGAAGAGTGGTTTCCACCCCCTTTCCCTTTGATTTTGGGATTAAAAATGATGTAAACCACGTGAGGAAGAACTGTGATAATCGGAAGGGTGACAAAAATGTTTGGGAAGTGGAAGTATGCTAGCATGAGCCATTTGCATATGTATGGAGATGAGCAATGCAAATTCTAATTTAGAGAGACATCCCACATCCTGCTGGTCCCCTTTGACTAAAATATTTCTCAATGAAATAGAAGTGATTTCTTTCTTCAAATATGTTATTTTTTTTGTTCTGTATTTTAGATCTGGCTTATTTGTCCCTAAATGACCTTTAGTGTGTTGTCAACTAACCCTAATTCATACAAGAATAAGTTTAAAAAAAAAGGTTTTATGTAGAATACCTTTAGGGTTGGATTTTGTTTGTGGTCGTTCTTGTTACAGTATGAACATAAATGCAGGATGCTGTGTTTCATTTGCGTGCACAATTTTTCCTTTACTTTGCTGCTGCACAATGCCAACTTTATTGGCTGAAGGGTAGGTATCCTGCTATTGTTTTGTCTCTTGATATGTTTCTAAATTGGTTTCTGTATCCTTTTTAGAACTGAGGGAAGATGGTTTCCAGCCTCCAAGCTATTTAGTGCAAGGAGTGAAGGCTTTACTTACTGCTTTAAAATTATGGATGAAAAAAGAAGTAAGTATAAGTGATTTTGTTTGCTATTTTGGTGAGCTCTTGTTTTGATTTAGAACTGTGCCCTTTTAAAGATTGATTATTTTTATCTGTTAATGAGTACTGAAAAAGTCTATTGAAAGTATTTACTGCTGATTTGGGGAAGACTCATAATGACAATTTTATATTCCATGATGCTAATAAAGTCTATTAGACAATTTAATAAGCTCAAGTATTGTAACTGATGGAAGTAGAATCTTGCTATACATCAGGATGGGATAAGAATGCCAGAGAATAATGGTGATGAGTCTTTTTCTAAGAATTGTGTTTATATAGTCAATTAATCCTACTCTGAGGCAGCGGAGGGATGGAATGCCATGGTGTTTAGCATTTTCCATGCCTGTCAGTGGTGTGGAAAGCACATTTCAGCTACACCTGCTGAAGAGTTGGTTTGGATTCAGATTGAGGAATATTAACTTCGACTGAATACTGTCCTTGCTTAACATTGACCCTTGTAAAATCATAAGTATGCCATCAGTGCTGGCTTTGTTGGTGCCTTTCTCTCCAGGAAAGTGTTTGTTTTGGCACAGAACTGGGTCTGGTCTCACTCCATGTGTTTTTTCATGTTTTTTCATGTGCTAATAAGTCCTCTTGCAACCAGTGCTCCTGGGAAGTGCAGTTCAACTGACAGGCAGTTTGGTTCTGGCTGAGGGTATTAATTCTAGTTTGTTGCTGCCTGTGATACTGCCTTGTTGCAAGTCAGACTTGAACTGGCTCTTTGAGATCTCTCTTTTCTTTCTGCTCACAACTTCTGATATAGCTTACTATGTAACATGTGCAGTAATTGCACAATGCTGCATCCAACAGTAGGAGCTCTGTGGAAGTGAACATGAGGTGCAAATGCAGAAGTGGTTTTTATGTGTGGAATGTGCTGGGGTCCAGCCTGTGTAACATTACTGATCCCAGATGAAGCTTTGCTGGCCCTCTGAGTTGTTCTCCAGTGTCTCTTGGTCTCTGCTGCTCTGGATGAATGCTTGTTGGCGAGCAATGTCACAGTGTGTTACAGGATGCTGGGCCTAAACTGTTACACTGCATGTGAACCCAAGCCATCTCTGCATCTGTGGCATGGATAATAAGCAAGCCAGGTGATCAGGCTACTGAACTGAGATCAAATACAGCCTATATAAATCCTTATTTTCATTTGAAATTGGATTCCAGTTCCTTTTTTCTAGATTGCTGTAGTGTAGCATTGTAGCATTTGTCTACTGTCTAGTAGGTCGTTAAGTATTTTGATTCATATGGAATGTCATAAGTTTCCTGCTTCTCTGGGGAAGAAAAATCAATTGCACTTGCTGCATTCTGAATGCTTATTAATGAGACCTGTGAGTATTCCCAAACCACCGGATGAACAGACACACCCATTATGAGGGAAGTGCAGAGCATCAGTGATTAGCCACAGTCTTGTCTGCTGTCCACCAGCTATCATGTTTCATACCTTGCATCATCTTTTCTGGCCACTGCTTCATCCTTGAGCCAGTATTGCTATGCAGCAGGCCCTGTGTGTGATAGGTTTGGAG
>WEIU01012855.1:219044-280442 GCA_013389925.1 Aegithalos caudatus | reverse complement strand
GTTTTGTTTTTTTTTTCTCCTCAATTTTTTCCCTCTTTCTTTTAAAAAAATTTTTCCTCTCTCCTCCTCTTCCCTTCTCCTTAGTTTAGCCCCTTCCTGATAGTACAGAACTTTAAAAAAAAAAACCAGCCCCATCAAACACCTCAGTGCCAACCTTTTCATCCCCTCCTGTCTAACGCAGCATGTGTTTTTAATATATTATCCTTAGCCAAAAGTCTTCAGTGATATATGAAGCTTAGAAACTTGGCTTGTTACACAGGTGACACAGTGATGATTTCTTCTATGGTCTACAGATTTTTGTGATGGCATGAGTGAAAACAGACAACATTGTTCCAGTATGTACTTCAGTTTATGAGGTTTAATATGAAAAAGAAATACTAAAAAATCTCAGAATGAAATATAAGTAGTTCTTGCAAAAGCTGTGCTAAGAATCAATCTAAAGTCACACAGCCATAGAATCATTAAGTTTGGAAAAGACATCTAAGGTCACCAAGTCCAGCTCTCAACCAACACCACCACCATGTTCACCACTAAACCATGCTCTCAAGTGTTATATCCACATATCTTTCTAACAGTTCCAGGGGTGGTCACTCCACCACATCCCTGCCTAATCTATAGACTTGGCAGCTCGTTCTGTAATTTTTTCCCCTTAATATCTAATCTAACCACCCCCCTGATGTAACTTGAAGTCATTTCCCTTCACCACTTGTTACTGACCCCAGTCTTGCTGCAACCTCCTTTCTGTAGAGAGAAATAAGATCTCCCCTCTCTCTCTCTCCTCTTCTCCAGGCTAAACACCCTCAGCTCCCTCAAATGACTTAACTCAGACCCTTCCCCAGCTCTGTTGCCTTTCTCTGGACACCCCCCAGCACCCCTTTCTTGTGGTGAAAGGCTCAGAACTGTCTGACATGAACCAGCAGCTGTCTGCTGTAAGCTAACATCAGCTAGGGGACATTGGCAGGTGGCACATATTGGGGCACAGACATCTCCAGTGTTTCCCTCTTTGGCTCTGGCATGACAGTGTAACCTGTTGCACTGGCAGGAGTAAGCTGTGGGATTATAGGCAAGGCCTTTCTTTTCTTCTTTTTTTCATTAAAAGGATTTTATTCCTATCAGTATAAAAGAAGGATGCATTTGGCTGATGCAAAGTAACTTTTTTTTCCAGAATATCACCCATAATTTTTGCATAATCTGATCCTTCTTTAAAGCTCTCAACATTAGATATATTGGTCTTCTTAAAACTTATTTATTAGCTTAGTTTATCACAAGAAAGCAATCTCTCTTTGGAGCTCACAGTCCCTAGTCCTTCTCTGTGTTTACACAGCCCTATTGGATTTATACTGGCAAGAGCCTCTCCCTGAATTGCCTCTGTGTAGGGAGAATCCCAGTAGTATGTGACTGGCAGGGAAAGATCAATTTCCTTCTGAGCTGGCTCTACCCTCAGGATGTTCATCTGTCCTCTGCTGCAGCACAGCCTCCATCTCAAGGAGACAAGAAGCAAACAGGATGAAAATCCTCACAGGCCAGGTCTACTTCCTGCAGAGAGAGGAAAAAAAAAATTAAAAAGTGGGACAGAAACATGGGAGCTTATTGCTGGTGGGAATACACAAAGCCACTTCCTGCATACCTATAACCCATTTGAATTTGCAATTACATTCCAAGCAACATGTTGATAAAATTAGGTTGCTTTGCATGAACTTTAGCTTTGATATAATGATAGAAAAAAATACTTGTATCATGAAAAAAATCCAAAACAACAACCAAAACAAACAGAAAACCCAGCAAAAAACTCCAAACAAAGCCCAGAAGTGTGGCATTTGAAAGCAGGTGTTTCATTTCTCTAAAAGAAAAAATGGCAGAAGTGTGAGTCTTGAATCCACAGTGAAAAGAGAACATTTCATCCTTCTAAGAACTGTAGTTCAAATTTTCTTCTATTGCCTCAAACCACTACAGGAATTGGAAGCTGTGGGAGGATTCTTGTTAATCCTTCCCTGCTTTGCTCAGGCATGGCTCAAAACGGAATCTGAGTATATTTTCTTTTTCATTGTTTGTATTATGATAAGATCCTCAGTGAGCAGGTGAGTGCTGGAACAACAAGGGTGTAGCTCTTTATTACTGTAAGTCATCTTTATGCTCATAAATAAGCCTTTAGAATTGGATGGGATTGCTTAACTGTGCAAGAGTGCACAGGATGTGCCCATAAACCAAATAAAACAGGCCATCCAATGTAATTTAAACAAGGATCCCTTGCATGAAGCAAAAGCCCTCGTTGTTGATGTTATAAAGCAGTATTAAAACACTGATAGTGTGTTCTGTGTTGGTGCTTGATGTTTTGCTGTATAGTTCCAGAGTTGGTGGTTTCAAATGGGCATCTTTAGGGCCTGGAAAACCCTTCTCTCACAAACACAGCTGGAGGCCTACGGGTGTCTCATTTAGGATCACTCAGGTGAGGGTGGTAAGCCCTGGCTGTGAATGTCTGGTAATCATTTGTGCACTCCATGTATTACTGTATCCCAAGGCAGTTGGAGCCGGTGAAACCGACAGGATCAGTGCCTCAAGGTTCTCTTTCACACCACACAAAAGCCAACCCATGGTGTGTTTTGACAGAACCTTGTAAAAGTTAATGTTTTCCATATAGGTTTTGAAAACTGGGTGATCCTCGTAGTCATAAAACACATGATGAAATAGATCCCTTGCCAGATACCTAAGTATCAGAGTACTTATTTCCAGGAGCACTTCTGTTGTTTGGGTCATGTGGAACTGATCCCTGCTTTAAAAAAAATAGGAAAAAATCACCTCCTTCCCTTAGAAATGTATTTAATTCCCATTTCTGTAGTAGTCCCAACAGCTAAATGGCCAGCAAAGCAATTTCTTCTGTCATGGGAATTGCCCACTGAGAGGGCTGCTGCTCCAACTCTGTGTGGAACTCCTACCAGAGGGCACCAAAACAATGGTGTTTGTAGTGGGTGTCTGCCCTCTCCTACACAGCCAGAAGGGCTGTTTCAAAAACCTCCTACGTGAATGAATACCTATTCACTTAGCAGATGGGGATGCAGGAGGGCAGGCAGAGCTTGGAATGTGGTACTGAGCCCAGTCCATTCCTGGGCCTGTTTGGAAAATTCAGGTAGCTGCAAGTGTGTATGTGCTGTTTTCCAGTCTAAAAAGATGCAGTAAGTACTTCCTAGGAAAAGGTTTTAAATTGGATAACTGGAGGGCAGCTTCATGTGGTACTGAGAAGTTTCAAAGTTTTGGTCCTGCTGGTAACAGGGGAGTAATGTGTGGAAATGCAAAAGTCAATGAAACAGCTAAATATTTTTCCATTATGGTGGGTTGGCATTCAGATTGTTTTGCATTTTGGCTCTAATTTTATCCAGGCTGGGGTTTTATTGGAGTGAGGTCTGCTCCCTTTCAAAATGATGAGAACAAGGTTTTCTGAGTGGGCAATAAAAGCTGAGTACGCACGACAAGGTGTGTGCTCGACTGCCTCACCAATGTCTCTTGGCCAGGTGGCATAAAGCCATGTGAGCACAGCATGAATGTGTCTTGTTGCATTTCAGTGCCACTATAAAGTGCTTTTTATGGCTGGAATAAAACACACAGGAAGAATTTCCTTTTGAACCTTTGTGCATAATTTTTGTCACAGAAGGAGAAGATAAAAATTACTTAATTCCTTGCTAGGTTCCTTTCATTTCTCAGATACTTTGGTAGTAGTGTGACTACAAAAAAAAAAAAAAAAAAAAGGCTCCAAATCCTGCATGAAACATGCAGGTGGATTTAATTTTTCAAAATGTCTTTGCATGTCTCTGGTCTTGTTAGTGGAAATTATTTAACTGCTGAGTGTCTAAAATCTCTCTTGAGGATTAGAGTATTAGATTTCTTAAAGGTGTTTTGTAAGTATTTAGTTTTTTAATGCTAAGAATATAAATGTTTAACTCTTGGATTTAATTGGAGATTAGGGAGACGTGTTTTTTTTTAGTACATGATCTTCCTACAGAAATACTTTGATTCTCTGATAGGTGAAGAAATGTATTACTCTTTGATTTAAGGTATAGCAATGATGATAGCATAATTCCTTTCTTTTTTTCCAGTGCTCTCTCCTGATTCTCCACATTTTTCTTGAGTATCTGGACTAGACTAGGGAAGTAGTGCTTGGACTAGACTGGAATAGTGTTGTTTATTCTGAAATCCTTCTAAAATCTTCGCTCCCTGCCCTTCATTTCATTTAGCAGTTTTGTAGTTACCTCATTCCAACTATCTGTTACGTCCTCATGTCTCATCCTAAGTTTTCATGTGTCTCTTGATACCTTCCATGCAAAAACGTTCAGACTCTCTTCATCTGCTGTACATATATGCCACCTTTTTTTACCCCTTTAATTTACCTGTGACTGCAGGAAGCTTTCTACCTTCTTCCTGCTCTTTCCTTTTCAACAGTCCTAACAAGTTGCTTTAAACTTCACTTGTATTTCACAGCACTTATCCTAAAACTACAAGTTCTATTATGTGCTTGGATGGAGAATGCCTAAGTATCCTGCTGAACTATGTTTGGAATTCACATCTCTGCTTTAGATGTGGAAGATCTGATTAAGAGCTGCTTTTCTAAGAGAACGTCTCCTGGCTCTTAGTTGAACATCCTACCACTGCATGCTGGTTTCTAAAGGCAGAAATCATCAGAAGTTGATATTCCCTTCTAATTAGGTAACAGCAATGGTATTTTGGCTGGTGATACCCCAGACATAGTGCCAATTGTTCATGTCCCACTGACTCTCTTAGCTTCTACCATCCTGCCCTGACAACCTCTTCAAGTGCCCCTCTGGCTAATATCTAATTTTAAGCAAGTAAACTTTTCAGAATTTCTTAATTAAATAACTTGGTGAAAAAAAAAATTGTTGCTTTGCAGTGTGTTTTGCAAAATGTTCTGTAGAAAACCTCTCAGGCTCAAGTAACATTTCTTGAGATGTAGTAGGTTGTCTCTCTGTCAAAGGTTCTAAGGCTTGAAGGTCTTCTGCCCTTCAGAATTCAGCTGTGAGAAACAGACACTCAGACCATGCAGTGTGAATGGCTTTGGGGGATGCCACTAATACCATGATCATTGTTAACCTGGGGGAGTGAAAGGCCCTGAAATCCCCTAGGGATGGTCTGGGGTTCTTGGATTATCTTGAGGGAGCCTGGAAAAAAAGTGGTTTGAAGCAGTGGCAGTGTCTGGACCCAGCATGCTGTGCCCAGAACCTGGGACTTTACAGGCAGCTGGTGTCAGAAACTCATTTCTCTCATTGCACAGGTATCCTGAAAATTAGATTTAATTTCAGAAATCTGGAGGTGGCATGTTGAAAACCATGTCCCTCTCTGAATTTCCAGTGAATTTCTAATGCTGGAATAAAATCAAGTCTCAAAGCCATGATCTAACCAGCCTGACTAATTTCTGTCTCTCAAAAGGCAGAGGATTTACCACCAACTCTTTGTGTTGTTAAAAGTGCTTCTAATGCCCAGAAATCTGATTCTGCTCTCTGCTAAACCCATCACAGATAATCAGGCCCCAAATTAATTGGAATTAATTAATTGGAATACTTTTTTGTTCGTTAGCAGGCATCAATTTGGCTTCCCATGAAAAACTGTAAAGTCTACCATATTTACAATTTATGTGCATTTTAAGAATTCTTAGCTTTGTTTTTTGCATTTAATTAATTTTATCATCATGTTCTTTTTGTCAGTAAGTTTACAGTATGTGATGCATTTTATTACATACAGTTTAACAATTTTAACAGGCTTTGCAGTTGTTTGCAGGAAATGTATTGCTGGGAGAACTGTAAAGGTGTGTTGTATTTTTGACTGACCCACCAACAAATCCAATGACACTTGCTTTTTTCTTCTGGTTCACAAAATCCTGGCTGAATGGGTGTTGCGTGTGAAAAATATGAAGCTTATCAGCACTGCCCCATAACGAAAACCCCCTTCAGCAGGTTTAAACTAGACTGGTGTGCACTCATTGCTAGCCCAGGAATCCGAATGCTCCTGGTTACAAAGTTTGTCTGCCTCTGGCAGAAGAAATAAGTGCAACTTCAGCTTGAGAAGGAAAACAGGTGCCAAATATTTGAGTTTCGTGGCATGCCTAGTCCAGATCACGTGAACTTCTTTTTTATTATTATTTATTTTAGTTTACTGTTCACCTGCAATTTCGACAGCTTCAGCTTCCTTGTGCAGGTGTTGAGGGACACATCTGGGCCAGCTGAGCCCGTGCACCACGGTGCCCACGTGTGACTCTAGCAAAATGCTGCTAGAGCAAAAGTAATGGAAGCAAGAAGGCAGGTCTCAGTTTAGACGCTGAGCTGGAAAATCAAATTAAAAATGAGCCTTCAGAAGTCAGGGCCATCACAGGAAAGTCAAATGGAGCATCCCCTGACCCAGCTTTTGTCGCTGTGCAGGGAAGCGGAAGCTTATCCCCACATGGAGGGCTGTGTGTGCCCATGAGATGGCTCTGCTTCATAGACTCTGTGAGTTGTCACTCGCTGCTTGGGGCAAAGATCACGTTTTGACGTTTGTGCACTGACTGACAAAATATGATAATACAAGTGATAAGTGGACGTGAGCGTTTTGCTGAGCCATGAGAGCTGGAGCATTCAAGTGGCATTGCTGGGAGCTGGGAAGATGTGCTGAGGGACAGGGGTAATATAGGCTGGTGCTGAAAAATGGGAGAAGTGCTTCAGAAGATGGGTGAGGCATTTGCAGTGATTTTCTTGCTGCTCTAGAAGGGCTGTGCATTTTTGATTTACTTCACAAAGTAAGTCTAGATAGATTTAATTTTGCTGTATAACAAATGCTACAAAAATGACCTACAAGTAGGTAAGCATTGTAGCTCAGGTTAACATGAACTTTCACCTTGTTACACTTTTATTTGCTACCATTTCTCTACTTCAAACATGTAAGTGATATCAAGTTCTGTAAACCAAGCTGCTGGAATAAACTAGAAAATGGCATAGACCATGCAGGAGAAATAAGGTGGGAGGGATTTGGCTGCAGGTTATCAACCATTAATTATTCATTTTGTAAACAATGAGGGTGTGTAAAAGCAGCCAGGGCAGGTAGGAGACGATTATGTTATAAGATAACAGAGATGGGGGAAAATAAGGAAAAAATCCTCAGCAAACAAAACTGAATGTTATCCATAACTGTCACAAGCCTTCTTATACCATAAAAGAAAACAGCAGTGAATTATTAATCACTTCCATTAACGTAATTGTGCTAGTGTTTAACACTGAGTAGGATCTGATGGCTATGACTTCAAAAGATAGAGTTTTACAAAATAACAGTAGAAAAGAGGTAACTTAGTAAAATAGTTGCAAGCATTTTTTTAACTTCAAGTTTGAGTTGAGATATATCACAAACCTCAGAGGAGGTTAAGACAAAACATGCTTAGTATTTTTCTTTTCTTTTTAAAGTCTGAGCTTGGCAAAAGGAGTAAATAGTGAGTTGAAAGACAGATGTGGTCATGAGTTTCTATTCCTTGTGTTTTCCCTCCATTGTGTCTGAGACTACTTATATGTTGTCAGTAGCTTGTGTTCACAGCAGTCTTTTGTGGCATCCTATCAGTGAGTACTCATGCAGAAATTATTATATTGGAGTTTTCTTGAAAAGAAGGAATGGGAAAAGCAAAAACCACTAGAAATAACATTATATCTGCACAATCTACTCTTAGCCTAAAATCTCTTATCTAAATTCTCCAAGCAAGCATGCAATTATACCTTAATCCAAGTCCTCTTTAATAAAAGCAAAGGTCTGTTTTTGCAGGGGAAATTAATTGCTATAAATGCCATGGAGCAACACTTGTTGCCTGTATGAGATGCTTTCCAGGAATCTGCCTTGTGCACAATTTAACCATTAGGGAGATTACATTTTGGGGTGTTCTTTAGGGCTGTTGTTGCATGTGGTGTCCAGGCTTGGCTGAGGCAGCTCAAAGGGCTATCCAGGCTGGCAGTGCTGCTGCCTGCCTGGAGGGCAGGGGAGCTCTCAGGCTCCAGCCCCAGCTAGGCACCCACATTTGCTTCCCAGGAGAATGATTTAGGGCAAGGGAGGCTGTACTGCTTATCCTGCTGTGAAGTTGGGGTATGCTGTATGCAGCATGCTCAGGCCCTGTGTTTTATATAGTTACGGAAATCCACTGTTTGATGTGTGCCCAATCCTCTTTCCTCTGAATTCTGCTTCCCCCAGGCACCATATAGCTGCAAACACTTTTTCCTTGGTCCCTCCTGTCTATGTCAGCCTCTGCAAGGAACTAGTGTGGAAAGAATGGTGGAAGCATCCCTTCCATTCCAGCTCCCACCATCCCACAGAGAAGGCTCTGCTCATCATCTCTCCTGATAGCAAATGTGAGGTTTTGTCACAGCAGCAGCCAACACATAAAATGCCTCGAAGACTTACCTTGTTCTCCTAGGAGGGCTTGGCTTTCTGGGCTGCAAGCACACACTGCTGGTCATGTCCAGCCTCTCATCCAGCAGCATTCCCAAGTCCTTCTGGATAGGGCTGCTCTTGAGCTTCAGCCTGTGCTGATATTTGGGGTTGCTCTGATCCAGGTGCAGCACCTTGATCCTTGGTTTTGTTAAACCTCATCATATTCCCAGGGACCCACTTCTTGAGCTAGATCAGGTCCCTCTGGATGGCCTCCCATCCTTCAGGTGTGGCAACTGCGCCACTCAGCCTGGTGTCATCTGTAAATTGGTTGAGGGTGCACTGGACCCCTCTGTCTGTGTCATTAATGAAGATCTTAAATAACACTGGTCTGAAAATGGACCCCTAAGAGTCATTGACCACTACCCCTGGGATGAAACTGTCCAACGAATTTCTTATCCATCTAGCAATCCACTAATTAACCCCATCACTCTCCAATTTGCAGAAGGATGTTGAGGGAGACCTTGTCAAAGTCTTTACAGAAGTCCAGATAAATGACATCTGTAACCCTTCCCTTGTCCACTGATGCAGTCACTCCATGTGGGATATCCATGGGGTCAGTCAGGAAAGATGCCCTTGGTGAAGCTGTGCTGGCTGTCCCAAATCACCTCCCTGTTCTCCCTGTGCCTCAGCATACTCCTAGGAGGATGTCTTCCCTGATATCCCCAGCACAGAGGTGAGGCTGACAGGTGGTAGTTCCCAGACTCTCTCTTTCTATCCTAAGATGGGTACAATGTTTCCCTTTTCCCAGTTACCAGCGACTTCACTCAGCTGTCAGGACTTGGCAAATGTCATGAGAGTAGCTTAGCAAGTGCATCAGCCAAATCCCTCAGGGCTCTGGGATGCATCCCATTGAGTCCCACAGATATATACATTCAGGTTTCTCAAGTGGTCATGAACTTGGTCTTTACAGACATGGGGAGAGGCTTTGCTCCCCACATCCCATCCTGCTGTCCATCCACTCAAGGGCTGTGGGAAGAGAAGTTGTGATTGAAGACAGGCAAAAAAGAATCTTGAGTATCTTGGCCTTCACCTCATGCATTGTTACCATTTTTCCAGCGTTGTGTATTTGGGGGGTTATGCCTCCTTTGACTTTACTTTTCTGGTTAAAACTAGTTATAACCCTACACAGCCTCTCTATGGCTGATCCACATCACTCTTATTTATGCTTTTCCACACAAATCCTCAAATACAGAGTACAGAGGCAAGAAGCCTTGAGGGGTGATGTGGCAGGCAGTCAGCTGAAAGGGGAAGGCTGCTCCCCACTCCCTGAGCCCACAGTCTCTTAATGAACTGAGCCATGTGCTGTGTTTTTATTGCTTCCATGGCCCATCTCCAGGGTTTTAGGTGTTGGAAAGCAGGGACAAGCTTGCACACTGATCTTAGTAACTGCTGGGAATGTGTGTGCCCTCACACTTGCAGAGCAAGTGTGCAAGGTTGGGCCAAATGACAAAGCTGATTTCTTCCAGGTCATTCTGCTTTCCCCTGTTTTGCTTGATGTCTTAAAGCAGGTAATGCCTTTAATAAGCACCAAATTTACCTATGAAATAGTTTTACAAATTCACAGGCATGCTAGCACTAATAAATGACATCTAATGTGAGACAACAGCAACTTAATTATGGGAAAGGCACAAGTTACTTCCACACCCCAATCTTTTTAACAGCTTAGCAGTTTTCAGTGTTCATTTCTCCTATGTGTGTCTATAAATCAATTTTCTGTGTTCTTTTATTGCTCCTTAATTTTCACAGCATATTAATTTTACCACTAAAATTAAAGGTGGAAAGAGAGCTGAGTTTAATGTTTCTTTTTTTGTTTTTTTTTTTTTTTTTTTTTTTTTTTTTTTTTTTTTTTTAATCTGTATCCCTGTACAAGTTTGTTACAGGCACGTTTTCTACCCCTCAGCAGTGGTAGCTCAGTGCTAGCAAAAAGGGAGGGTGGATAATGTGACACGCATTTTACTTTCAGCAAGCTTGTTATACCAGCTCTGAATTTTTCATGAAGGCTTCAGTAACCTGTAGCCGAAGCTCGGGGGGTTTCCACCACAAAGAGGTGGATCAGCTTAGCTCTCACTTCCCATCTGGCACAGGGTGACAGGGACAGTCGGGGGCTGGAGGAAACCTGAAGAAGAAAAAAGTTCATGTGGGACATCCATTGTGATGCATGAAAAGCTAAACATGTGCCTCTTGTAGGGACGCAGCTTTGAAACACTTACTTATCTCTGGCTTCAGATTATATTTAGTCAGGGTGTTTTACTTCAGTCACCAGCACAGCTGTCCTGTCTGTAAATAATACTACAGATAGATTCCCTCAAACCTTTATTTTGCCAAGGCTGCACTTTCAGCATCTCTCGACAGCTTGTTCCACAAATTCTGTGCCTGCTGCCTAGCTAAAGTGAGGTTTGAATCAGTGACACAAAAGAATTGTTTCCACTTATTGACTTGTTTATTTTAAAATAATAAAAAGGAAAACTTATTCCAAGCAAAGTGATATTTTTAAAATTTTGTTGTCCTTTTTCTTTAGTTAAAAGCAACCCTAAAGGATCTCTTTAGATATAAACTGCTGTCTATAAACACTCAGGAAAAAAAAATCAACTCTGCAGTTCTGCAGTCTTCTCTCAGTTGGTTCCTAGAAGCAATATAACTCCTATGTGCATGGAAGCTGAGCTGGTACACCCCTCTGAAGGGCATTCTGCACTCAGTTATGTACAAAAAACTAACTACCTATGAAGTATTTTATAGTATTTTATAAACAATGTAAAAGGTGAAAAGACAGATTTTAGGAGTTATGGGGTGTCAGATTAACTTTTGTCATGAAAACACATTTCCTAAGATTTTACTGTTTTTAAATGCTTGAGGGTTGTTGTTGTTTAATTGACCATAAAGTGCAATTCTTCTGCACAAGATGATATTACTGGTTAATTAGATCAATTTCTGGGTAACTGCTGTTGTATTGACTTATTGAATGCATGGTTCAGTTGATCCCTTGATGTATGCAGTTTATATTTTACTCTGTACACAGAAAAATTATTTCATTTGTGGTTTTTTGTTTTTCCTACAATGCTTGCCTTTTTTTTTTTTTTTTTTTTTTTTCAAATGTTTTTCTTTTTTTTTTTTTTTTTTTTTTTTTCTTCCTCTCTCCCACTATTTCACGTGCTTCCCAGATACCAGTTTAGTTCCAAGACTTCTCTTTGGGATAAGGTAGTGTGTGTGGAATTGGGTTTTTTTTGAGAGGTAGAGGCAGGAAGAGAAATACTGAGGTATTCAAGTCTGGACCAATTTGGGGTGTTCAGCCCAAGATATTTATGCTCCTCTAGCAGGCACATATAGGTATCTCCCACTATTTCAGCTCCCGCTGTTGCCACTGAGCTCTTTAGAAGCAGGATTTTCTAGGAGGGAGAGAAATTGCATCTCAACTTGTGAAGAATTTGGCCATGTAGCTTGCCTATGAGTGTTAGGCCCAGATTTAAGAGGGCATGCATTGTTTACAGTCTAGGAACAAATTTCTGTGATGCACAATAGTAAAACAGAAACTAGGTAAGATCCTTAGAATTTTTTCATTTGTAACACAAGGAGAAATCTCCCCAAAGGCATTAAACAGGTTGTTTTTTATTTGTTTCAGACATGCAATTTATTTAACAGTTGCCTGTCATTGCAGATACTTGGCTTTCTTAGTGAAATTAGTTTGCAGAATGTTTGGTTTAATTTCTGTTTGTGTTTTTGAGAGAGGAATAGCAAGTGTATTGACCATCCCTTCTGTCTGTCAGCTTCATGTGATGATGTGCAGAAACCTCTGGCAGGAATGTGAGCAAGACCTTCTTCGGTCCAACAGGGAACAGCCTCACCTGTGGGAAATGGTGGGCAGCCAGGGCCTTCCCAGGGAGCATCCATCCTTCCCTTCCAGGGTTTAGTTGAACAGAGAGCTGTTCTCCTGCAGTCCTGTTTCTCACTGCATGGTGGGAGAGCAGCTTCCTGGGGAGCCTCTCTGAGCTGGGAGAGCAGGGGCAGTTCCAGGCACACTGGGGAGCGGATGGCAGGGCAGGAGGGTGAGCACAGGGCTGATATTCCTGCAAGGGGAAGACAGCCGTGCTCCCAACACACTTATGGGGTGAGTGTGTATGTACACACCAACAAGGCGTTACTGAATATCAGGGGCAAACAAGCCCCTGCCAGATAACAGACCTTATAAAAAGTATCAGTCAATGCTCAGATGTCAAGGTATGGGCTTCTCAAGAAGCCTTACCTGGCAGATAAACGTGTTTGTACTCAGATTGCAAGCTGCTTGTGGCTGTTTAGGTGGCAGGTTTAAGATAGGTGCTTAACATAGGAACCCAAAGCTGCTAGAGGGAAAGGGTCTTTTCCCCCAAATAGATTTTCTACCTGCCTCACACCATCTCCTCTTTCTCTTCCACTTGCCAAACTGTACTGTCAAAACCACCACAAGCATTACACACATTTCATGTGACTGGGAGCTTTTTTGAGCATTGATAAGGAAATTCCATTATTTGGTTTTTTGGGGTTTTTTTGTTGTTTTTTTTTTTTTGGTTTTTTCCTTCTTTAGATGTTTCTGTCTGTATTTGATCATGGGAAATAACACAGCCTGGGAAATAACACAAAAAAAGCCCCAAAACACCCAAATTTTCAAGTCCAATCCAAATCTGAAATCCCAGACTTAAAAATGCCCAGTTACTTTTTTTTTTTTTTTTTTGTTCTGAGCTGCGTTTGTCAGTAAGATATTAAATAATCAGTGTCAGGTTCAGCTTTTGTCTCCAGGGGTCAGTGGATGTAACCTGCTCCCCGTAAATTCACAGTTTATGAGGCAGGGGCGATCTCTGCACAAGTGGGAGATGACTTTTGAACTCACGCAGCCTCAGACAGGAGGAACATTACACTTTATGAGCATGTTTAGGGGCTGTTAAGGCTGTTTAGAGGCTGAAAAGTCTTCCCTCATAAATAATGGAGCTGGCTTAAGGGGGATGACTCTGTTTATCTTTAGACAAACCCACATTGCAAACACACCCCCTGTATCTATTCCTTCTGGAGCAAAATAATAAGCGAAGTCATAAATGTTATTTCCTTTGCCCTTTTGTTCAGGGAATCCATACAGCATTGGTGAGGAGAATGATAGCAATCTATACTAATGTTTTTCCTTTCTGTGTTGCTCTGTAGTCCTAAATAAGAAATAACCCATAAAGGGGAAAGGAAATGCAAAGTACTTGAGATCAGAGAGTTTTGCAGCTCACACATGTGACTGTGTGTATTCCTCCTGGAAATGGGACCTGGGAGATTTCCTTCCCCCAAGGACTGTGAGGAGTTGGGATGCACAGAGTATGCCCTGTGCTAAACTGCTTCTCTTGACCCTTTTCCAATCCTGCTCAGGCCCAGGTAGCCCAAGACATTTCTTGCAAAAAAAGCAAAGGATGGGGCTCTTCTTGTCTGGAGGAGAAGACAGCTTGGGGCAGTAAAATCTAGTGCTGTTTTTCCCTTGGCATGCTACCACAGCAGCTCATCTCTCTTGTCTGCTCTGGTTTTTACCTCTATTTCATCTCCTGTTCAAGACTCTCAGAGCATGGGGAAGGTTATATCAGGTTAGAGCAAAGCAGGGGAAGCAGACTCACAGCTTCTTCATCTCCTTTCAAATGCAGACAGGAACAGAAGAGTGAAGATTCTGCATCTATTTTGCATTATTTGGGGGGGAGGCGGAAGGTTGCAATATGTCCATTGGCATTTTCTGTGTAAGGGTGACTGCTGCAGAGAGAGAGAGAGTCAAAAATCTGAGTCCAATTCTGAATGATTATGGCATCCTCCCTTCCCAATTTCTTGAGTCTGTGCCTGAGCCCGGCTGTCAGGAGCAGGCTCTGAGTGAGCAAGTGCAACATCATTTAAACCCACATGTATGCTATGTGTTAACTCTATGAACAGTGTGGATTTGGTATTTCTGAGTCTGTAAGGTTTTCAGCCTTCCAGTGGCTGATTCTCTTTCCCAAGATTTCTGAGTCGAAAGGTTTTCAGCTTGCCAGTGGCTGATTCTCTTTCCCTTGGGAAAGAGTATCAGCCACTGGCAGGCTGAAAATCTTACAGACTCAGAAATACCAAACCCACAGAACAGCTGCTTTTGTCACTTTGAACTTTCTTCCCTAATTCTTTACAGACAGCCATGTTCATACCTAGGAGTATTTTGGACTCCTTCTGTTAAAGCAAGCTGAGCTTTGAATCCTGTTGTGTACATTTGCTAATTGGAAAATGAAATGACACAAAAATTAACAGTTTTCCCCTCAACTCAAAACCTGCAGCTGAGTACAGGGTGAAGGAGTTCAAATGGGATTACTACCATGACCACCAAAGCCAGGCAACCTTACATAACCTTACATAACCATAGTTAAGGTACTCTTTCTCTACACTGTTGTTAGCAGTTATATACATATTTAATGGATTTTCATTATATCCTATAAATGCTGGCACTAGAATACTTTCCCCAGGGCATTCTCTGAGTAGTAAAAGAAAGGAGAAAATGATGAATGCATTTAGCACATGCACCCACAACTTCATGATAAAAGCCAGCATTTCCCCATACAACACCTGTTGTTGTAGCTGGGTTAATTACTTTTCATTGTAATCAACTGCCTGAAATATTTATCACAGTGTCTGTAATTTCCCAAATCTGAAAGCGACACCCATAAAAACAACATAACTTTGACTCTAATATTTCAGGTGGGTTCAGCTTATTTTTTTGTTTATTTGTTTGGATTCCTTGCAGGGTACATTTCTTAATTCTCATCTTCCATCAATTCAAAGCTTTTTGTTTAGTAAAAGTGAATCTTCTCTGGTGTTACACCAAAATACTGCTCCGTACAGTAGTGTGTCTACAGAATTCTGGCGACTGAATGTAGATTAGCATAATGTTCCCTTCCTTCTCAATTCCATCTTCAATCTTCTCCCTGTTCACTGCCTTCTCCTAAATTACAGGATCCATAAACCGTACGGACCTGTGGTGTGGTCCTGATGAATAATGCAGACTCTGTTTGGTCTGAGATATGACTTTTTTTCNGTTTGAAAATTTGTTTTTTTTCCTTTTTTTTTTTTTTTTTTTGTAAGAGGTTTTCAGAAATGGAAGAGGTGTGGCTGGAGGAGCCCTATGGCTAAGCTTTTGGGGGAGCAATGTGAAAACTTGTCCTGCAAGCCACCTGGCTGTATCTGCTTCTGTTCCTGTTGTAGGTGACGGAACATGGTTTTGTTGCCTTGCACAGAAGCAGGAATGTGTCTGCTAGTGTCAAAAACCGCCAGTACTTTTCAACTTTTAGTATCTTATACAGCAGAAGCTAAACTAACATAATCATTGTCCCTAAATCCAGTTTCTTAGTAGTTTCAAAAAGTCATCGCAAAGTGTGTATTGAATCAAAACCCAATCATTGTACTCCAGATTTTGACCAAGGGCAGTGATGTCCTCATACTCAGCAAGGTCTGCAGTGTAGGGAGGTGGATGGTTTAACTTCAGCCTTCCCCTAAACCTACATCCTTTTATTTTCAGAAAGCCCAAGGACATTGATTATTCTATATAAAGCTGAAGTGTGTTGTCTTTGCCCTGTACCCAGAAAGTCACATTAACACAGAAATAACTAGCTACCTTTGCAAAGCTGGCAGAATTGGGAGCAAAGCAAATCAGCAAGCCATATTCTGCTATCCAAAGCTTTCCCTTTCCATGACTTGGAAGCATAGGCTGCAGTTAGAGCTAGGGGAAGTATTTGTGAGAGAGACAATGCAACAACAGAAGGGAAAGCTACACTGAGGCCTCTTGGGAGATAATCCACTTCCTAATCCCAGTGCACCTGAAGGAAATCCTCAATGCTTCAAAGGAAGCTGTGAGGTTAAATGGTCTTGGCACATGTAAATGATATTGATGTGAGTGTCTGATAGGGCACTTTAATAACTGCTACTGCATCATTCAGCATCTGACACGTTGGGTCTTTTCCTCCACTGTATATTTTAAGAATTATTCTCCTTGGAATCCTGTTGGCCAGAGCATGAGTTAAACTGAGTGGTGCTGAAAACCTCCCATGGGTGCCAGCAGGAAGGTGTTCTGCTCACCCCTGATGTTAGTGCTCTTCTCCAAAGCCCTTCAGTGCACAAAATGGCAGCAATAGCCTTCTCTGTTTTGCTGCATTTGCCTGTGTGTGGTGCATTGGAGAGGGCAGGAATTTTTAGCTGGGCAGGAGCAGCCAGGAGGTGGGTGAATTTTGGGGAACTGTGGTATGAACGGTTTCTGCTGCACAGACCTCTCTCATTCTGTATTTCTACAAGGCTTGACTTTTTTGAACCTTCTAAAAGAAGAGGATAAGCCTGCATTATTGCTGGCTTGTTAGATGCTTTTTCAAGCTTTTTCTAGCTTTTTTCAAGCTTTTCTAGTTAAAATGAGCACATGAATGGTATAGACAGAAACAGATAAGATTTTTGATTATCTTCTGGCAGCAGAATGAACAAAATGGCACCAAATGTATTCTATTTGGATGCTAGGATGATTGGCTTGAACAAGTATATCCTCTCTAATTTATCCTGATGAAGGAATCTTTTTTTCCCCCACTCTATTACAGTTATTTATGGTTTTCCTACTTGATAAAAGGTAGGAGTGGTAGACTTCTTTGGAAGTCATATTCCACAGAAGTACTCTAGTAATTGAGATAATTTTCAACCAAAATGAGTAGGTTTTCAATACCTGATTGGATAAATAACCTGGTCTGATCTCCTAGCTGACCCTGATCTGAGCAGGAGGTTGGATTAGACACTTTTTGCTCTCCCTTTCAACCCAAATTACCCTGTGACCCCAAGTCAAGACATTTGTCTGTAACCACACACGCAGCTGTTGGGTGGTAAAAATGCAATGTGGAACAATGGTGTTAGCTCCTTACTATCACTTTTGAGATAAAGAAGGTGCGAGGTCTCCTACAGTCACTGCATGAAGCTGGTGGGAGTTGCAGTGGCTCCCAGACAACCCTGATTTTTGTCACTGACTCAACTGGTTTAGAAATCAGCTATTTCTTAATCCATGTTTTACTGTTTGTTTCACTTCCCACCCCCCCACCCCGAACTGGTAGCTGCTAAAAGTCATGTGCTGAAAACCTCCCAATTTAAATATCAGCACCCTTAGGGAGTGGGGGGGGGACGGGGGGGACACACACTACCAAATCATCTGCTGCTTTCTTGCACATTTTCTCTTTCCCCTACTTTTCAGGTGTAGCCTCAGATGCTTACAACTCTCCAACTTGCCTGTTTGCTTTGGGAAAATTAGAATCTGTATGGCTATTAATTGTATTTTTCAAGTATAGCTCTCAGGTTAGAAGGAAGTGTGCTTGATTGGCTGTTCAAGGCTTTAAACTCTGGGCAATTTAAAGAGAGAGTTGTGGCAGATGAGCTGTCCATCAATGAGATTGTTATTCTCAGGTCTAATGTCATATCCATGTATAACAAGATAGTGATTGACAGGAAAGTTTGTTTTGGAAGGAGCAAAGGTCAAGGTTTTGCTGACAGCTTAACAATGGAAATATTGCATCACCAGGATATTTTATGGAGTGATACATACATCTACATAAATGTAACATGTGATGGTAGAACACTGATGCAAGATGAAGCTCTGAGCTAGGATGAAGTTTTAGAACACTCATAAAAATAAGTTATCTGTATTTTATCCATCTTTTTGAGGAATAAACTCCAAGTATCTGTGGGCATGGCTAGTGCAATGAATTTGACCCACATCACATGGAAGAGACTTCACTGCAGAGCACTGTGGTTGAGTGGGCAAGATGCTAATTGACTTTGTCAGTGACTTCCTTGGGGGACCTTGAACAAATGATTGCACCTGTGCATCACTTTCCCCTCCATTTAAAGGGGAGAAAGCATTTTGTCTGTCTTGAGTTTTAGGTATGAAAACTCCCTAAGCCCTCTTGGCTATAAAAGAATTAAAGAATGTGAAAGATACATAAAAGAGAACAATTGGAAAGACAGATGTTCAGAATATTGGTCCTTCTGGAAGACCTTTCCCAATTAGTGTCTTCTGGGTTTTTTCTCCCTTGCATTTCTTTTTTTCATTTCTCTGCTGTATTTCATTGGGTGAGCTCACTTCCTCTTGTCTCAGCCTGATTCTCAAATAACCATACTTTCTTGACTTTATCTATGAAAATTATTTTAGCATTTATTGTACATTAAATTAAAGACTAAGAGTTTTTTATTACTGTCATGGTTGAGATTTAAGCTATTTTTTCTCCTTCCTCGTGTTCTGTAGTACCCAAGACTCCCTTTCCCCAGTCTCTGCTCCAAAGTAGGATTTTTTTTTTTTTAACTTTCTCTTTCTGCACTGCAACCTGTCAGTAGTGATCTGCAGTAGGGCCCGTGTTATAATCCCAAAGAGGCCAAACCAAATAAACCGGCAAAATAAAAATTCAGAGCAGCCCCCCCCAAATACCTTCCTCAAACACACAGCCTAAGTGTTTAGTTAACATTTGAATTAGGCACTGAAGGTCAACAAATTCAGTCCCTTCTGGAACAACTGGGTCACTGGGAGCTGTGGCTGAGCTCTCCCTGCTGCCCCATCCCTTTGTTCACACCAGGATCTCACAAAAGACATCGTCTCCTCTGCATCAGGTTTATTTTCCCAGCTTCTTCACCACAGGTACCCATGCTCTTCAACCATTCCTATCCTTACTCTTCCCCAGTGATAAGGGTCCTTTTCCAGGATGCATGGGAGTCCTTGTCTTCTCCTATACCTGGAAAACTCCAGACCCTGGGCTAACCAAAGGTGCCTCATTTCCTTATGCCATAAAACAGCAGGAGAAGGCACGAAACAATGCCTCTATAAAAGACAAACAATGATAATGCAATGAAGTAGCTTCCAGGCAGTATTACTCATCAAAGTAGTTAATTATTTGAATAATGGATGAATTTGAATTTTTAAAACCTTAAAATCACTACCAATATTTTTTTTTTTAAGCCTAAAAAACAAAATTCATCTAATTTAGTTAAAAGTAAAAAATTATTACATTGTTAGCAGGAATGGCAATTTTTGCACTGAGTAATTCAGAATTGTAAGATATTAATCTTTTACTAGCAGCTTGTTTTCTCACTGTACTTGGAAGTACTAGCAAGTACTTCTGTTCTGTGTAAGCAGAAAAATAAGAAAAAAAGCAGACAAGATGTACCATTCATGCCTGATAGGTGGTGCAAGTAAAGCTGGGCACAACTGTCATTCCCCTCCTCTTGGCAAGAAATGATGATGATTTAGGTTTTTTAAGGTCTCATGTCTTCATTAATGCTTCTCATAATATTTTTATGGCATTCTGTGAATTAAAATCTAAACCCACAAGGTCTGCCTCCAAACAGAATATCCTGCTCCACCATAGTGGCTGGGGTACTTCAGTACTTTGGGTTCCTGTTGGAAATTTCCCAAGTGGTGGAGCTGCACCATCCCAAGCATGCTGACCTGAAAATGCTGCCCAGTGAGGGCAGAAGGCTGCTCTGAGCTTTTGTGAGAGCAACCCTCTCTCTGCAGAAATACACTTGAGGAAGGAGAAGCAATGAAAAACTGATCTCCCTGTTAGGAATGAGGGGGTTCATACTGGAATTCTTGGCGAATGCAACTCCCAGGAGGCTCTGCTTGACTCAGTAAGGCTTCCTTTAGCACCTTGAGCTACCAACAGCATCTACCACATACAATTCTTCCACCTGTAAGCCACAAGGTGTTTTGTTTGGATTTTGTGAATCTTATTTATAAGTAGTGGTTGGAATCTTATATAACTTAAATTTTTATGGGTGAACAAGGGGAAAACAATGCCAATAAGGTTCTACCTGATTCACCCAAAGTGACCTTTGAGATGACTGCATTTACCCACTATAATTTCATGTTCTCCTCTGTCTGGCTTCATAAGGCAGCAGCACTACCTGTCTGAGGGGGAATATGATTTTTGCATGCTGCTGTTCAGGGCACTCTTGAGGACACAGAGGGATTCTAGTGACCAGCCCATTCCCAAACCCCCTCTGGTGCAGAGCTGTCATAGGTCGCTGTGTGGCCATCGAGGTACTGGGCAGGGATGTCACATTGCAGCAGATTGCCAGGCTCCTGCACAACCCTCACTATGGCCCACAGGATTTTCCTGCTGGGTTGGTAGGCCAGCAACACGTTGCCTTTCCAGCAGTAGTCTACATTTTAGGCAGTGTTTTTGATTAACGTGTCCAGCTCTGGCCCTTAATCCAAGAGGGTACATGCAAGAGGGAGCCTATTTTGAAAGCAGAGATCCAGCAACTCGCAGGTGTGACAGTGGTCAACAGAGGATTTGTCTTGAAGCTTCTTTCAGATGCCTCAGAGCATGCTGGATCACAAATGCTTCCCTTTGATTGCCTTTTCCAAGTCCTGGCTCTGTTTTTATGACTGAGCTGCCGAGGCAGGCTTGGGAGCAGGCAGGTGTGTGATGTTGGGTGCAGACATTGTTAACCAGGTTGTGAACAACACAACTCAGTTGCTTTTAAAGATGTTTTTCTTAAACCCTGTAGAATTTGGCTTGTTTTGTTCTGTTGTTTGGATTTGCCTTTTTTCTTTTTATTTTACGTTGCTCTACTCCAGTGTGGTTTTCCTGTATGGTCCTTCCTATAAGTGCTGACATATTCCTACAACTACTCTTTATTCCCCTTACACTGTAATAGCAGAACAATCTGGGCAAGCACAGGCCAGTGCCGTTGTTAGGCTGCCCAGCTGCACCGGGGCGAGGGCAGCCCCACATCTGTCGTGTGCCAGGGGGATGCGCTGCCAGAAACCGGAGCTGAGCTCTCTGCCAAGAGGAGCAGGGCCAGCACGCCGTGAGCCCTGGCTCTTCTGTGAGCTCACACAGGCACAGAAAGCTGACAGGCAGTTCTAATCCACTCTGCTGGTACCCGTAGATGACAGAGCATCAGTGCAGGAAGGAAAAAAACCCCTATAATTGAAGTCGCACACCATGCGGCGGGGTTGGTTCCTGAGAAAATGACAGGGAAGGGCTTAGTCAGGACCACCTGAGCATGTGCCTGTCAGCTCAGTGGTTGCAAATGTTGCCTGTATTTTATTTTTGTGTTATTTTCCCTCTGCAGAAGAAGGTGATATGCCCCGAAATGATGTATATTACAGACACACCCTAGGAAGACACAGGATCCACACCAGGGGTGTCATATAAGCATGTCTGGTGTGGGTTCTCTTTAATTTTGTCATGTAGGAGCAGGCATGAGCCTCACATCTATGTTTCTTGAGCGTTAAGATGGGATTCACATTCAGGAACTTTCTTAGATTATATTTACAAGGCAATATTATACCAGCATTACACTGGTGTCACTGCAAATATTTTTTGGTGATGAGCGAGGGGACGCAGTGGAAGGATTACAAAGGTCAAATGTAAGTGCTCTGGCTAAGTGATTGCCACTTACTATGTGTCTGCATTATCCCAGGCACTGTGGGCCCTGACCCAGCTGGCTTCAGCTATTAAACCATAATATTTAATAAAAATCCCTGTAATCTGAGGTTTGCTGTTGCAGTGCCCACTGTCTGCTGGTACAAGCTTTGAGGGAGCGCAAGGGAAGGCTTTCTATCAAACGCACTCGCACCCAAGTTCAAATTTACCATTTTTATCTTCAAAGCCCAACCCAAAGTAGGGAAGGGACTGCCTCACGCCTGGGAGATCATGACCTCCCATGACAGCTACATGCTTCCAAAACAATGGATCTGTCAGCCACAACAGAGAGACTTGGAAGTGTGGGAGACAAAGATCTCTAGGCAACTTGGCCCACGATTATGGAATGCCTGGAGGAGATCAAAACCACCACAAAACTTGCCACCTTCAAATCAAATTTAAAGACCATGGCTTTTTATTTGTGCTTCCCCCCAGTACACCATCCCCTCAGAGAAAAGAAGAAAGTCGTGTAAAAACACGTGCTTGTAGGGGTGGGGAGGCAGGAGGTAAGATGGAAATGTGGATCTCTTTGGCTGTTTACTTGCACAGGAGGTGTGTCGGGTCAGTGAGGAAGAGTCTGATGTAAATATTCAGACACCTGAGCATAGCTGGAGACATTGTTGGAACTTATTACAGTGACACTTAGAGATGTCTGCTTTACAACATTCCTTACAGAGCCCTGTATCCAGATCCTTATGAAACTACCTTACACTAAGTGTAAGTTGAGACTGAAAATGGAGCCAGTTCTGAAATACATGCCCGGAAAAAGCTGACAATCAAGAGAATACCCATAACTCAGTTTCAACTATCTGCTTCTAAGGGTCTATGTGGTTAAATAGGAACAGGCATGGGCCTTGCATCTACATTTCTGAATGCTTCCCAGGAGGCCCACTCTCATGGACACTTGACATTTCTCCTACATAAATTAAATTGAAGTGATGTCTATGCAATTTAGGATCAGAGGCTCCTCCCTGTGCCTCTCAATAGAAGTGCTGGCATTTTGTTGATATTAGTAAATATTTCTAATATGACATAGTGGGAAGAGCAACATTTTGTATACAAGAAATAACATTATATATGTTCCAGAAAATTAATTTTTTCCCCCTTTGTAGTAGAAGAATAAATAGAAAATTTTGATATACTTCAGCAATTGAATATCTTACTGGTCCATCCATTCCTCAATTTTCTGTACAATTTTTTAGTATTTAAATTGTGTATAATCTTCAACATGTTTTGAGTGACTTATATATGTTTAATAGGCCTTATTTATTTGGTCTTTTTGACATTACCCAGAGACTTTATTTTGCTTGCATATTTAATGTATTCTGAAAATAGGTCCTGAGAGCCATCAGAAGTATTTCACCTTATTATTGTTGTTTGCACCTTTTGATTAAACATAGTATTTACAGAATCATAGAAAGTAATCACAGGATTATTTAGTATGGAAAAGACCCTTGAGATCATGGAGTGCAAATGTAAACAGTAAATGTAAACAGCCATTCAGAGACAGCTTACTGTTTCATTATAAGCTACCTATTTACACTCATAGCAAGAATTAGTCATGTATGTAACATCTGAGAGTAACACTAGTATTCACGTTTTATCCCAAACATCAACAGCTGCCATGTCCATTTTCCTGTGGCTGCAGCAGTAGGAAGTTCTTTGGTCACCATTCTTTGCTTGACGGTGTATCTGTTATTTTGCTCTGAGCCCCAACCCCTTTAGTAACCCTTTTCCCAAAATCTTGGCAGATGTGTGAAAGTGGCTGGGGGATGTGCTGAAGCCTGAGAATGAAGAGACATTTTGTAGGAGCCTAAATGAAAATAGGGGCATCTCTTTGAACAAAAGACATTGACTGAAGGTGGGTGTTCTATATGTGAGGTTAGGAGGAGGGTGTTGCAGGAACGGTGCAGATGAGTAGTGGGAAAGGGGGAGAGAAAGGAAAAGAAATTGCCTTTTTTAGAGACCCTGGGATCCCTCCCCTGGACCACCAATATCCACCTCCTGACTCCTCCAGGAGACTTGCTTGCGCTGGCCCATTCTCCAGAGCTGCTGAGATGTCTTGAGTCACCCAGCTTGACCTGTACCATCAGCCGCTCCCTTCTCTGACTGAAAATATCCTCTCATGTTTGCACAGCTGTTTCTCACTCATAGGAAACAGGCTGCTCAGGACAGAGTACTAAACCAAAGTATTGAACTGGGACAGAGCCACAGAGGGATTAAGGGAACAGCTTCATTTACCTGCGGATTTGGAGTTCCTTTAGCACACTACTAGCTAGCAGTAATTTCAGCCAATTAAACTTTTCTTCAGGACTATGCCCATTGGTGACATCCGGAGCGATCTCTTCCACTGCAGTAACAACATTGTATACAAAGTAGTCACCATTGTATAAAATTCAGTTTCAGAGGACTTGGTAGTAAATGCAGAAGATAGACTGAGTAATGGGAGTAGCATTTCCTACAACTGGGGCTTGAATTTCTAGCAAGACAATCATGCTTGAAGACACGGGAGGCAGAAGTGACTTGCTACATATCACTTCTACACTGATCTGTGGAGATATGCCTTTCTATCTTTCTGATAATTCTTTTTATTTGTCTTAGACTGCAGCTAAATTAGTATTTTCTGTAAAAGTAATTCTTAGGTATTGATAAAACTGGTTTGTTTATGGTTTGTTTTCTTTTTTTTTTTTAAATAGTTGTGAATAGAAAATAATAGTGAACATCTGTCACACAGGTCAACTGTTCCCAGTTTTCACCAGCTACCACACTGTTTACCCCTCTCTCACCAGCAGTCTGCGGGGTGCTTTGCTTAACTACAGACAAACCTCAGGGTTTTCAGCTGTGTAGAAAGAGCTAACAACAAAAATCTGTTTTTAGTCCATACTTTACCTGACAGACCTCTTTAATTAAAGGCTTAACTGTGTGCAGACATCAAGCCCGGGAAACCTTTGCCTATAGAAAGATAGAGATTTTTCCAGCCTGCTCCTGATCTTTGTATTCCCATGAGTGATTCTGGATTGAGTTCACCAGCTGGACTTTAATTGTTCTGTATCTGAATGAGGGCATTTCTCTGTATGGGGGAGGCAGAAGCAGGTCTCCCTCTCCATACCAACAGCAATCCTTCCCTGTTTATCCCCTCCAGTGGCTAATCCCACTCCAGGTGTAGGTGGTGGCCAGGCACCAAAGCTGGTGGACCATTGGCAGATTCCTTTTGCTTGTTTGCCTGTTTTTGCTGCATGGTGTTTTCCTCTTCCAGTGGAAACTAAATTCCAGTCAGGTCTGGAATGCCTTCTTTGTACGATGACAGCCTTCTTTCCTTTTTATCTCTGAACAGTCCCAGGGCAAGGGAATTGTTGGGATGTACAAAGAATTTCTTTTACAGAAGAGAAATGCTTTTGCTTGTAGGCTGTGATGCAATTCAGCTTTCTGCAGTATTAGTTTCCACTCCTTTTGTTTTTCACTGTCAGCAAGTGTTACTGTGTATACTACACCACATTTTCCTGTCTGTGACTAAGGATTTCTGTATTGGCCAAGGATGGAAATAATAGTAAAAAAGGTCTTGGTGGCCGTGGGACTTGTTCTTTTCAAAAACCCCACTCCCATGGCAACAAGGCCTATTAGAAGGTAGCAGTCTTGTCACCACAACTTTAAATCCTAATAATTCAACCAAAAAGATAAAACGAAATGTGGCAACTTTATCTTGCTCAATCTCTTGCATAAAGTCATTTCTCAGAAACTTGATCAGTGGTAGAGACAACAAGCATTTAAAGGGGAGAGGCTTTGAGAGGGGAAAAAATCCATTCACATCCGAGTTTTGAAAGATGAGTGAAAGATGGAAGAAAACATGATATTACAGCAATCTTTTTGCTTCTCTTGCACAGTGAACAATTGACCCAAAGTTTAGGATTTTGAGATTTTTATGATTAATAGGCCAGCTGGAGATTTGAAATTTACCTTCTACATGAAATAACGTTTGCATTATGGAATAATTATTGATTGCAAACACTTCTGCCAACAAATAAAGAAAGAAAATAAATGGGGAAAAAAAAGTAGAAATACTTTTGATAAAAGTAGTTATATCTTGTTCACAGATCATTTTTAAAACTGGCCTGTACTTAAAATGTACATTGGTTCCTATGAACCAGCAACAGGATTTGTGTCTGTTACCTGTCCTGGCTTCAGAATAATTGCATGAATGTAATTGCCAATGTGGGTTGGCTTTAGGAGTTGAGGAGAGATTTATCTATTAATTGTAAGTGGCTCTTTCTTAAATTTTTGTATGTAGTAAAGAAATTCCAGCTTCTGCCCCTGTCACAGTGACAAGCCCAGGTGTTACCATGGTTCAAGGTGGTTTGAGCTGAATGAAAGTTGGGATAGGGCACTGCTTCCATACAAGATATACTGGAATTTAATTTTTGATGTGAAACCCATCGCAGGCTGCCTATCAAGTTGTTAGGAGTCAAGTGTGTGGGGTTGACTCAGGGTGTTTTTGGAATGAGGGTGTGACTTGCTTGTCCCAGAGAAGGTGGGGAAAAAACTCCCCACGTTGCCAGCAGGGACTCACCTGTGAGAGGCTGGCATAGCCACTGCTTCTCCAGAGCTGCCTGCTGTCCAATTTAAATTGCTATAGATGGGAAGGCCACAGGTCTTGTAGGCTGCTTGGGGTACTGCAGTCATTCTGCAGAGCACAAAACAGGCTGGTGAAGCAGGAGCTGGGAAACCAGGCAGAATAAGCCACGCAGAGGAGTGAAATGACAAGCACAGAGGTGTTTGACAAGGCTCTTGCTTTCCTCCCCTGAGCAGGCTGTAATGAAGCTCTGCTCTCAGTGCAGTCTGTAGCCCACAGGCTCTCTCTTTTGGAGTTTGGTTGATAAACCAAGGGACAAACTTGAGTGGTAATCCCACGGGAGAGCTGTGGCTTATCTTTCTAAATGGCTGAGAGATGCACACAAAATGAGCTGAGGTATGTTTTCCACTGTCTTAAAAATGGAAAGAAATTGTCACCACTTAGGTCAATGAATTTTAACGTGGGTACCTGATATGGAAAATAATGTAGCAGGTAATAGAAATAATCCCAGGGCCAAAATGTTTTCCTTTTTACTCTGAAGCTCTCCTTTTGGGTACTGGACACATCCTTGCATGAGGCCAAGTTATTCTGTGATTGGATCTACTTTCAGAGATAAGGGCAGAGTAATTTGTTTCCCTTTGATGGGAACATGGGTTAAAACATTCTTTACCAGTACTAAGATCTTTCTTTGTTCTTTTGTTGGTATAGTCAGAAAAAGGACTAAAAGACCATTTAGTCAATAATAAGAAACTGCCAGCCTCCGAAGTTTTGTTTCTTTTCCCCTCTGAGAGTAATATCATGACAGTATTTTCTGTTTAAATGGGCACAAATATCACTGCCCTCATGCAATGTGAGCCTAGGTTAAGTCCTTCCCTAAATGAGCAGTTAACTTCAAACTTGGCTATTCTAGTGATATGGATAAACTTCTAGTTTCACCAGTTATTTCTGATCATTTGTTCTGCATATTACTTACAGTATACCAAACTTCCACAAACCTGTTAATATCTGATTTTCAGTAAATTTGTGTCAAGAACCAGACTTGATATCTGCAAGCGTTTATTCTAGTGACTCAAGTGAAAACCTCATTTGTAGTCTTTGTAAGAAAATTCAGATTAAGTTTTGCACTAGGGAATGGATTGCTTTAACCCTAAGCAATGTTGATGCTAGTATGACTTTGGAGGTTGTGTTCCTGAGTCAGGACGCTGTGTGTGCCTGCAGAGAAACTTCTAACCCTTTTTGATATGTGGCATAGGACTGTTTTTTTTTCATTTTTCATACTTTGCTTTGCTGCTGTCAGTGGGTAGTGAACTGCTGCTTTGTATTGAATGTCTTGTATGGAATGGTTATAAACGTGTTTGCTAGTGCAAAAAAGCTGTAAGATAAATAAAATGTACATGACTCCTGTTTCCAGTGGATTCTCTTTGATCTGGATTGGTAAACATTGAACTATCATATTTGGGCACGAGCTCAAAAGAACACCTAGTCTGATTAGCTGTATATATTTCAGTAAATAATAAAATATTAAACTAATTTAGAGAAAAATGGTAGTAGTTTAGAAAATTATTTGATATAATGAAATTGAATTTGCAAAGGTGTAGGATTGTTTTAAGAGGTAGCTAAGGGAATGATAGAAAGACACAGAATCCTTGTTTTCCAGTAATTTCTAAAATCAAAAATTCTTCATGCCTGGACTACATTTTCCAGTCATAGGGTTTTCCCTAGAGAGTTTTACAACGTTTTCGTAATGTCATTTATTGGAGCAGAGCAATATAAGAGTTAGTGTGTGAAAAGGAAAGCAGGTTTAGCAAACACAAGGCTTTTGTTGGTTTTTTTTTTTTTTTTTTTTTTTTTTTTTTTTTTTTTTTTTTGTTTTTTTTTTTTTTTTTTTTTTTTTTTTTTTTTTTTTTTTTTTTTTTTTTTTTTGCCTGGAGTAGGGATGTAGAAAACAAAAGGATAATTACTGAGAACTGCTGCGCTTATTACCGTAAGGTAGGGCTGGTACCTGGTGAAATGATGCAGGTGGGGAAGAGCATTTTGGCCACTCCTGCCTTTCTGTACGCCCTCCAGTCCCAGAGATAGTGCTGCTGTGTGTGCTCACCTCGTGTGTACTGCGTCCCACGGCACAATCCATGGGGTACCATGTAGATATCACAGTATCACACCAGACACGCACTTGCGTGTGGCTCCTTGGGAAGTCTCAGAAATCCATAGCTCTCAGGACAGGAAAGAAAACAATGTTGTTATGTGTAGTAACAAGAGCTCCTCCTGGCTAGGGCACTTTTGTCAAATGACATATAAATCTGCATGTGAAGTATTGTGCAGTGTTTAGGAGTGGTGGGGAACATGCTGACTTGCTGAAGGCTATGCTATTTATAAACAGATAAGGAATCAGGGTTTTAGAGGGATTTAGAAGGCTATGAAAGTAGGTTTTTTGCCATGCACAGATGCACAAACTGAAGTAAAGGATTTTAGAACAGACCATTAAGTCAGTTGGGCAGCAGATATGAAAGAGACTCCTTCATCACAGCACTGCATGTCACCTTCCACCAAGCCCTCTGCTATTTACTTATACATTATTTTTTTGTAGGCTTTGTTGTTGTTTTTCCAAACTCAACAGAAGATCACACAAATACAAACGCCCACGCACAAGGTATGACTTGAGTTACCGTCGCACCCTGGAGAGTAATGCTCCTTGCTGGTTTTACATGTCCCTTCTCTGTGAGGATTTCCACGTGATGCTGCTGAAACAGAGCAACCAGGAGGCAGGAACAATGTCCCTCTATACGCTGCTGGGCCCGCATTGTTCCGTGCAGAGCCCGCTGATGAACGTGAGATGGCAAAGTCATCGTCATTAGGCGGAATTTAATAGCGAATCAAAGTTCGAGGGGAGAATAGGCCGATCTCAGCTTTAGCCTCCCTTGGGTCCTGCTGAAAGATTAGAGGGAAGGAGTAGGGCCTTGCTAAGTTGAATGTATCAGATTGTTTTTCAGCAATAGTTACGCCTGTTGTAAACCCCTGAGAAACACCCAGTTTAACTCTTTGGAAAAAAGCATCCCACAAAGTCTGGGGAGAGGGCACGTAACAGAGGGAAAGGTGATGTTTGATTTTACTTCTCTGCTACTCATTGCAGACAGAATAATTTCATGGTTCAGGAATTCTAGTTTGTATAAATCAAGCTACAATCTTCCCTAAGAGATGACACCTCTAAATTTGAGTGCACATATGTGACCTCAAAGAGCCAGGCTCCGGGAAGACTTGAAAGTACAGTTTTCCTTGTTTTCAGTGTGCTTTTTTCATTCCAAATGCTTTACAACTGGAAGATTTTGTTTAAATTCTTTGTCAATTTTCCACATCACTTCTCAAAGTGCTGTGGGTGGGGTGTCTGAGGGCTGTCTGCACAGAGCAGCGAAGGAGTTAATGCAGAGTGTGAAGAGGGAGAGTGACCCCAGGAAAACTCCCCTCCCAGCACCTGTACCTCGGGATCAGACAAAGCTAACAATAAGACAGCAAAATGCGTTAGGTGATCTTCCTCCTGTGGTGCCTGAAATGTCACTGGGCACTGGCTCCTCGCCTCCTATTTCCAGCTTCCTTTCAGTCAAGGCTCTCAGTTAAAAGACAGATGATGGCACCTCTTTGTATCAGAGCCTGGTGATCAGCTGGGTTGTCCCAGAAGTTTTATTCTTTTGTTAATGCCTTGGGATGTGTTATGTAGCAGCGATAAAATCGATAAAATCACTACAAAGAAAGCTAAACATCAGCCAGAGAGATCTCCACATAGATAGAGATGTTAAAAAAAAAAAAAAAAAAAAAAAAAAAAAAAAGCCAACAAAATAGGCAAAACTGGACTTGGGGCCCCTTTTTCTCCTGGCCTGCCCAAGAGCCTGACTTCCCTGAGCTGTGCTGAGGGTCGTCTCCAATAGAGCCCTGCAGTTTTACCCTGCTCCGTGCAGTAATTTGGGCAGCTTCTCATAATCCAGTAAACATCTCCCTGAAGCCTCTCCAGAGCTGTGTCTGTGGTTTCTTTGGCCATGTCAGCAGGGAGACTGGAATGTGCCCAGTCTTCCTTTGCCTTCTTAGAGGGAAGCAGAGGCTCTTGAGGATGCAAGGACACTTTGATTTGGTGGTTTATTTTGTTTTGGTTTTTTTTTGTGATGATGGGTTGCTGTTTGTTCAGGAAATAGACAGGATTGGAATACATTTGGGGTTTTGTGGATGCTTATCTTAGTTGGCTCTGTTTAGGCTGTAGGTGCCAATGCTTTGCAGTGCTGCTGTGTGTCTCACAATGTTGATTATTTTTTTAAAATATGAGGCATTTCTCTCAATTCACATTATTGCAGAACCTAGAATTTTTGAGAATAGCCTTGGAACTTCTGCTTTCAAACCTCTTCTCCAAATGTCTAGCAATCTCTCTCTCAGTCCTTCCTTCCAAGACACTTTCAGTTTTGTGACCAGAGGAAATTGACCAAATGAGAAACTATATTCTCAAGATACTTTTGGGTTTTAATCCCTTGTTCTTGCTGGGATAAGAATCTCAGTATTTGAAATGGACAAGTTATTAGTCTGAGTGAGGACCATTTCCCCTTCTGCAACATCAGTGGCCCACAGTGCCAAACCAGACACCCTCATTGCATTCAGCCTGGACTTCCCTGCTCACTGGTTTCTCCATTTCCTGATGCCTGTCATTCTCCACTCTCCTGTGAGTCTTCCCAGCAAGTCCAAAATCTCATTTTCTCAGCTCAGCATGTTCGTACAAACAAACAACCCCAACAGAAACAACCAATGACTTTTTATTGTGTTCTAAATGTTTTGAGGGCCTCAATGAAATTCAGCTTAGTTCACCCCAAGGTCTTTGGTATACTGCAGATACATCTGCCAGCACTGCCTGTACTGCATAGGGTGTCTGCCTGAATGTTGGAGTGGATTTTAGCCCAAAATATCTTATAAAATGGTAGCAGATCGTGTTCTCTGAGTCAAAGCCACATCTCACAAAGGACCTTTAACTTAGAGAAAGTCAAAGCACACTCACCTGGGAAAAGAGTTTGAGCCAAGCATTTTAGAATAAGAGACCCAGGATACAAAGGGCACCACAAATAATTGCAACATTAGTAGGCAGAAAACTGTAGCTAACCATCCTGTCCAGAGAGGCATGACTTTGAATGCTGATCAAGGCTATTTTGTCTTGCTGACCGCTTATAGTTTGGAGAGGTAGACTCATGGGAGTCTTACTAAACCACTAACTCACCATGACTGACCCCAGTGTATCGGCCTTTCACACTACATGACTCTGAGCCAGCAAGCTTGAGTTTACTGATGTGTTTCAGACTAATTAAGATTGGTTTTCTTTAGCATTTCTAATGAAATCCTACCTCCCCAGAAGTATGCGTGCACACAAAAAAGAGACCCCAAAAGAAAACCGAAATGAAACAAGATGAGCTACACAATAGTGACAAACTATTTTCTTGCTTTGCTTTATTAACCAGCATAAACGTTGAGTCTCTCTCTTAAATAGCCCTAGGCAGCACAGATTTTTTTTTTTTTGCTAATACAATGATGAGAAAAAAGAATGCTTCTTTTTTTCCTCAGAAGAAACACTGTACTCTGAGTGGCTTTCCAAATTAAATCTGAACATTAAAAATCAGTCAAAGGATTTAGAGAAAGATAAAGGTTTGGGGACAGTTGATGTTTAAATAAATTCTTCTGTAAGATAAGAATTGTCTTGAATTTATTTTTCTGTCTTGGAGGCTACCTGACAGAATGCAAAATGAAATCTTTTCATGCAAAAATATACGGATTCTCTGACAAAATTTTAAATCCCCACCCTATGTGCACTGTCATTATCAAATATTTGAAAATTAGGTGACAGGAAATTTCAAGGTGATTGCTTCCTTTAAGGAATGTGATCTGCCTCCAGTGTTTTTCCTGGTTTTATTTAAACCTCTGTGAGTCAACTGGGGAGCAGGGGAGCCTTCCTCTCCCATGGTGTGTGAGGAATGAGAGCAAGCATAGGGATGGTGACCTTCAAGTGGGATTGTCACACATGCCTGCTCTAATGCAATTGCAAAGACTGCTACAAACGTGATCTTAGGGCTAGTCTATTTGCCCCAGACAGTTCTTGGCAGTCTGAGACAGGAGCTGGAGAGTTGTTCTTGATGGCTTCATGTGTGCAAACTGGGAAGACAGTCAAGACCTGTGCCAGAGACTTGTGCTCTCAGAGATATTTTGTGCCCATGGCATCAAACAGGAAAGGCTTCCTCACCTGTATTGTGTGACCTGACATCAAGCTTGCAAAATTTAGGAAGGGTTCTCATAAAAACCAGTTGGGCAGACATAAAAGTAAGCAAATTTCCCACTGTCTGTGTGTTTGTGTATACATTTGCATGTATGGAAGAAGTATAGAAAAGCATAGCTATATATTGTTTAGGGTACTGATGGGTGGTTACCTGGTTGCTGATTGCTGATCATTAGTGTACTGATTACCAAGTTTTTGTGGTGTGTAGCTGGTCCCCACACCTATGGTACCATTATAAGGAATTAGGCTGGTGATATTATATGAAAAGGTCTATGTTATGTATTTTTAAAGCAAGAGCTGCCATGAAATAATTGATATCAGAACTGGAAGCTTTTTCTTTTGTTTTCTATACTATTAGAAATGCTACTATAGGATGCCAGGACTCACATGTGGTCTCTCATGCCTTCTCTGTCCCTAAGTATATTGTAAATTGAGATTGGGGAATAACTGTGGTCCCACCACAGCATTTGAGTTCTCAGTTCATGAAAAGTGCACTAGACATTGCCGGTAAATATTGTCCCTTAGAGTTTCAGAACAGAGAATAGAAATCTAAAAGAGTAAAAATGAAAATTTGTCCCGCTTGTTGCAGTGAAACCAGAGAGTTATAAAGGACCTCTGAACAATATTGAGTTTGGGGTAGCACAATCACATCACAAAAGATTTACCTTCACTCTGCAAACTCAATATAGGGCAATAACAATCTATTACAAGCGGAGCACTACAACATCAAAGGAATATTTAAAAGAACTAGACAGAACCTTTAAATCACAAAAATTGAGTTAGGTGTCCCAGAGGAAACACCCTGGGGAAAATTCCTAGCAGGATTTTCAAGATGTGTTGTTCAATTACCAAAAGTTGTGTCCAGTGTGTATCTTAAACGTAACCAGTAATCTGTCTGCTTCAAAAAACCTTGGGGACAGCAAGCAAAAGGCACCAGTCCTAAAGGAATGATTAAAGTGGCAAAATGATAACAGTTGCCATGTACGTGCATGTCCACATGTCCCTTAGCTCAAAATACAGGATTCTGTTGTAAAGTCTCTATCTGCACCAGTTGTGGAAGCAAGACAGGAGAGATCTATCACAGACACCATTCCTTAAGTGGGCAAGTCAGCCTGCACAAGAAATAGGTGGCATACATGCCACATGTCCCTGAAAGTGTAATTACAGCAGTGACAAAACCAGCAGGTACAGTGAAGCACGGAGATGAGAAACATACCAGCTTTCCAGGCACAATTCCAGCTGATACTCCTTTTCCAGTTGCTCTTCACTCTCACCATACCTAAGGATGTATGAAACAGTTATAACTTGGTAAACTGTTGAAAGTAACTCTCACTGGTGTTGCATCAAATATCCTTTTTTTTGAAATATAACTTCTTATATCCTCCTCTAGCTGCCTGTTCTGCACAGTGCAACAGTTCATGGCTACGGCTAAGGTGGCATTGCTGCAGAAAGAGAGAGTCATTTGAGTTGCAAGAGAAGGTGATCCTGGCTGTAGTGGCAGGGTTGGCCTCACAGATGCTGTGGGATGCTGCAGGAGTCATGTCAGCACAGCCTGTGCTCTCTGAGGGCCAACACAGGGCAATCATGGAATGACCCAGGGTGGGACGATGAGCCTGGCTCAGTGTCCTTGGAGCAGTAATCCTTTTAGAGAAATCCCTTAGATCCTCTTTTCTGGAGTCTAAACCCCAGCTAACAACTTAGCCACTGACTATGCCATTTAGAATAATTTGCTGTTGAGGTGGTGTTCCTCTATGACCTGCTAAGCTCCTTTGGGGCATCAATACAAGATCCTGCTGCAGCCCTTGACTGAGGGCATATATTATATTTTATTTAGCCTGCAAGGCAGTCGTGCCACCACTCTTTTCACTAACTGCAGACCACTCTTTCAATCAGTAATGATGAGAAATTAGATAAAGCTAATGCCTATTACCCTCCTTTTCCAGATGCTGCAAGAGGAGTAAAAATGAGTGTGATCAAAATATTGGTAAAACAGAAACCAGTAATGAATAAACTGTTAGTTTGCTGATGAGGAAGCACTATTACCAAGGAGGCACTAACCTCCATTACTTCTATACAGACAACTGCCAGATTAACTAGATGCTGATATTCTGCAAACATTGAGCAAAGAAAATCAGATTCAAGAAGGTGAGCACAACAAAACAACTTTCTCCACCTGTGTATCACCAATACCTCTGTTCTGAGGTGTAACAGAGTAGGTATAGAGCCATTAAGGAGGTAAAATAGGAATTATTGTGCACCCACATTTCAGGAGAATTTGATTCCAATTAATGGAAGGGTCAGTTGGGTACTTAAGGAAACTGCCTTCAAATCAAAGGTAATTCAGAGCAGGTCACAGGATTGGGTTAACTGCAAAAAGCCTCTTGCTTAAATCCCCAGGTGATACCTGACACACCCAAGCATTAACTTTTTAGATGGGAGTACAGAAGATAAGCTCAGAGTCACACAGTAGTCTCTTTGCATTTGGCCCAAGAACCAAGTTTAAAAATACAAACAGGCTGTCCTGCACAGAGCGTGAAATACTTAAATGTCAGAATAGTATTGTTAGGGCTCTATCTGTATGCATAGCAACTATCGTGTGTACAGCAGAGAATAGAGCTGCCTTCGTGAAGGCAGGCAGGAATAAAAGCCCTGTATCCTGTTTTAACCATTCCCAGGTGGCTTTGAAAAAAAAAAAAACTTTAGAATTAAAACATTATTGACCTCAGTGACACGTGTATTATGTCTCTCAAGGCCAACAGTAAATATACAAAATGTTTATGTAAATATATATCTGTTTAGTGAAATTATGAGTCAACAGAAGAAGCACTACCTTAATAGTTGCTGAAAAACTTTGCCTTTTCAGGAGGGCATTGAGAGAGTTTTATTAACTTCCACTTTTTTCCATGTTCTTCAAAGGGATCATTGTTGAACATTGGGCCACATAATCCCATGTCTTTACACTGTAATGCATAGGAGAGGGGTGGGCAGTGCAAGAAGTCAGGTTGTTCCCAGATGTCTGTGACAGAGCCAGGCACTTCTGTAATACATATGTTTATGTACTGCAACAAGTGTTTTCTGTCTTGAAAATAGCCTGGGTGCACCAGGCAAGGCCACCTGTGATGCATATTCATCTCTCCTGACCTGGGTGCTTTGGGTAAACAGAGATGTCTCTCTCTTTCCATGGGGCTCTGCCTGTGCCCTGTCTCATGAGGCTGCAGGGAGAGCCCTGGTAGTGGCTGCAGCGGTTTGTTGTGTAGAGTAACATAGGGAGTACCCATCACAGAGGTGCAAAATTAACTTGTAATTACCTCCCTGAGCTGGGCAGCCTCGTGCACACTGACACTGCTCGTGCAGGCATTCAGCCTGAAGCAGAAGTGGGGTGGTGACGCAGGAACGCCACAATGAGATGCAACAGAGATGACAGAGCCAGAGCAAGAGGAGGAAAAGAGGAGTTTACTTTTTTGATTTCACCTTATATACATTTCACAGAAATGGACCACATTGGAAGATAGAGGTTCAACCTCTTCAACTCCACTGGTCTGAAAAGGTGTCTATCAATTGTCCTTCCTAACTGGAGGAATGTCAACAATAGTATTGTTAATAGAAAATGTGTGAGAATCTGAGTCCTAAGTATGTAAACAATCAGAAGGCTAAAAGAACAGAAAAGAACAGGGCGACAGGGTGGATTTGTAGGTCAGTGGTCAAATTCCCTGTTGCAGCAAAACAGTGTCTTTCCCTCTCTGAACTGGCTTCTGGAACATGCTTCTCCCTAGATGGTCACTTCCATTTGTGGGACTCCATGAAGGCAAGAGGGATTCCAGGAACAGGCCTGGAGAAACCTTGGCATATCTAAGGGAAGGTATTTAGAGGAACATCAAGTGGAAAGGGAGACAGCATTGATGATTGCGTTCATTTTGTTGTTATGCATGGAAATTTCCTTAAAAGGATCTGGGGAAATTTTTAAAAAGAACTATTCATTCAGAAGTGTACTTCCCTTAAATTCCTGAAAGGAATGAGTTTGGTACTACCTATTTATGGGAATGCATCTGCTGTGAGAGAGGAGGAACAAAGAGCAGCAAGAAGGGAACACGGGAATAGTCACAACAAAGTGCTGTTAGAGAAGTCTGTAGCAGGTCTGGCAGTACTCCCACCCTTAGAGGTCTGGAACCTTCTGGAAAGTAACTCAGGAAAGAGATGTACCAGAAGATGTGACGGGAAAGGTGATCTCCTCAGTCAGAAAGAACTGTATTGAGACCTAGGAACAAAACTTCTGACAGAAATTACTTTAGATGAACAAGGTCTGCTCTAGTCAGTCTATTCCTTTTTTACCTTCAGCCTTGATCTCTGCAGTGTTTAAAGCCAAGGATATCTCTCCCGGAGATGTCCTGAGGATAGCCATAACTCTCAGGGAAGAAGTTAAAAATAAAGTGTTTGATAGCTGATTTTGTAAATATATGATTGGTTTGTGTGAAATATCTGGTGTACTTATTCTGATTCTATGGTTTTGTTTTGCCTGTTTGCATCTTTTCAATAAGAAGTGATCGAGTAGAAGCAAGAGAGTGAGTTTGCATCTGTGTAAAACTGACAACAGAAGAACTCAGTCTTTTTGTCTTCCAAGAATGAAGTTTGTAAGTTGTGCTGCAAAAAGATTGTGCAATCCATATGTCTTCTGCTCTTGAAGTGCTATTTCTGTGGACTCAGCTGCAGTTGGTCAGACCAGTATAACCAAGACTGAGATTCAGGAAAACTAATGAGTTTTGTACTTCATCCTGAACCAAGGATAACAATGGATACAGGGAAATGGTGAGGGTTTACCAGTCCCCCAAAAGGAGCTTGGCACCAAGTGAATTGACATAGGACAGTCCTAGGCTGCTGAGAAAGAAAGAGGGGCCAAATATGGTGTATTGGTCAGAAGAGAAACATCTCCCCTACCACTTGTTAAATCTGTCTGTAGGTTCTGTCACCAGCACAACCATCTTATTCTCTAGAACTAGGCTCCGGTAGACTATTGAAGGACAAAGTGTTTCTCCACCAGTATTAAAAGAGTCCCTTCTTATCATGACTGTTGGCAGGTACTGCCTTCCCCTGACATAAAGGGTATGTTAACAAAACCCTCCAGACCTTAGAGAGCAGTAGATGGGGTAGGTCTTCCCCATCTATAAATTCTCATAATGCTTTCATTTTCACTTCTGTGATGCTAATAGTTTCCCTCTCTAATTTCTCAGCTAATTAGCTTATCTCTTCCCTGCAGGTTGGGGGAATAAAAACATAGCTCCTGCTGGAGTTCTCTGATGTTGGGGCAGACATCTTGAGAACACAGATCAAACTGATAGTAGGCTATTTTATAGGGCCTTAAAAGCAACTAAGAAACTAGTAAGGCCCATTAGACTTTCTGTCATGCATATGATGAGAAAAATATACCAGCATAAAATCCACTTTATTGTCCTGCCATGACAGCAGCAGCTATTGTGCCGGGAAGCTTTTTGGACGGTAGCTGTACCTTAGTGTTTCTGCTCTGCTGGCTGGTGAGGTTTGGGGGATGGCATCCAAACAGAGAGGCTTTGTGATAGGCTCTCAGTGACCCGTGAGGAGTACAACACACAACCCACTGGTTTGACATGAAGGAGAAGCTCAATAAAAGCAGAGTGACCTCCTTCAGTTTCCCATTTCAAGCCTTAACATTGACTTCCTTGCACAAAGATTGGCTCGAAGAGCTGGTACCACGTTATGTTCCAGGCTCTTTTCAATGTGAGCAGAGTTTATCTGGTCTTACTTAGGGGCATTGCTCCTTTGCACTTTCCTCTCTGACACCTTTCAATAGACAGGGGAAAATACTGCACTTTAACAGGGGTCCATATTCGCTTTGTACTGCAAATATTTTGCATCCACTGAGATAGAAATTAATGTCAAATTACACTTTCTGTCTAAAGTACTATTATATAGTCTATAAGGAAAACAACTAATTGCTTGGTTTTTGTCTTCAACAAATTGGTAAATAATTATTTACCTTTTAAGAATAACTGCCCTGCAGTTGCAATTTATGTGCTAGAGAACCTGGGACACCTTACAGAGTGTCACAATCTCTGCATGCAAGACTAATTCTGGCAGATGTCTCTCAAAGCTCCCTGTAAAAGGAGCTGCTGTTACCAAGGTTCAGCTGTGACACTACAGTGAGAAATTCAGAAGTCAGCATGGAGTTACCTGCACCAGGTCTTGCCAGAGCAAAAAACCTCCAGTTAGCCCTTCTCTTACTCCCCTAAATGGAGGGTGTGTCCATGGAGTGCAAATGATCAGAATTACCATTCCTGTAATTCTTCATGGTAACATTTTTCCAAATTCTCTTTCATTTCAGTTTGCAGCCAGAAACATCTGGAAAGCACCCAGTTTGGTCAATCTGGATTGATTGAGGGTTTTTTTATTATTCAGGATGGGCCATGGTTTTTATTTTTGTAGTTGAGTCTCTGTCCTTAAAACTCTCTAGCTGAGCAAAACACTTGGGAATGCCTAGATATGACACACACATCTCTAAGTTGTGCTCAGAAAGGACCTGATGGCACGGCCAGTGACTGACAGCTGCTTCTTACCCTTAATTGCTTATCTTCCCAACAGATTTCCAGATTGTTGTGCCATTTCTCCTACCCCATCTCCTGCATTTACACCATTGTGGCAGAGGAGGCTTATGTGAAGCTACTTAAGAGCTATTTTGGTTTATTCCAGATGCTGTCTAAAGGTGATAGCTGATAGGTGATGTGCTTTTAATTCCCTTGTAAGCTTGAGATATTATCTTAGCCTTGTTCAGATCTTACTAGCCTGGTAACCTGGGACTCAGTATGGCTTTCTCAAATCTACACTTCCATTATGTTTCTAAAATATGCTTTAGTGTGTTTTTTATTCAGTGTCACTAACAGTTTCCCTGCTAAGAGTGTTTTCTGCACTTAATGAAGAATTTACCACTTGATTGTGTATATGAGAAAAGTATGATTTGTGCTTTGGAAGCTGTTTTGCAATTAATTTTCCATAAGTTTGTGTTTAAAAATAAATTGTTTGTTTTGCTCCATGACAAACTGTTGGTTTGTTCTGATTGAGCTTTGTAATAGAACAAGTCAATATTTCTAGTAAAACTTACTGAAATTTGTGCTGCTACTCTTTAAAGACAAATAAGTCCTATATGTACTTCACTAGTCATCAGAGGCAAATTCATAATACTATTCTTCAACAGCATCTCTGAAAGATATCACTGTTTGCCAACTCCTGCTATTCTCAGACCAAACCAAAGAAAATCACCAGCCCTTACTTACTCTTTTATTGCTATAGTGTTTATTTACAAATGCTAGATCTGCATTGGTATTTTTCCCCTAAAACCCAAAAAATAAACCCAGGGAAAAAAAAAAAAAAGGACAAAGGAACAGCATTCAGACTTCTCTGTTCAAGGCTGAATTAATAAAGCTATCCGCTTTTCAGCCAGAAAGTGTCTGTGGGACAGCTGTGGGAGTGTGTATCCTCTGTAGCCACTGCTCCCCAGTCCATTTTGTCTGTGAGATCAGTCAGAACAGTGCAAAAGCTGGGGAATCCAGGTCCTTCTGGATTCTGTCTGAAAGCTGCCATTGCCTTCACATTCACTGACTGTTTTCTTTCTAGAGTGTGCATGGCTTGATTAAACTGTTACCTGTGCACTGGCATTTTTCTCACTTAAGCAGAGATGAGTTCTGTAAGCGATGAAGCCGGCTCATAACAGAAGCACAACTGCTCTGACTTGGGTGATCAATCACACAAGTTAATCCACGCATAAAAGCTGAGCTTCAGCTCTTAACTATACACTGGCCACAGTCTCTGACTATAATGTGCATTTCTTAGTTACAGAAATAGGAAACAACTTTGAAAATGTTCACGTTATTTCTTAGACTGCTCCTGAGGCTTTAAGAAGTGCCCTTGGTTATTTTATACACATGGTGTTTCTGATCTCAACAACATTATTTTACTGCGAATTCTTAACAGTCCCAACCAGAGTTTCAAACAAATCAATAAAACACATAAACAGTCAAGGCAGAAGGTGAACTTGGCATCAAAAACTCCTGGTTTGTATGTAAGCAGTTTGAGGTAAATAGTTTTTGTTTCGATCAGAATTCTATATTACTTTTAGTCCATTTCAAATGTTGCTTTATTGTAATTTGCATTCTTTATGGTGGAGATTTTTTTTTTTTTTTAACACCCTGCAACTTTCCTTATGATTTAAAAGCAAACTTTTCTTTTTGATTTGAGCTGCTGGTAGAAGGCTCTGTCTGAGGGTGAGAATTAATGCCGACTGGCCCATCCCCTGCCAGGCTGCGCTGACTCCCTCCGCCGTCCCTGCAACCTCTCCCATGCTGCTAAGGTCCATGTCAGACAGGGCCCCCTGACATGTTCCCCTTTCAGTCACTGCTTTCTTCTGAGAGCTGTCACCACCCCCTGGAAGCACATCCTCAGTGTAGACACAAGGCTCCTACCAGCCCCGGCGGCAGGCTGGAGATGTGAAAGTAAAATTTATGTCTAGTGGGACTTGGGTTGCATTGGGTGTGTTCGGGTTTGGGGTTATTGCAGAGCAGGCTGTGCTTGCACTGAGTATGGGAATGGATCCTGCCTGAGGCAAGCACAGAAACTGCCAGTGAGTCCTTCCTCCCCCCACTGAGGTTGGGGCTCAAAGGGAGATATTTAAAAAAACTTTGGAAGAGGTTTCCCTGAATGCCAAGAGGCAGGATTGGCACCTGCAGTTATCATTTTTAACTGCTTTGCCTCAGTCTGTTATCAATGGCAAGTGTGTTAAGAAATTCCTTTTAAAGTTATTAGGAGGATTGAGTGTAAGCAGTCATGGCTGGGAAAGTCAGGAGGTGCTGGACAGAGATCACATAAATAAATAGATTTTCTGTCCTTTGGCATATGCTAATCTTTCATTGTTTGTTACACATCACATAATCACATACATATATATATATATATATATTTGAGTTTCTGTCCCTTGACATATGCTCTCTTTATCTGCTGTTGTTGGGCTGTTCTGTTGGTTTGTTTTTCTGTTTAGGGGTTTTTTTATGTTCTAATTATGGCCTCATCACTGATATTTCATGAGTACAGTGCCCAGGCACTGACAGTGGGGGGCTGCAGGGGCTCCACCCTCTGTGGCGTGGGGCCAGAGGCTGATCTGTATTGGACACAGGTATTGCCAGCCAGCTCCAATGGACCTACTGCAGGGCACAGCTGTGCTGGAAAAACATATTTAAGAAAGGGTAAAATGAGGAAAAATAGTGTGAGAAGCAGCTCTGATAGCTCTGTACCTGGTCACTAGGTATTAGCCATGATAATAGTGTTTGCAAGTAATAGCAGTGCTGCAAAATAATCTAAGTCTTGCAAAGTCCCTACAGAAGCAGAGTGAAAACAATTCCTCAGGTTGAGAAACTGTGTCTTGTGGTTTTTTTTTTCTTCCTCCCCTTGGCCAGATGCATAGCTTTCTCATCCCTTTTTTCCCCCTGAACTTTCCTCCAGAGAGAGTGTAATTGCTTTATTTTTAAGATTGAACAACCTTTTCCAATTGCTGTCATGGGAGTCTATTTAATTTCAAGCCTCACCACATGCTGTAAATGCAGAACTCCTGCCAATCAACGTGGAAGAACCGTGAATGAACGGACTGTTTCTTAACTTTATTAGAGTAATTCATATTTGGACCTTTTCCATGCCCACACACCTCTCTGCCCACATTTCCATTGCCTTGCCAAGTCATGTAAAGCTCTGATCTTTTTTCCCAACTAAATTTTTGGACTCCAAGTTGAAAGCAATATAAAAAGTTGTACCATTAGCCTGCATCATCCCTTCTCACCCCTTGACACTACAACTGAGTTTAGCCAAGTTAGACTCAGTGCAGAAGCTTTAATTTCCAGAACAAGGAACCTTGCTTGTTTCCCTGAAATACTCTTTGTCAGCATCCAATTTTCCCACTCTTCCTTCCAGTGTCAACTCTCTGGCCATGATTCAAATCAATTCTTGCAAACATATGTATGTGAAGTGACCTTTGAGATTTCTATTGCTCTGTACCAAAGCTAACTTCTTTATTTTGTTGGTGAATTTCTATTAATGAAAAAGAGGTGCAGCTGCTGTAGTTTCCCAATGTGCCAATAAGAGAGGATGCACACGTGATGAGTTCTCACTTGTCCACTAGAATTTAAGGAACATTTTCTTGTATGGCAAGTTCATTCCAATTTTAATCAACTACATCAAATCCCTACTGTGATAAAAATGGATCAGTTCTACGAACATCTTCTTTATCTTTTTTTTTTCTTAATTTCATTTTGGGTCCTATGAGCCTACAGATTTAGGGATGATGAGAAAACGTGTTTTCCTAAGTTGTTTTACTAGTAATAGGCTCTGTTCTGAGAAGCAAAATAATGTACGAGTTTCAGTTAGCTGAGCTGAACACTGATGAAAAATGTGGGTGGACTTTGCCTTCTCTTTCTGACCTATGTGAAAATCAATAACTATTATTTTGTAGGTATTGAATTTTCTTTCCTCTTTCTTAAGATAACAAAACTCCAGTTTCCACTTGGTTCTAGTCTCCCTCTAAACTGTACTCCTTAATTAGACCTCTAGAAAGCTGTCCTGTAGAGTTTTTCCTGCTGCCACTGCATCTTCATTAATCTCAATACAGAAGTACTACCCACATCCATGTGCTACCTCAGTGCCTCACATCTATTGGCATTTGGTACAAAATACCTTTTTGAATTTGATTCCTCCCTCTGCACTGGATTATGTGAATACTGAGCTCTCTCTGAGCATATCTCCTGTACCTGAGACTGATGGGATGTTACTGTTAGCCAAGGCAGGTCAGTGAGTGTCCACTCTTCCAACCTGTGCAGCTTGGCTCTAACAGCCAAGAATTTTCTGTTTGCTGAATCACGTTCCTGTATTAAGGCAGAAAGATGCAAAGCCTCAATTTATGTGAAGAGCATTTCCTCTGCCACTACACAGTGATGGCAGTGGTCACACAAGTATCTCAAAGCATTTGAGCAATGCAAGTCACACAGATCAGGCAATGCCCATTAATAACAGGGAGTGTTAATTTTATTAATTTTAATTAGTGTTATTTTATTAATTTTAATCTTGCTAGAAGGATAAGTCAGATAAAATGTCATTTTCAGGTCCATGTTCCTTCTGTCTCAAGTACCAGATTTTGTCTAGTCAAAATCTAGAATTAAATTTCACGTAGCTTAAAAATGAAAAATAAAAAATCCCACAGGCGGTAAATGTTCTCTGTGAAACCAATGACAAGTCCTCCAACTGGATGGCAAATATCTACTGCTTTAAAGACTCTTAAGGTGAAAATCATGAACTATGGCTATATCTAAGGGTTATTGCACTAAGCTGATTTTGAAGCATACTTTTTATGTTGTAATTCTGATGGATCAATCTCCTATGAAATGGGAAATGCGTAATTTTAATAGTGTCAAGCAAAATTGCTCATGTTTGAGGAAACCAGCTGTAAAGAACCTTAAAGATTTCTGTTGTTTTTATCACCTGGCTACTAAATATGACTAAGTGAAATACTGAAAATAGGACTGATGGTAAATTTAAGAATGCAGCATACAGAATAGCTTTTGAAGACTCTTTAGTGTTAAAGAATAACTTTTTTGCAGTCCAAAATGAGAGACATGAGAGACTGTCTCTCATTGCCAGCTCATAGGGATTTTTTTCTCTTATATGTACATTTTAAAAACCAGGCATCTTTAGGTAGGAAACAATCTGCTGGCAGTAGAAATCCATACCCAAAATGGAGGAGGATTTCCTTAACTTAGAAAACACCTTAGGACAATAAACTCATCCCAAGCAATGTATTTATTGGAAGAACAAAGACCATCTTTTGACACAAAGGAAAGGGACAAGGGGGAGAAGAGTGCTTGAAATGCTGCTACTTCAACAGTGAATTTCTCTGTGAAGCACTGTCCCAGGATATACCAGCTTTGTGCTTAAGGTCTCAGTCTTATTTAGCTTTACAATTTTGGTTGAAATTCTAACAACAGTGCTGAATTGAGGCAAATTGAGGCACAGCCAGCCAGCCTATGATCTGCCTCAGGTTTCCACAACTATTTCTCCAGCTTGTGGTGCTTAATGCAGCTGTGGAAGATGCATCTCACTGTGGTTTCAGAACTAGAACAGAAATGTGGCCCAAGAGTTTGTCTACTGACATGCTCTTGGTTTAATATGTAAAAGTTCTTGTTTCTGTTATGAGATCAGAAACTTTTAGACACAAAAACCTCTGGCCACACCAGGAAGTGACTCCAGTTGGGAGGTCATTCCCTATAAAACATGACTTTATTTCAAGGCTGTTGAGTCCTTAAGTGTATGCTGGTGCAGTTAAGTGGCTGCTGTGAAGACAGGAAAATTTTATGATAAGGAGCATATTCTTATTTCTGTCACTGCCAAGATAGTCCCACTGTTGACACTTTTAGTAGTGTTGTCCAAACATGGTCTTTAGCACAAATTGGTATAGAAACAACTGAGTCCTGCCTTGGATTTGCATATTCTGCCTAGAGTATTTCCTCACCTTCTTACCCTTCCCTCATCCTTCTTTTAAGACCATATCACAAAATTCCAAAATTTTTCCCTCAGCCTTTTTGTCTATGTTTAAAATTAATCTTTAGCACCAGAAGCTTTTCACAACTCACTGATCCATATTACGTGCTAGTTTCAACATTTGCTGTAATGCGGCCTGAGGAAAATTTACATTTAGCTGATTCATTTAGACTAACCTATTCCATGTATTGGAAGGCTCCTATTTTTTGTTTTTGTGCTTCAAAGTTTTGAACTGGAATTTGGAGCTACATTTTGGTACTGTTTCCTGATAGTGAGCTGTTTCCAGCATGAAGACCTACTTACGAGCATTGCAGATTTTCTTGCACTCAACTTACAAGGAGAGATGGATTAGAGGATGGTCACAACATAACAAAGCTTGTAATTTGATAACTGGAAGTAAAATCCAAAAAAGGAACAAAGATACAGGAGGCTGAGGAAAATCCTGTTCTTAAAATGTAGGTGTTCAAGGAGTGTCTTCTATATGAGCAATGACTGAGCAGGCTTAGACTTTTCAGCTCGCAGCAGAGGGGATGCAGTGGGAGGAGAGTAGACATCAACCAAGTAAGGAGCAGTGTGGAGAGAATGGACAAGGATGTGCTGTTTGTTGTTTCATCTAACATAAAATCTAGGGTGCTCATATCATAGAAGAACCAGGGTAAAAATTAGTGCAGGGAGATAATTTCTTCAGCCCATCTTGAAGAAGGCGCGTGATTTCCTTAGTTAAGGATGTTGTGCATTTTAAAGAGTTTGTGTGGGTTCAAGAGAAGAATGAAGAAATGTTCAAAAGACAGTTCTCTGGTGGATTAGCAAATGAGACTAACCACACCACTCTTAAGAAATCTGAGCTGAAAGCAGCCTGAGACAGTAGCTGAGAGGGTCCTTTACTTTGCCCTTTTCTCCGTCAGGCACCTGCTTCTGGCCACTACCAGAGACATGGCCTGGAGGGGCCTTTGGACTGAATCAGTGCAGCCTTTTCTGTGCTCCACAACCCAACCTCATGTTGCTCACTGTGAGACTCCACTGATTGTTCATGTTTTGCTTTGAACCATGATAGAGGACTTCTCTTTAGGAAACAAGATTCCTACTCCACCCACTGACTCCCAGTGAAAGACTGAGGCCACTCTGACCCCCTTCAGGGACACGAGCTCTTAGGGAAGAGCTTACTCTTTTCATCATCTATATTTACCCCTTATTTGCAAATAGCAAATGCTTCAGTATAGATTACTGCAGAATAACCTATCAACAAATATTTTACTCATGTGAAATGCCCTAAAAGAGGGAATGATTTTATTTGCCACCCAGATGAATTTCCAAGAGACATGTAATGTTGAGTCTCAGAAAATTGCCTTCTTCATAAAAGGCAAAGCTGACAGATGCAGGTTCTGTGGCTTTAAATTACAAAACCTTGTAAAGACATATATATAAAAGAGAATGCAAGGCTCTAAAACAAAAGCAAATAAAAATTCAATGGGCCTTCATGTACTGGTTTTTGTACTCAGAAAGCAAGGTTTAATAAAATTCTTTAATTTTATGGCAGAAGACATGTCAAGTGCAGTTTACATTTCTCAGCCAATAATCATATTTTCTTGCAAGGGGCTGATACATTTATTTTTTAGAGACAGACACAACAAATAATAAGGGTTTTTATTTGAGAGGAGAAACAAGCATTTTTATCAAGATGAAAGGGGTATAATAAATTTATGAGACCTCACATACAGCTATAATATAATAAATTAGGAGGATTAATGGAATTGTGGGCTACAGTAACCCTCACTAGTAGAATGCCTATTTTATGGAGCTTGATAATATAGTTTATCATTGACTCCATGGGAATTCCCACAATATATTAGCTGTGGTGTAACAATAAAGCACACACAGTAAGAGGCATGTCTCTTTTGACACACATTCTCTTCCCACACTTATTTTACCAGGGAAACAACTCCGGTGCAGTTTAATTAAACTGCACTGCAATGAATTAGTCCAGGTCTTAGCCCCCTGACAGTGAGGAGCCTGGCATTACCACAGGGGGCTGTCCCTCTGTGACACCAGAGACTGCAGAAAACCTGGGAAAAAAAGGGTAGGGTCTCTCAAGTGACACTGTCACTGTGCAAGGCCTTAGCTGTCAATCACAGGATCAGGAAAAAAACCTCAGACCCCTTCACATTCAACTTTATCTGCCTACATTTGTTCACTTTTATCTGACCTTTAGGAGGAGATCACAAAGTGACGTGGAGAGGTGCTTAAAGACATCCGCACTTATGAAAAATGTGGACTTTGGTGGTAGATGAAAAAATCCTGTCAGTGGATATTTAGCTGACAAGGCTTTCAGTTATCTCCATGATTTTTACAGTTTTTGGGAACAGGAAGGAATCAAAATCACGATTTTAGAGAAAAGCAGTTTTTATAATGGTAGGTGCCACAGACTAGTGTCAAAATCTGAATCCAAGTGAGAGTGTTTAGGAACAAGCAGACAGGAATCGCAGCACTTGCAGCCCATGGGATTCCTTGGTATTACACAGGCCATTGAACTGCCTGACTTTGGAAGTATCTCTTTGCAAGAGAATATAGCTTCCTGGAAAATTCAAGTTCACTCTGTATTTAGTCATCAGCAGGAACACAATGGTGATGGTAGTCTTTGAGTCTTTGAGAAGGGACATCTGATTTTGTGGATGAGTTAACCAAAGTTGCCCTCATTATATGACACCACAGGATGGTATAATGGCCTGAGTTAAATCAACTGAAGAGCAATATGTCACCAAATTTCTGTTCCCCCAGAGGTGCTCAAGGGTAGAACCAAATCACCTTAATTTGAAAACCGAGAGGTCTTCAGTCTCCCAATAAATCATAATTTCCACTCCTTTAACAGATACTTTATATTTTGTGTCTCTCACTAGTACATTGAAACAATCATAAGGGAACATACTCTTCAAAGAAAAGAAGTTGATAACGATTTTTAAACCAAAAAAATTGAATTGTATAATTCTCATGATCGTGGAGGGGCATTTAATACAGACAGTGGTATTTCCCTAGAGCCAAATGCTGGAATGTATAGGAAGGTAATTCCCAATAAACAGCAAAATGGTCGTCCATTATTTATAGATATGCCTGTATGGAACCTTTTATTAATTCATGAAACTCTTTAGGAGTAGAAAGCCAGAATTTAATCTTTTAAAAATGCATTTTTGTTTGAAAGTACATTGCTGGATTTAGCTTAACGCTTTCTTTGAACATGCACACCACACCACAGAGGAATTCATTAGACAATGGCAATTAGATCTCTAATCATTAGGCACTGCTGGAATTGCTGCACTCTATTTAAATGCCAGACATGGTACCTTAGTGATTGGTTCATCCTGTCGCCACATTTCCATCGGCTACCGAGCCTGAGAAATGACAGTCACATTAGATGTCATGTAAAGCATCTGACCTTGCTCTCCCAGTACTTGATCTTTGCACTTCAGGAGGACATTCATCATTGTCCTGCAGAGACAGGACTCAGGTGGTTCAGATTCACCATTGGTTTTCATGTTGTAAAGGCATTATAACTATTCCCTTAAATTTATCCTTCTGTCACAGGAGGAACAGAAATACAATTTAGCTGCCACCTGGCCAGGTAAATTTACTTAGTGAAGGGAGAGAGAAGCAGGTTCCTGTGGGTCTCAAAAGAGTGGAAACTAGAGGTGTTGGGTCTTGGAGGACACACTCTTCAACTCAAACAAATTCCCAGTGCTTGTAGCTGCTTTGCTGGTAGAGTCAAAGACTTTTATTAATCAATATTCACTGCTTTGTTCTTTTAATGACACAGGGAATGCAGAGGTCAGAGATTTTCAAGTGGCATAAACATAGCAGATAACAACAGCCATAGCTGCCACACAATGGTCCCTCAGCTTCAAAAGAAACAGAAATCCCATCTGTAAGTGGTAAACTTTGCATTGCAGCTCTTTCCATATTGAACATAACTGCTGTGATTGTAGCTGTCCTCTCAGATATGCATATGGGGATTCAGGAGGACTGGGGGCCCTGTGAAGAGTTTGATTCCCTGTGCTATTCCCCAAAAGAATCCAATAGACATTTCCTTTTTTGTGCTCGTGAGGAAGCTGGTTACAACTCTCTCAGATATTGGTGTTTCAATCTGTGGGTTTCTCTGTGTAGCAGAGATGAGTTAAGGGTCTGGAAGTTGCAGTTAATGCCCATCTCTGTGGATAAGCTGACTAGTTGTCTAAAATGGTGGGGTAAGTGTGCAGCTAATTTCTGACTGCGGGTTTGAGGCACATCCCTTAACTCTTGAAGGGATAAATCCACAACTGAAATAGCTTTTAGAAATAAAGTCTGCAGGATTGTGTTAATTCCTGTTAGGCATGGTATTTTTTAGAGGGACTCTTACTGTGATTGTTCTTCAATCCTTGCTATTCACAAGTGGTTACTTTCACAAGTAGAGAAGGAAAATGGCATTTACAGATATTATCTTGTCTGATTACCCACTCCTATTTTAGTGTTTCCCCAACCCCAATTTTCATCCCATCCATTACTCCATTTTGCCTCAGTAGTTAAGCAAATTTTGCTGTGATTACAAAAAAATGCAGATGGATATAAAAGAATACAAAGTTGCTGGGAACACACTGAATAAATCGGACTATACAGAGTTTGTTTCTAACAGGTTTCTAACACCTATTTGCACCCGTCTTTCTTTTTTAAAAAATACTATGTACTGATTGATAAACTTACTGTTCAGGAATCTAGCAGGGTTTACTGGGAAATTAAGTCATTACTATTATGTTTTACGTAACTATTTGGGGAGAGATATGAGGCTTTTTCCACTGAATTTAGTCTCTCCACCTCTCACACTAGTGACACTTCACCACCATAGTTTTGGTTAAAACCAAACTGTAGCTCCAAGTTAAAAGAAGAAACTCTTTTCCTATACTGAGCTGAATAAATGAAGGGTAAAAAACCAACCTGCAACTGAGCTACAAAATGCACAGATTTGACCTAGGGGTTGTGAGGAAATCCTACCTGATGCTAGACTTTTCTAACCGGAGCATTTCTTGCCTCTGTGGACCTGTTGATGGGATGATTGGTTCTGGCATGAGTTACGTACCCAGCACCAAAGGTGTGGCTGAGAGTCAAGGTCAGTGATGTGACTGCGGTGTCCAAGGCAAAGGCAACTTTTGTGGCTCACTCTTCCTGTTGATGGAAGGAGCACCATGCTCTATTGAAAACTCTCCTTCCTGTATTAATTCTGACTAGATCTAGTTTCTCCCTTAAAACTTGACTGACACTTTTCTGTACTTCAAAACTGTACATTAAATACACTGGCACGTCTGATCGTGTAGCTTTCATTTATACAATATTATTTTAGCAACACAATGGTAGAGTAAACGTAGAATTTTACACAAAAGGGTCAAACCAACTGTCTTTTATGCTGCAGCTTTCATAATGATGCAACTTAAACCAGAAAAACAATCCATAAGTTCCACTGCAATGAAGGAATATTTGTCTCTCATTGCATCTTGTGTGGATGAAGTCTCACTGTGTCTGAGCACCCTGAAGGAGCAGCTGAAATTCACAGCTATGTCGTTTCTTAATTGCTGCTTTCCTGGCTAGCAGGTGTTTTAAGAGGACACAGAAATAAATCTATTTGCAGCAAGTTTTTTTAGCTATGCCAATATAATCCTTAATGCCTGAGGACTTTGCACAGCTGTAGTTGAATTAGAAGGCCCTGTTGATTCCCTGTACCTGTGTCTGAGACCGAACGTAGTTGCTGCTCAGTAGCCGGGCCTCCTGCGGAGGATCTTGACATCAAAGAGACAAACTAGCCAAGTCATAATTAGCCCCAAGCTTGTTTGGTGTAAATTGTAAACAATATATCAAGTTGACTAATTGTAATGAGTCTAAGTAGCAGACACTGAGCCTTGGGGATTGGCGCGCCGTGTCGCCGCATTAGCCCTGGGTACGGCCTCGGAGAGGGGAGCGGAGCGCGGTCGGTGCGCCGGGGATCCCGGCGGATCCCGGCACTTGAACCCGGCGCTGCGCGGGGACATCCATCCATCACTGTCGGCCGCGGGCAGGATCAGGTGCCCCGGCTTCTCCGGGTGTGCAACACAGAGCCGCTCGGCTGCGGGATTTCTCACATTAATCTCCGCGGTTCGGGACGCTCCTCCTGAGGTAAAGAGGATGAAAGCCACCAGAAGGATGGTCAGGGAAGTCACAGGCTCTGTGCTCACCGTTTGGGGTGATGCTAGCTGTCTTTTGAAACGCATAACTTTATTAAGGAAAAAACTGAGCCCCTTCTTTCCTGTTCTGTTTTAAAATGTTCGAACACCTAATTACCAAAGCAGCCAATCTGTGGGAGGCTCAGTAAATATTTAGTATTTACTGGGAAGAATTTCCCTGTCATCGTACAGAAGCGCTAAGCTGGGTTGGAGAGATTCAATGCATTTTAACAAGAAACAAAACGCCTTAGAGTAGTAATTTTGCCTGACTGACACAGATTCTCCGTACTCCCTATCACCCCTGTTTTTCAAAGCTGCAAGTTCAAAGGCTGTGATAGGCAGAATATGAGAAATGCCACACTGCTTCTTTACACATGTCTGCTCTATCACACTCTCAACACAATACAGGAATATATCAAAGATTCCTAATGGGTCCATTTTTTATTAGCTCATAGGAATATAGGAAAACCCATATTTTTGCATGGTTATCCATTTTTTTGTAAAGGAAGAAAAGTGAATGCTCTTGCAAACTAGCAAGCTATTAGAGGAGAAGAAAAAAAAAAAACCTTATGATTTTTGGTGAGTTTTTAACAGCCCATCTTTTTTTTGGAAAGATATTTATTGTCACTAAGAAAAATTTTCCCTGTTCCTCAATGAAATTTACACTAGTGAGTACATTAGGAATGAAAAAAGGAGAATATTTTTGGGAACAAGGAGTGTATGAACATTTGATACTGAGCTATGGTGTGTGGAAATGTTTTAAGAAATCTGCAAAAAATGTTTCAGAATTCATCTGACATATACACTGGGGCATAAAATATCTGTCTGAAAGAATTAAGGGTTCTGTCATGACTCAGTCACAGCTCTGGCCTCTTAGTTCATTGCCAAGTGCAAACACTATTTCTGGCTTCCAGGAGCAGTGGGAATAGCTTTTTCTGCCATCCATGCTGGCACCAATGCTGAACAGGTCATCTTAAGATGCAATTCTGAGTAGGCTTTCTCCCAAGGCCAGAAAGAAGCACCCATGGAATACTTTCTTAGTTTCAAAGAAAAAAAAGATAGAGATGCTGTGTTCAGTCTCAAAAGGACCCATTATGAAAAGAAAATACTTTTTTTTTCCTCTTCCCTTTAAGGTACATTTGGTGCAAGGTCGAGGAGGTTGGTGGTTGCAGCCAGCTGCCTGGGGAAAAGTACATGTGAGAGTCTTAATTTGGTTACTCCCCTGAAGGGCAGCGGTGTTTGTATTTGGCAAGATGGGTTTTGTAAATTATTTGTTGGGATTGTGGCATCTGTTCAAACTGCATAAAGCAGAATTTCAAGTGTATTAAATTATCCTTAGCCTGTAAAACCCTTTCCAATCACTCTACATTGTAAATACCTTTCCCCTTTGACTCTTCATTAATCTGATGGTGTTAACTGTTTGTAACTCATTCAGGTGTTCCTGGATTTCTCACAGATCCTTTTAATTCAAACACTGCAGTTAAAAATTCCTCATATCCCAGTGGCAAGCTTGGGGCTTGGGTACTTGATGAGATGAAGGAAGCTACACCTCCCATAAGCTCTGGAATGACATGAAGTGAGCAGAGATTGCAGGCCAGCTCACAACCAGGCAAACAAAACAGAATCCATGTGTCTCCAACTGACACTGTCTGTGTCCCTCAGTCTGTGAAATAAAAAACAGCTTCTCCCAAGTGAGACTCACTGTCCCCTGGAATCTGAAACCCAACTGTGCCAACTTGGCTGGTTTATTTTAGTGCAATGGGAAGAACAGTGAGCCTTTGTCATAATGACAAAGGTAGAGTATTTGCTTGTCACCAAATCCTGCCCAAGAAGAGAGCTTCACAGACGTCACGCTGTACGTTTCAGTTTGTGACAACAATAATATCCCAGCTCCCCAGGAGAGCTGTTCCCCATTTTACAGGGATATATGATATTAAGCAGGGACACACCTAGACCAAGTCAGAAGGACATCCCTGGCATCAGATACGTAGCTTGTGCCCCAGGCTTAACGTGGTTCCTACACTAAATAATATATATATATATGTTATACTGATTCGCAGGAACATGTTTCAGGATTATCTACAACTAACTTCTTATCGCCCCTGTGCTGAGTTGATGAATGATCAGCCAGGCTCTGCTGGGCACACACAAGTTGGTGCACTTTGGAATCAGTGTTTAATACCTGTGATACAGAACCTGCTGTTTGACAACAGGGCGTGCTCCCCTGAGGCGAGCTCGTGCAAGAGATGCGTAAAGCACTTAAAAAGATTGTTATTCCAAAGAGCCATATCAGCTTACTCTTTTTATTATATTGCTCCCCCCAGGAGAGCCATCACAGGGATGCAGAAAATCGAGCAATAAAAAGCCACGCCTTCATTAAGCCCACATAGCCTTGCTTTCTAATAGCATCTTTTTTAGTTAGTACCTAACTAGTACCTTGAGTTATCTCAGAAAGGGATCTCAGAAAGGGATTCAGGTGGCTTCCCTATGAACAATGCAGAAAACTGAAGGAAAACCTTTCCATTTTGGCTAACTGCTACTTTAATTGTACCCAGATAAAATTTCATTATAGAGTTTGCATCTAAAATACAGTAAGATAGCTGGGCCATGGGTATGTGTATGTTTTTTGCAACAGGATTGGAAGAACTAACATTTGAAGCAAAAAAGTGTTAGTTTGTAGCCCATTAACCACATAATGTGAAATCTGTATTATACATAACATGATTTTATCCTGTGGCACAGCTACAATCCCTTGGCTCTTTATCTGTCATGATTCAAAAGGCTCTTCCTGTTTGTTTGGGATTTTTTATTATCCATCAGTAATGTTATTTAGCAACAGAGCTCTTCTACCAATCTTGAGATGATCAGTCTTCCCTCTGGTTTAAATGGTTTTACTGATGATGTGACTATTTAAAATTCTGTTACAGTCCTTTGGAAATGGTCACTGTGGGTACATCTCATTTGCTTTTACCTCTTGCAGGCTTACATTTGCTAGTTTCAGCACTCAGAGTATTTTATCTAAAACATTTTGTGCCTCTCTTGTGAAATGCAGGGAGTCAAGCTGATATACTGGGACTGAATATTTATGGAGACATGCATAGATTCTAGAGCTATGTATACTGATGAGATATGTATACATCAGTGTACATACAGAGATATGTACACTGATGTTCATTTCAGTCTTGGACCCATTCAAGACTTTGAAGTTAAAATTTATGATAATAAAACAATCAGCAAAGCAGTTTTAAAAATAAACTGAAGATAAGTGAACCATGTGCACTATTCCTTGTAATCACAGGAAATAGAATGTGCATCAAACATAAGTTTAGGCATCATGCTATAACAACATGAATCCCACTTTCCATACTTACAAAGTAGTTTAAATGTTTTCACAGCTGCATTCTTTAAACATCCCTTGAAGTTTGTATTTACTTGGAAAATACATGTGTACAGCCCTGCAGTAGGATCTAACTGTGGAACCAAAGAAAAGACTCAGGATGGCAGCATCATTGTTTCCCTATGTGCACAAAGGAAGTTTAACTCTGTGGTAATTTTTCATTGATGCTAAGATCCTAACTTGGTTTTGAAGAGGAGGGGGAAGAACAAAAATTCCTGACATTTCTCTTTCGGTCCACTACTAATTTTTAGAAAAAACTGATTATGGTAGCTTTCTTGCTTCCTATTAGTAATTGCTGTAGGATTCTCAGACAAAATTCAGACTGAAATGCTAACATTTGAATTTTTGTCTCTGTATTGAGCACAACATTTTGTCACAATCTGCTTTTCTACTCTCTCTTACAGTAATTTTGTTCTTTTTCTGGTTGGCTGTTTGCCTGGTCTTGGTGGTATAGCTTTCAATTTAAAATGACAACTAAGCCTATCAGTGTGTATTATCTTCAGTAGACATTGCTGCAGGGAAAAAGTTTTAATGACAAGTTTATTGTCAGATGTATAGTTGTGAAAATTGGGTAGCAATCAGTGATCATCAGGCAGGTAAGAGTGGTGCTTTGGCCATGAGTGACATGATCTGTCCAGGCAAGAGAGAACAGTGTTTTTCTGATGAAATATTCTCATTATTATGCTATTTCCTCTCAGCACCTCTGTGGTGTGAGAGGTAGTGCTCACACCTTGCTGGCTGTTGGTGCCACCGTCCTGTTGTCATCCCTTCCTTGGGAGAACTCTCGTTCCTCTCAACCTCTGTAATATCTGCTCCCAAAGCAGTTTAGCTGTGGGCCCGATCTTTCTGAGCCTGAGAATTTTTACCTCTTCCCAAGGGAGAAACTTTGCATTGTTTTCCTCCTTTTTCCAGAAAAAACTTTGTGTTATACAATGGTTAGCATTGCTGCCTTCTAAACTGTCAATCCGGGTTTGATTTCCACTCGAGTAAAAACTAGAAAGACAGTCAAACACGCAGCTGTAAAAGTTGTTTAGACAAAGTTGTTTTGGATATAGGAGGAAAACAATTGAAAGTTTCCCTTGGGAAGAGCTAGCAATTCTCAGGTTGAGAAAGATCGGGCCCACACAGTTCCTGCAGTTTCTGAGATGAAACAATTTTTTGTCATTTGGGTCCTTCAAAGAACCTACAGACTAGGAGGAGTTATCAAATCTAGCTGTCCCAGTTTGTAGATTTGTACATGGTTGGGTAAGAAATGTTTTGTCAATAGCAATTTACTTTAAACCCACCCTTTACTTATTCCAGGGGAAAATGCTAATAAAAATATTTCTTTAAGGAATAGTTACTAGCTGTTCTATTTCCAAGTGCTCATAAAATACACAGATGAAGGGAAATACTATATCTGCTTGCACTGAGATTAAATGTGAAATGATTCTTTTTTCCCTAGGTCTCAGTCAGATCAGAAAACTAAGATGACTCCCCTTATACCCCAAGCTCTCAGTGAAACTCTGGTGCAGAACAGAGGCTGGAAGCTTGTGGCCATTTTTGGGGGCATAGTAATTTTAAACCAACTAGCTCAGCCCTTTCTTTACTGAGGTGTTTCATGGGCTACCTCCTAGTCAGGCATTTGCTACTGCTGTGCTTAAGAGAAAGATCTGATGCTCCTTTAAGTAGATTAAATGTGGTTGTCATTTTTGGGGAGGCAAAAGTTGTTTTGCCAAAGCAGGTGCCATCTCTTCCCCTTGACTGTACAGTTAACAAGTCTGACACTGCAAGGAGCAAAAATTGGTTTTCATTACTTGCTTCATATTGTTTCATATCTTAACATGTAGCTCATTATTAGGCCTTAATTAGACCAAATGTCATTTTCTGGTGTCACCAGGCTTGGGGTGTAGCCTTTTTTTTCTGGCATTATCAAATCAGTGATACAACCTGTAAAACAAAGCTTTTGAAGCAGCAGTAACAGGAGTAACTTGGTTTTGGTGAGGGGAGGTTGAAGGAAAGTTATAAGTAAAACAGAAATATAAAACTGAATTGCTAGTCCTATAGATGTTTTTAAACATACATCAAAGTCTGAATCTATCTTCATACTCAGGAGTAAAATGTAAATGGATCTCAACCCAAAAATCTGTACCCAGGGCTGGGCAATTATCACCAAGAGCATCTGGGTAGTGAGCAAAGAGGAACAGAGAATTCATGAAAGCTGAATTCATTCCTCTCTTCATCCTTGAAGGTACTCAGAAGTCTTGGCAGGTTTTCCATTTTTATGTGGTGTCTCCTGGATGGAAGCATGTGCTCTGCAGCACACGTCCATGGGGAGCTCCAGACATCCAACCTTCGTGTGTGTGTTAAATTAGGGCAGAACTGGAGCTGCTGCACACACGCTGTGTCATCAGCCAGTGCATGTGTAAAAGCCACTGGTGTGAAATTTGCATTCAGAGCAAGAGGCTCCCACTAAGTGGGGCAGCCTGTAAAGACCTAGACAAAGGGCCAGAGTCTCTGCATCCCACCTGGAGAAAAACCTCCAAGTGGAGAGAGCAAGTGTCTCTCAGAAACTTGGGCAGTCCTGCTACTGTTTGGGAAAGAATTTCTGTGATCCCATAGATGACAGACTGCACCTAAAATGGTGCTGTTTTTTTCAACTAAAATGAAATGTTCAGTTCTACTGTTAGATTGTAGCTGGTCTGCTGCAACTTCAGGGACTCAGGCTGATGATACTGATAGCCAGGACCAAATTATGGAGCTTGATTGTTTAGCTGGGATGCAGACTGCACTGACTCAAACAAGCTTTTTGAAAGTTCTTATACAGAATAGATTTTATGATGTAAAAATAAAAGTATGTACTCTTTGCTGCATGCTTAATAGACATCTAACTCTTTAATGTTAAATTATCTAAACCAAATAAAATAAAGCTGAGTGCTTGCTCTGTCCTGAACAAAGCAAAGAAAGGACAAGAGATTTTTTTTCACATGAAAAATGATAATTATGAGAAGCATTCAGGCAGCAAGATCATGAGTAGCATATATGACTCTATAATAACCTAGAAAAATAAATAAAGGTGGCTGACATCCTGTTCCTTTATGATAAACTCATCATAGAAGACCATAGTATTTTTTTAGTTTTCATTCCAATCATTTAATGAGATATAATTTGTAAGAATATGGCATGCAGAGGAAGTCACCTCTATCAAGAGGGGTTTTTTTTTTGTTTGTTTGCATGTGGAAATTGTGAAATGTGTTCACTCACCAGTATATTCCTTTACGTCTGTGAGAGAAGGCACACCTTACTAGGGATGCTTTCAAATTCGTGGCTCTGATGCTCTGAGAAAGTATTAAGAGTAGGCTTTGGTTTATTATGCCGGACCGAGATAAGCACCATTAAGCTACAAAAAAAGTAAGAGAAAATATTAAATCATCACAGATGTGGTAATTTTCTGATCACAGGGATTCTCCAAAGAAATATAAATTGAGGGAAAGATTTTCTGTCAAATGTGCTTAACTGTACAGGCACCAGCTTTTCCTCTGCCAATTTTACCTGCTGTGAAACTTTTATCTTCAAATTAACAGCAAAAAATACCCTTCTTTACTTTTTCTTTCCCAACTAAAAAAAGCAAATGTTTTTCAAGGACTGTGTTTTTAAATATCTACTTCAACTGAATACTCAAATATTTAGTCAGTTTCAACTTTTTCACTATTGGCTTTTACTGCAAATTAAGGAAAGTCCTGCACTAGTAAATACTAATTAATGCATTTTCACAACTTTGTCAACAAAACACAAAAAGAATTGATGAATTTTACCAAATGAAAATACAAAGAATTTGTGCATTTAACTACTCTAGCTTGATTCTAAGCTCTCTTTCCTAAATATATGTTAGGTCATGTTTCCCAAATGTATTCAACCATGTGATATGTAGTACCAGCTCATTCATATCAGATGAAGTGTGACTGGAAATAAAGCTGGATCTTTTTAAGAAGACACAGTCCTTTGCTCCATATTTCCAAACCAAAATAGTCAAGTTCATTGTACTTTTGCTACATTTCATTACTGCTCTTCTTCCTTCTAAGTGAAGACTAATGTAAAGACAATCACTAAAGAAGCAGCAATCATAATACCCTATACTAACTAAATTCAGACTTAGGGCTACCCACAGGAGAAATACATGACAGATCCATTGTTCTGTATTAGCAGGATATTGTCCCAGTATATGAACACATGCAAACTTTGAAGGCTTTGAATATTTAAGGCAAGACACTAGTGGCTCATCCCAGTGGGAACCACAGAAAAGGGGAACCTGATTAAATTTAATGTCATTGTCACTTTTTTTTCCATTGCTAAGAATTATATAGGTAGCCATAGCTACCACACTGTTCAGACACCATGACCACAATATTCTCCCTCAGAGGTTGGCGTCAAGGGCTGAATTATTCACTCCAAGAATGCGATTCATTACTAGATGTGATTCTCTCCGATTAAAAGATTTGTCAGTACATAAAATACATGTACATATTCTAGCAGCTTATTTTTAAATTGCTGTTATGCCCTTGCTAACCTCAAAAGACACCAATTTTTTATTGGTATAACTTAAGCTTGGATGGAGCACATCTGCCCCATTGAGAAAGCTCTGAAGTAACTGAGCAGCTTTTTACTGTTTACTGTACAACAAATTATGAAGTTGAAAACTAAGGCAGGAATACGTAGGAGGCTACTTACAGAAAATGCAATTAAAATAAGGATATTTTTAAGCCAGTTCCTTAGAAATGTTTGCCTGCTTGAACTGTCCCCTTATCTATTGTTTATCCTGTCAGATGAAACCTCAAATAAATATTCTGCTTAAGAGTGGAAAGCACGTAATTCTGTTTCTCCACTGCTGTTTCTGTTGCTAACTCCCAGCTTCCCCGGACTTGCTTCACAGTGCTATTCCTAAGTTGGATAGACTAATTAGACTCATTTCCATCCCAAATAACTTCTGTGAGCATGCCTCATTTACCACTCACTGAGTTACATGAATAAAGAAATGTCTCTATCTTCGAGGATCTGCCCAGTGTAAAATGGCTGGTTCCTCTAGTGTGGGTAGGGAATAACATTTTCTCCTGTATGTGATACTAGCACAGCCCATTTCGTAATTTCTCCTTTATGCTCACAAGGAAAATCGAGTTCTGAAATAAATCCCCAGCTCATGGTGCTGACAAAGTTTAACACCACAGCGATCCATCCACATATGTCAATTGCTCTGTCTGAAACCCAAAGTTTTGGGGGGAGTTTAGGGATGCAACAGTGTTGAGCACCAGACGTGCAGGAGCATTAGCATTTATGCAACTTGATCTCAATGGGGAAGCTGATGACAGGCAAAGAGGCAGAGTGCCCTATTCTATTCCCCTAATTGTTTCCAGCAAGTAGTGTAGGGCAGGATTAGCAGGAGGAGCTGGTAGGTGAGCAGAGAGCTGCTTAGCACCATGGCTTTCTCAAACCCCTTGGTGTCTGCTCGGAGTCTGTAGGAGCTGCACAGGATGCTTACTGCAGATCCTGCCCATAGCTGCACAGGGCCTACAGAGACAAAATCTGAGAGCACAGAGAATAAACATGGATGCTGAATACGGAATGCTTGTAAACCAGCCCACTTTCCAAAGTTGATTTTAATGAATGAATCAAAAAGTTTCTTTTTTCTTTTTTCCTTTTTTTTTTTTTTTTTTTTTTTGGGTTTTTTTTGATTTTTTTTTTTTTTTTTGTGAGTATGTTATGAATTTATTATCATTTTCTGGTAATGATTTTTTTAAATTAATTGGTCTGTAATGGTTTCCAGAAAGATTTCGTATCCATTATCCTATTTTGAATCCAAGAAAGGGACTTCTGAATAATATTGCTAGTCATTTTTGAGTAGTTAATAATCTGAGTTAACAATAGGTAATTTAACTGTAGTTTTAACAATAGGTAATTTAAATGTAGTTCTAACTTGCCAGAGGTCTTTACTTAAATCAGGTATTCCTTCCTGCAATCAACTCTTTAAAACTAAGGTGCCTACTCACAGCAGACAACTACTGATCTGAACTAAAATATCAGCAATTGTGTGGCCAGCAGGACTAGAGGAAGAATTATACCTCTGAACTCGGCACTGGTGAGGCTGCACCTCAAATCCTGTGTTCAGTTCTGGGCCCCTCAGTGCAAGAAAGACATTGAGGTGCTGGAACCTGTCCAGAAAAGGGTAATGGAGCTGGGGAAGGGTCTGGAGCACAAGTGTTGTGAGGAGTGGTTGAGGGAGTTGGGATTGTTCAGCCTGGAGAAAAAGATGCTCAGGGGAGACCTCATCACTGTCTACAACTGACTGAGAGGAGGCTGAAGCCAGGCAGGGGTTGATCTCTTGTCCCAAGTAATAACCAATAGGACAAGAGGAAATAGCCTCTAGTTGTACCAAGGAGAGGTTTAGACTGGATATTACCAAAGGAAAAAAAAAA
>WEIU01012855.1:206977-218873 GCA_013389925.1 Aegithalos caudatus | reverse complement strand
AAAAAACCCACTTAACAGAAGGGGCTGTGACAAATAGGAATAGGCTGCCTATATAGTAGAAAGTACTGGAGTCACCATGCCTGGAACTATTTAAAAGCCATGCAGATGTGGCACCTGTGGGCATGGTTTAATGGTGGATATGGCAGTGCTGGGTTAATGGCTGGACTCAACAGTCTTAGAAGTCTTTTCCAACCTAAATGACTCTGTGATTCTAAAGATGAATTAGAATTTACTAAGACCATTCCATTTAGTAAGACCACAAGCACCACACAACTTTGGTGTCTTCAGAAACTGGAACCAGTGGGACTTCCAATAGTCCTTCCAATTTCCCAGAGGTAGCCCAAATCCCAAGAGAAAAGCCTGAATTTGTGCCAGCATGTGGGGGCAGCACTGCCAACAACTGTTGACCTCCTTGAGGAGTGTACAGTCCTGCTGCTGCTCTGGCTGGTCCATCATGAGTGATGGAGTGTGCCCTGCCCCAGGTACTGATGGAGAGCTACTGGCCCACCATCCCCCTCTCCCCCCGTACAGAGGGATGCTTGCACTCTGGAAGCCTCCCTCAACTACAGAAGCAAGATAATCAGAAAGCAAATATTGCCCCAATGTAGTTTTAAGTCAATATTTTGAGCTGCTGCCTGGCCTATTTGATGACAGCCAGAGGTTGGAGGTCACCTACCTGTTGATGATAGCAGCAGGAGCACAGGAGGCAGCCAGCATTCTTCCTTGACGCTGTTCAGCTAGGTTTGTTTGTAGATTGAGTATGTCAATCACAGAACTCATCCCATTCTCTTCACTTGGAGCTTTCTGCTTGTACAAAAAGAAGGGACTCAGAAAATGCCCAATTCTTCTTAGTGACAACTCTTATTTTAGATCTTCTAGAAAACCTTCTGCCTCTCTTGAAAATTTGTGAGGGATAACAGTGATAAACCCGGAGGCAGCCTGAAGGGGAACAGGATTTGGTGCTAAACATTAAAGACTCTCTCCACAGCACTGGAGAGAAGAGGACCTCGGAGGCCATCGGGATAAAGCGTGCGGAAAGCCGGAGCCAGAGCTCTGCTCCGTAAAGGAAGCCTGGCATCTAGTGGACACTAGCTGTTGCATCACTTCAGCCTTTTTGATAGTAGGGCTGAAGGCTACCTATACACCACCCAAAAATTCATCCTGACCCTAAATTTGTGTGCCTGACTGCAAGCTGTAGTCAGCTTTTGTCCTAATCGTAGTTATAATTTCACGGCTACTCTTATATCTGGTCAGCTGCCACTTAAAAAACCGAACTCTATTATAAACACCTCCTTCATGGAACTCGCTTTTGTGAAATAAATCCCATTTTCTGTGGGTTTTTCTTCCACAATGAATGGAATGTGTGAAAAAAACAGTATTAAAAGATATGTGAGGGAATCATGGTGAATACCTGCTCGGAAGGAGAGATGCAAGATACAATATCCATAAAAGTAACTACATGAAAGCCTTGCATTATCATTTAATCTCAAATATATTTTTATTAGTTGTTCCAACAAGATGCAACCCCCCCTAAACTTCTTTTTTTACATTCTGAAGGTAATTTGAATGCACATTAGTCTCCTTGAGTACCAAGTCAACATTTTATTCCATTATCTTTATTTTTCTTTACTTTTCTGTTCTTATTCCGAGTTTATACTAGGCCAAGGGGTATGTGTTGCCCCATGTCACCCTGCTTTGAACAGATTTGTTCCTTTCACTTAGGATAGTATTTTTCTCTACTTATGCTAAGTTGTATCTTAATATGCAATCAGTCCCATTAGAAATAATAGGATTAGCTTTAAAATAAGGTAGCATGCGGCATTAAAGGAGAGAACACAATCCCTATAACAATTTTACATTTGTTAATTAAGTAAAATTGTAAATAAGTAAAATTGTATTACATTATGGTGTTCACAGTAGTTTAGAAAAAAAACCTTAAAATTAATCATTTTCTCATAAATAATTCAGTAAGACAACGGATGGACCTAAATCTCTGAAAAAGCCTTAGCAAGCAAAAAAAAGTTGCATCTTTAAGTCGATTTTGAGCACTTTATAATTGTCGGCGGCAGTTTTCTCCCCCTGGTGGCCAGGAGAATGAGCTTGTTTTGGCTCCTAAATTAGCGACATGCCTGCTACTGCTCTCCCTCCTTAGGAGCGTGATGAGATTTCTGCCCAAAATGAAAATCGGTAGTGGGCCATTACTTAGCACACAAGTAATTCTTTGCTACTGATAGAAGTGGCGAGATAATTCTTTAGAGTGGCACTCAAGACATCAATGGAGCAGTAATTGAACTTGTGACGTGCAGATGATGGAGCTGCCTCGCTCTGGTAAAAAAAATTCTGTGAAAATTAGATTGTTTAACCAAATAGTCCCAGAAAAGGCAGAGGCATAAGAATAAGTATTGTATCATTCTTGTTCTTTTAAAAGGAGAAGAATGTACTTTAAAATAATTTTTTGTAAAGCTCAGACAGAAGAGGCAAAAATGTTAATGACTTTGAGTATTTGAAAACTAAACTGTTACCATACCAGAAAGTTAGAAAATAAGGCACCACCGTACTTGCTAGGGAATACTTAGTAAATAGCTTATGCTATGCAGGCAATATATATTGGGTTTATTTGTGCTTAATGTGCCATGCCAATTAAGAGGCTCATTTGTTTTCATTCCAAAAGATTAATTCTGTTTTAATTGAAAATGTCAAAAAAGCCTTAAAATTTGATGCAAGTCTTCAGAAACTCTTATTAACCATTCTCCTTTCCCTGCCCCTCAAAAAGAAGCAAATATAATCAGGTAGAAATTGAAAAAACTCAAGAGATGAATTTTGTGTGATGCCAAGCTCCTCTTGTGCTGGCTCTCACAGTGAAATAAGGGACCTTTTAAAAACATGTTGTATGGGAACAAACCAGGGACAACACGGTATTTATATGGGGTCATTTCCATTGGTTGATAACTGCTTTATGGATTGCTTATCAGCTTGATTTCCCTGCCTCTGAGGCCAGAGATGCATTGGCTGGGTGACCTCTGTGTTCAGCCCTTGGCTTTGCTGGGATTGCAGGAGGGGAAGGAGAATTGTCCATTTCCATGCTGGCCATGGTTGTCTGTCTTGTGATGTTCATCACAAAATGTGGTTGGCAACAGGGATAAGAGAACCCTGCCAGCCCCAGTCCATGGCAGACCCTTGACAGGGCAATGCATCCCTAAGCTCAGCAACAGCTGCAGTCACTGCCAGGGGCTGGGAAGTGTCTGTGCAGCCATGGCCTGTCTTGCCTTTTAGCCCTGAGATACAGAGGGGCAGAAGCAACACGTAGCTAGAGGCAGTGGCAGCTCTCTCTAGAACCTCTAGGTTAGTTCATCATAGCTGTGGAAGGATCCAGTCCTCCATTCAACATTTGCCTCTTCCCTCTTTTTGTTCTTACCTTAAAAGAAGGAGCTGGGAATTTGGGGGGTTACAACATCCCTGATCATCTCATTACAACCCATATTGTAAATAAACTCAAACACTGTTTTTTCTCATTTGATATACCTACATGTTGACCAAAGAAAACTGCAATGTGTTAAAATCAACAGCATGGGCTTGTTCATGTGATATTTCTCTCTTATGGTAAAAATTAATTAAAAGAGTTAACTAAGGAAGGCTTCCATCTGCATGGCTTTCTGAGTTGTCCCACATTGTTCTTGTTAAAACTGGGTGCTTTAAGAAGACAGATTAGGGAGTTGGGAAAGCAGACTAAGGAAAGAGAGAGAAATAATAATTTTTAAAATGTAGTTGGAAGAGGCAGCAGGAGATCATCCAGTTCTTTCTCTGCCTGAAGGCAGGATCAACTATAACTATGTCAGCTTTGACAGATGTTTGCCTAACTGGTTCTTGAAAGTTTCTAATGATGACGAATTCACAATCTCACCAGATGTTATACTCCAGTGTTTAATTATCTCTCTGGTTTGAAAGAATTTCTTAAGCCTAATGCAATCTCTACATGTTCTGTCCCTCATGAAAATAGGGGACAGATGTTTGTCTACCTCTTGCAGTGTTTTTATGTGCACTTGCAGACATGTTCTCCTTCGTATTCTCTGCTTTAAATTCAGCACATCCCATTTATTAAACTTTTCCTTAAAGCCATGATCTCAAGAAATGAGAATAAATAGAGATTTTTTTTTTCTGAACTCTTTCCAATTCAGCCGCAGTCAAGCAAGCTGTAGGTCCCAAACTGGACACAGTGTTCTTCTTTTATTGGGCACTGGGCATAACAGTTCTGCTCAAAGAAAACAGTGGTCTTGGGGATGTACAGTTTTAGTACTACCAAACATGGCATTTCCATTTTTCATAGTGGTATGACCTGTTATCATTCCTAGTTCTGCTTCTCCAGAAGAATGGTTATGTAGGTTTTGGTTTTTATTTTTTTTTCTATAATACATTTATCTGTATTTATGCCACTCTTTATTTTCTTCCTTTTTGATCCTGTATGGAACAGTGATTTTTGCTGTTGGGTGGCCATGTAATTATTTTCTAACAATTTCTTTAATTTCCAAGATAATTTTGAATTTTAATCTTAATTCCAGTGCAGGACTTCCAGCATGCTTACAGTCCTGTCTCAGTTTGGTATCTGGATTTGCATCCTGTGATCTGGATTATAAGTAAAAGGATTGGACAAAAGCCACAGGAACATCCCCCCATATGATAAACTCTTGTATACAGACCACTCACTATTGGGCCACTAATTAGTTCTGGAGTTTGATCTAGATTGTGTTTCTATGGCTAATGGGAATGCCATAGGATAACCTGAGTTATGGATCACTCATAATGACACACCACCAGAAGCCTTGCTGAAGTCAGCATAGATAACATTTGCTGTTTTCTCCATATTCATGAACCTTCCTGCTCTGCTTCAAAACAAGCTGAATCAGCTTGATACTGCACATTTTCACAAATCCATGCTGCCTGTTGCTCCCTAGGTGTGTGTGTGGGGCGTGGGTGTGGGTGTGCATTAAGTGATTATAGCTTCTTGGCATTTTATTGGCATAGGAGTTCTCTCTCATTAAAAGTGTTTCAAGCTTGGTTGTGTCACAGCCCTGAAAGTTATGTTTCACTTTACAGTAAATGTAAAATCTCACTACAGAGATAGGATGGGAAATTGTCATCCTTTTCCCATATGTGTGAAGCCTTTTCTGTGTACAAATAGTTAAATGCAGCCTAGTAACAGTAATTCTTTCTTGCAAAGTGTATGACAGTGTTGAATTAAATAGCAGTTTAAAAATATCATTTTAATCCCAGTTTACCTGTGTGAACTTTCTAAGTCCTAAAGCTTAAGAGGTAGCTTCTTAATGAGATTTTCATTTTGGAAATGAGAAGCTAAAAATATTTCTCTAATATCAAGACATGCTTTTTAAAACTAGGTTTATTTTCCTTGAATGCAAAATAAAATTAAGCCAAGTGTATTTGTTCTGATTACAGGAACAGAAATGAAGGAAGGAACTGTGATCCTAGGAGTGCAAGTGTACCTGTACTTAATCTTTTTCTGTGTTCATTTACAAAAACCATAACTCCAGCTTTTAAATATCAACATTTGAAGTAACAAATATAGTAGGTTATAAAGAAACCCAAAGAAAGTATAAAAACAGCTCAAGGTTTTTCCTCTTAGAAAAATTAACAGTTTATGTATTTTTAGGATCAGATGCAGGCATGGATTCTTTTAGCACTTTATTTGCAGTAAAATTAGGATTTATAATTTAAAATATACATTAAAGAAAAAGTGGTATAAAATAACACATAAATGTATGTAATGAAAAATTGTATATGCCTTGCTCCAGTTCCTTTGAGATTCAGACCAGTACATAACAGAATTCAGCTACTGCTTATGCACTAATAACATGCTAAATTTTATTTGTTTAAAGCCAAATTCTGGTCTTAAAAGATACTCTTTCAGAAGTCCAGTTCAGCCCTTCTCTCTCTCAAAAGTAGCTGGGGAAAATAGTTGAGTGAGGTTTTATAAATACAATTTGAATGAAACAAACAAACACACCCTATAAAAATGTTCGGTGCAAATATTTATTTGCTCCTGTGTATTTATTTATGCAAGCCCCATTACATTGTTTTGGTGAATTGCAGGGACAGTTACATAAATGCTGGCGCAAAGAAGCTGAATTTCCCGTTCATTTTTACTCTGTCAGTTTCTGTACTAGGCAACTTCAAAAATGAACCCTATGAAGGAGTTACAGCAGTGTAGCCTGATAGAAGCAAGCCAAAAAGTAAGTATGGAAGCACACACTGGAAATGTATTTGTTTCAAGTGATTCAGGAGAACCAATGTACCTTTTGCCCTGCACTTTTGAGGTTTTGCTCCTCTCAAAATGGATCCTTGAAGCAAAAAAGTGATTTGTCTGTGATTTGCAAATAATATGGGAGGTCCCAGCTGCAGGTAAAAAAAAACAAAATCCTTGATAATGATGCATGTTTATACAGTTCTGACACTTTTTTTTTTTTGTTCCAAAGGTCATATATTCAGCATTTCAGGCAAAAGTGATTCTAATGAGGCTGTGTTTTTTCAAGTGTTTTTTAAACTCCTTATGTATTAAATAAACAGCAGCTACTGCCTTCCTTTCTAGAATAATTTTCTGACTCAACACAGATTCTAAGTGCTCAGGATATGTAGGATGCCATTAAATCAGCAGTGTTGAGGGATGATAAATTGGGTGGTAGATGATGATGATCCATGTGCTATCATGAATGGATTAAAGGATCTAAAGATAGCTGGCAGTCCTGTGGTGAACTCTGCATGGGTGATGTGCTGTGGGAGCAGAATGAAATGAGAAGCTCCATGATTGTCCCAATGAAACTGATGTTTCCAGCCTTAGGCACATTTATCCACAATTCAGTAGGTGCTTGTAAGTAATATTCATCTGAAAGTTGAAACAAAAAATCCTAGCAGAACTATCATGGATGCATGGTTTCAGACAAGTCACAGCCTTTTGTGAGCTAGCCAGACCTTTGATTATGATGAGCTTGATTTCTGAGAGAACTTTTGCCCAAATAAATGAAATGGGGTAGCAAGCACAGTGTCTGAAATTCTATACTCAAGTTTTTATCTCTCTTGCTTCTTAATCAAATATATATAAACTCAAAAAAGAGCAACTAACTACTTCAGAGAAATAGAGAAAAATAAATGAAAATGTGTTTACTTTTTAACAAGTTATAGATACATTATATATGATATATATATATACACACCATATGCTCAATATTGAAGTAACAATATTGCAAATAAATTACCTCAAATAACTTCAGGTGAGAGAAAAAAAAGAAGAAATATTCTAGAATGGTAGTAAAGTAATAGAATGATTCATGATCCTAGAAAACATGAACCACAACAGTTTTAAAGTATCTTCACACACACAAAAAATTGATACTTATATACAGTAATACCAATATAAAACTTGTCATGCTACAAAACCAGTCTTATTCTCTTATTCTTTCCCAATAGTGGTTTTGTTTTTCTTTTTATTGTTTGCTGAGTAGAAAAAAAACCAACAAAAACCTGTCTATGTAATGGGAAGTAAACAGGAAAAAAACCCTTGTGTGAGAGAAAAAGAGACAGTTCTGACCTGAGGCCTTAGTCTGCCATCACTGTGCAGCTCACACAAGAAAATAGTTTGGATATTCATATATTTAGGTATGGTGAGGTTGCTACAGCAACATCATGTGCTACATACATACCTAGTTGGTTTTTCAGTGGTGGCTGAATTTGTTTTAACATTTTAATAGATTTAAAAATCCTTCTTAGGGTTTTTTTATTGTTATTATTTAGAATCAGGTACAAACCCACCAGCATTTGACAATTGGTCTTGTTGTTCATGATTTATAACAAAGCAGAAACACTTTCCACCAATCCTACACAATATTTGGGTGCAAGCCCTAACAGAAGTGCTGCGAGGCTTTACCTGCCACAGACCCTGTTGGTTTTATACTACAGTGCAACTTCGGTGGGTTCCCATGAAGTAGCTGAGATAGTTTCCCTTGACACAAAATTGCATAAAGTGATAGAGCACAACAAAGGCATGAATCTAAGGAACAATTGTTGAAACAACAGAGACTTTTCAGAAATGGCTGTAGACACATTTTGTCTTGGCTGATGACTTACTAGTGAAAACAATTTAACTGTCTTGCCAATTTGTAAAATGTAACATAGAATGTGACTCCTTGTATCTCAACAGGTTTTAATTCCTATTATCAAACTCCTAAAACTGAATTTCCTTCTACCAAGGACAATGCAAATTCAATTTGCATCAATTTCAAAAGGTTTTTTTAAACCTTTTTAAACTGGTATTAAACCAATTTTAAACTGGTATTTTTGTTTTCTTTTGCTTCTTTCAGTGTTCAGGCCATTATTATGTATCACTGATCTATGAACCTTCATAAAGTTCTCTGAAGGCCTACATACCATCTGGTATGCTCCTCTATCACTGGCATAGCAACAAAACTGTGTCTTAAGTAAAAACGAGTCAAATGTAACAGCTCTAATGTTGCACGTAAAGCAATTCTGTATATAAATAGATTCTTTTCAAATTTCTGCTGCCATTCTTAAAAAAATAAAATCGCACAAATCAGCCTTCAAAACAATAGCAGACAGCAATCTGTCAGTTCTCGGGTAAGCACAAGCTGTCTAACCAGTGTCATTAGCACCTCAAAAAAAGACATTTTGCCTGCCTTGCTTGCCAGGAATACATAATAGCTTGTTAACAATACTAATACCTACCAATTACCCAGTCTTTCCAAGTTCAAAGCACTGTAAAAACTGAAGTAATCTGCTGCAGCATTTTCTAGGTTCATGCTAATTCCTGTAAATGAAATGCTTTTAAAATCTGGCATGTTCTGGAGTGTTCTATATAATCCCCCTCCTTTTCACTATTTTCTTATCTTGAACTTGCTTTTTCTCACAAGGTCTGGAAATTAATTTTTTTTTATTATTACTTTTCCCCCAAGATTAATGTTCTTGACTGCCTTGTTGAGTCAGAAACACAGACTGACCTGAGTGTATGCTCCCCTTAACGCTTTCTCCAGTTTCATCTTTATTTTCTCAACTTTTCAAACTTGTTCAGCTGTGCAGCCTCACTGCATATTTGACAACATTGCTTGACTGTGTCCTTCAAGTCAGTCAAAATACATGACTTGACATCTATCACATGCACAGTTTGTCATCCTTTCCTCATGGAAAAAGTGGTCCAAGTTTTGTCAGAGTCCTTAACCTTTAGATCCTCCATGTGTTGCAATAAGTCAGTGTGAGGCAATGTCCTAGGGTGACTTTATGATGTCTGTATCCCCAATCATTTGTTCTGTATATTGAGTTCTATACCTTTAAACCTGATTATGGGAGTGAAGGGGGAGAAAGAAGCAGCGCGCAGTTTGTTTTGAGAAAACTGCCGGACTTCTCCATATTCCTGCTCCAGCAGTGTTCGTCTGAGGCACAGACAGCAGTGGGACAGAGATCTCTGTGCTCTTATTAGTTTTAGCTAGCTGAGGCAGATATATTCCCTGGACTGTTTTTTTTTTCCTTATTTTCTTGGGACTGTTTAATCTGCTCTGCACTGAAAAACCCAGAGGAGCACTGAGGGCTTGCACCTGCGGCCCACCGGGGTCTGGAACCTCTGCTGGGACCGGTAAAAGACTGAGAGAACTGAACTACACCCATGGCAAGGACTTAGTTTGCCATCTCTCTTTGGAGTGGTGAGAGGTTTTATTGTTTCATATTTTTCATTCTCTCTACTTGTGGGTATTTTGTTTGTTAAATAAATAGGTTTTTTCCACTTTTCTCCGAGGAAGTTTTTTCCCAGACCGGCTGAGGGAGGGGCTATTTGGGTTTGTTTTCTGGAGGAACCCCCTTTGCAGGTTTCCTCCCAAATTTGCCCTAAACCAGGACAGGCAGGAACATCAGTGGTGCTAACAGCAGTATTAATGCTTTGCAGAGAAGCTCATGAGCTTTGCAATGGTTATCAGGTCCCAAGAAGGAGCTAAATTCTCTGAGCTGAAGTAAAAGTGTCCCCATGGACCATACTTTTTCCCTCCTCTAGCCCACACCCAGCTTTACTTCTGATGTAACTACAGGCTTCTTTATTCCTATTTTTGGGGTAACGCCTTTTAAGTGGGTGGAATTTCAAGTTGGTAGGAGTCTGAGCTTGTGCTGACAGGCACAACTCTCTTCCATTTTTACACTGACCTGCTCTTTGCATGAAAGCCCTTGATCTCTTGCCTTTTTATATGTGAGCAGTGAGTCTAGCCCAGGCACTCCTTCTCCAGCACAATTTAGTCTTCCTCAGAGGATAACCTCAGGGGATAACCTCAGATGATCTCTGAACTGCACTGTTCAGACACCAGCCAGTCTGCAAATCCACCTGTGCCTTGGCATCTTGCTCTGGGAGTGAAATCACTCTTCTGTTCCATTTACACTGCCACTTATTTATATTTGGGATTAGCAGAACAGTTTCCAACAAATTTTAACTCATCTATTATTCAAATTGTGGATTAATATTTGATGTGAAGGCAAGACATCGTCACTGAAGCTTGATTTCTTCCAAATCTTTTTGCTTCTCAGGTGTTTGGCTACTGCAATTTAAAAGTCAACTTTAAGGGTGAAGGAACATCCTGTGAGCCCAGAACTACAGAGGTGGTACAATGGTAAATGGCTTATTTTTCTGGTTTTCTGTAAGTTAGCATAATCTCTCCAGAATGTTTTTCTTAGCTGCTTGCACCTGGCTCCCCAGTATAATGCTTATTCATTTCTGCCAGGCCTTGAAACACTTTATATCATGGCTGGCTGGTATGTGAAAGGGCAGACATGTAAAGGTAGTTTCAGTACTTCTTTGCCACTTCAACATTTAAGGCCACCATTTCAGCCTTTGACAAGGTTCTGTGCAATACCAGGTAACCTCAGGTGCCTCTGCACACCGGCTCCATGTGCTCTACGACCACACATCCACTGAAACCCAGCGTGGCAGCAGGTCCTGACCCAAGACAGCAAAAGGAGGCGTTTTCCCTCCTATTCTGCCAAAGTAACACAATGCTGGAAATAACATGGAGGAATATAAGCTGAAAACTGCCCCAAATCCACACCTTTAGGTGGGGTACCACACCTGAAGGACCCCAAATTGACGCCTGGACAAGCTTGACAAGTGGGTCTACAGGAATCTCATGAAGTGTGACAAGGTAAAGTGCAAGGTCCTGCACCCTGGTATCAATACAGGCTCGGGAATGAACAGATTGAGAGCAGCCCTGATGAGAAGGACTTGGGGGTGCTGTTGGCAGAGGGGATGGACATGATCTGGCAATGGCACAGACTGCCCAGAAAGCCAGACGTGTCCTGGGCTGCATCCAAAGCAGCGTGGGTGGCAGGGGAGGGAGGGGATTCTGCCCCTCTGCTCTGCTGTGGTGAGACCCCACCTGCAGGGCTGCATCAGCTCTGGGGGCCCAGCACAGGACAGGCACGGGTCTGATGGATCAGGTCCAGAGGAGGGTCACAAAGACGATTAGCACCTTTCCTATGAGGAAAGCTGAGAGAATTGGGATTGTTTGGCCTGGAAGAGAAGGTTTTGGGGTGACCTAATTGTGGCCTTCCAGTACCTGAAGGGAGCCTGCAAGAAAGGAGACATTTTACAAGAGCATGTAGTTGGACAGGGCAAGGGCTAATGGCTCCAGACTTAGAGTAGACTTATATTAGACATTCTTTACTGCTAGAATGGTGAGACACTGTAGCAGGTTGCCCAGGGGAGTCCTGGATGCCCCATCCCAGAAAGCGTTCAAGGCCAGGTTTGATGGGTTTTGCACAGCCTGGTCTAGTGGGAGGTGTCCCTGCCCATAGCAGCGGAGTTGGAACTAGTTGTCTTTAAGGACCCTCCCAACCCAAATTATTCTTC
>WEIU01012855.1:169153-206961 GCA_013389925.1 Aegithalos caudatus | reverse complement strand
AATCTCATGAAGTGTGACAAGGTAAAGTGCAAGGTCCTGCACCCTGGTATCAATACAGGCTCGGGAATGAACAGATTGAGAGCAGCCCTGATGAGAAGGACTTGGGGGTGCTGTTGGCAGAGGGGATGGACATGATCTGGCAATGGCACAGACTGCCCAGAAAGCCAGACGTGTCCTGGGCTGCATCCAAAGCAGCGTGGGTGGCAGGGGAGGGAGGGGATTCTGCCCCTCTGCTCTGCTGTGGTGAGACCCCACCTGCAGGGCTGCATCAGCTCTGGGGGCCCAGCACAGGACAGGCACGGGTCTGATGGATCAGGTCCAGAGGAGGGTCACAAAGACGATTAGCACCTTTCCTATGAGGAAAGCTGAGAGAATTGGGATTGTTTGGCCTGGAAGAGAAGGTTTTGGGGTGACCTAATTGTGGCCTTCCAGTACCTGAAGGGAGCCTGCAAGAAAGGAGACATTTTACAAGAGCATGTAGTTGGACAGGGCAAGGGCTAATGGCTCCAGACTTAGAGTAGACTTATATTAGACATTCTTTACTGCTAGAATGGTGAGACACTGTAGCAGGTTGCCCAGGGGAGTCCTGGATGCCCCATCCCAGAAAGCGTTCAAGGCCAGGTTTGATGGGTTTTGCACAGCCTGGTCTAGTGGGAGGTGTCCCTGCCCATAGCAGCGGAGTTGGAACTAGTTGTCTTTAAGGACCCTCCCAACCCAAATTATTCTTCGACTGTATGACCTCCTATTTTAGCATTCCAAATTTCCTGTGATGGTCTTTTCACGGTTCTCCACCCAACCTTCTCAACTTGGACCTGGGGGGAGGGGGCGAGGTGTGAACACGCGATGATTTAGAATCAAAACGTCACTCGTGCGGTCTCTGGAGCTGGAACCCACAAATCTACTTGGTCACGGCGGCAGCCGGGCGAAACCCGGGGCGACCAGAGCCACGTGGAACCGCTCCCACTCCAGCGCCCCGCCCACCCCTGAGGGCAGCGCCTCCCTCCGCTCTCGAAGGAAAAGGCGGGAAGGCGCACGCGCNTGCCGCCGCCGCCGCTCCCTCCTACCGCCCCGCTGGGGCCGCTCCGCTGCGCGACAGGTGAGTGCGGGGCCCGCCCGCCGCCGTGAGATGAGGAGGGAGGCCGGGGGAGCGCGAGGAAGAGGGAGAGCGGGTGGAAGGGTGGATGGGATGAGCAGGCAGGCAGGAGCCTTCCAGCTGCCTGACAGCGTCCCTGGCCTCGCGTTTCTGTAGGAGCGCCGGCCGGTGCCTTCGCCAGCGTTTCCCTATCTGTATTAGAAGGGCCCTGCCGGCTCTCTCTCCCCTTCCTGGCTTTTCCCACAGAAAGGTTAAGAACATGAGCCTCTACAACTTGGACCGGTTCCGCTTCAAGGGGAAGGGCGCGGAGCAGGAGTTGCCGTCCCGGCGGGCGACCCGGGCGGGCGCGCCTGACGCTGCTGCCGCGGTGGGAGCCGCTGGAGGGGATGAGGAGGAAGGTGCGGATGACAGCAAGAGGCCACACACTCCGGCTTCGGATGTAACAGAGAGAACTGGTGGGTCAGGTGTTTTGCGTGCAGCATAAGGGCGGTGTAACTACTTGATTTCCAGAAACAAAGTAATTGGCTTTTGGTTTGGTGTTTGCCTTTTGGGGTTTTGCCTCGGTCACTTTTTTTTACAAGGGTGTTTTTCTGTGCACACATTTCACAACAGTTTTCACAAAAGTATCCTAATTTTTAGCAGTGTATACTCTAGTTGAACCTGTGCATTTACAAGCAAGATGGTAACCTTCTGAAATAACTTGGGTTGTTTTTTTTTTTGAAATTGATTAAATAAGCATCAAATTTAATGTTGTGTGTTATGTTTTCGTATTTATAAACACCTATTTTGGTGGCAATAGGAAGAAATGGCTTTTATTTGTCTGATAGGTGCAACACTGTAGACTTAACTTTTTGAGCAGAGTCCTTGGCTAATGCATCATGGAGCATTACAGGTGGAATTGAAAAGAAAGAGAACAGTTCCTTTTCTCTTGGGCCTGGTTTTGTAAAGAGCTGAGAGACCTGGTACTGATTATCAGAAGCTGACTGTGTTAATGGTTTTATCATAGTGCTTGTGCTCTTTTGGGGTAGAAGCTTGGGGTTTTCACGGAAATGTCAAAAACTTGATTTTGTTGTAGTGTGTTGGTTTCCTTCGGCTGAGGCAGTAGGGATGTGCTGTTCCTATTTGGATTTGTCAGTTAATGCTGATGTAATTGCTGTTGGCTGTGTAATCACATTCACCAGTAGTTTTTTCCTGTTACTGAGGGAGTAAGATTTGAAGGACTGACAGTATCTCCTGCTGATTATTTGATACTTCTCAGATGTGCCATGTAACTTCTGGCACAGTGTCGAGTTACAGGTGTTACTGGAGAGATCAGACAGACTTTGACTATGCATTTATTCAGATATGAAACAGTGTCTGTTGATGCTGTTTAACCACATTGTTTGCATGTGACTTTCTCTTGGTGCAAGGCAGTTTTTCTCAATACCTTGTCTATGTGACAGCACAGAACCTTTCATGCACAAGGAGGAGTTCCTCTTTTAAAGCTGAGCCAAGTCAGAATTACAGGAGGGGGTCATTTACTCTTCCCTAAATTTTGGTTTAGTGCAGCTTGACTGCTTGTAGTTGATTGGAGTGCTCTTGTGTTTAAGTCAGAGAATATTAAGCAGTGCTCCTTGTTAAAAATAAAATAAATAAAATATGTAAGTTGCCAGTCTGGAATTGATTAACTTATACACTGGAAAAGAATGTTTTGGTGGCACGGAGAACTTTACAGAAGAATCAAACAGCTGTTAATTCTGGCTTCTGCTCGTGTATCTTTGCAATGCTTGTATGGGAAAATAGGCACTCTGGAGAAGTGCACTTTGGAACAGGTGTTCCCTTCCTGTTTGTGGTAAATCATTGTCTTGTGCTATGGAGCAGTTACTGAGTGCAGGGGCCCTTCTTGAACTGTGAATGTAATTGTGCAGTAAGGGATGGGGCTGCTTGTTTTGTGGGTTATTGTTTTTGGCATTTATTTTCATGTTACATTTCTTCCTTTGATCTGCCTGTGGGCTTTGTCAGTGTAAGTATGCAGCTACACCATAACTGCCAACAAATTTTAGTGCTTGTTTTTCAAAATTCTGGTTTCTCTTGGCTTAAATTCTGCAGGGGTAGGACTGTGGAGAAGGAATATAATACCCAATTTAGAGGCATGAGTTTAGATACAGGGTAATAAAAAGAAAGGTGAAGGCCAGCCTAGAAAAGTGTAATGCAGGGCTAAGTAGTTGTGAGGAAAACTAGTTGGAGGATGATGGTAACTACCAGTGAAAAAGGGTAGAGTGCAAGAGCAGGCAGAAAACTACAGCAGGTGTCCAACTGGAATAAGCATCCATGGACACATATGCTGGTGTAGAACAGTTTATGGCACTGTGTGCTCTCTGCTGCTCACTGCACCAGCAAGCTAGACTTGGAGTTGTTCTGTACAAGAAGCAGTTTACACCAAGTTCACCAAAAAATAACTTGCCCTAATGCTCAGTGAATCATGTGAGACAACAGTTACTCAGATTTCTTCTGAAGAAAACAAAGTGACTAAAGAAATAGTGGTACAAGAAACTGGGGAGAGGAGAGTGATCATTATTTCACTTGTGCAAACAAAACTGCAGTTAAACAGCTAATGACTTAGGCTATTGTTCTGTGTCCTTTGGTATCGTGCACTCACAGTGTGTATGTCAAAAGGATTTCAAAATCTGACTTTTTCCTTCAGGAGCACAAATAGTTCAGTATAATTTCTGAGAGATTTCTTTAGATTTCTGTTTTATTGAGTGCTCTGAAATACTTATCTAACCAAGTATGGGATTGTTTAAATGTCATCAATCTTCAAAATAGGTAGTCAGATGTTGTCTCTTGTGTCATGAGCCACCATTATCTTTTTAGCTATTTTTTTTTTAGTTTTGTTTTCTCAGAAAAAACTAATATTGGTAGATTGTTCTGTACCCCATTTATGTCTGTAGGTGATGCTTCTTGTTCCTTTGTGTTGAACACGTGTCCCTTATGCTTTCATGGGCAATTTGCAGTGTGTTGGCCAAAAGAATTGGTCATCTTTGTGCACTGGTCTGTATTCAAAATCACACAGACCTGCTGTGACTTTGCAGCTAGGTTGTAGGGAATAACTCTGAACTGCCTTTACTGAGGAATAGAAACTAACTCTGGGGATAGTTACCAAATTACATATGGTAAATAGCCCTAAAAAGAATTGGAAAAATAAACTGGGGAGGCTTAGTACAGTTTTTCATGCAAATTAGTATTATTTATTGAATAGTCCTGTGTCTCTTAATATGTTAAGGAAGCAGTGATGTGTCTTAATTTTCATTTAGATGTCTTAATCTTCATTTAGATAAACTTATGTAAATAGCTGGATGCACTAAAGTAATGAGATTATTCTACACAGTTGTAGAACTGTACCAGAACTCCACAAATTAGAATAATTACCAACATGAATTTCAAAATGAGACTTGTATTCAGGTCTCAAAAAGCATGCTTAAAAAGCTTCCAAAAAGAATTGAAATGGAAGTTGTAAAAAAAAAAATAAAACAACAATATACAACTCAGTTATTGATGGCTGATTTTGTTTTGTGCTGTTTGAATATGTATCCTAAATGGCTACACTCTGAGATTATAATGCTCAGAGCTCACTTGCACTGAGACTGCTCTTTTTTATTCTGTTATCATTTTCTTTAGGATCTGAAGAAATCCTGTCTTTTGCTTATGTCTCAGTTCGTAGAGTATAATTCTATTTAGAGTATTTGTGGAAAAAAGTGATGACTGCAGTACCTAGTGAGGTTTTCTAAGGGTTCATGAAAAGATATGTTGAAGTAATAATTTTTAAATGGCTGCTTTAAGAAGCACCTTAGAGTAATACTGACATTTAGAGTTATTTTAGCCAACAGAAGAGATTTTCCTATGGAAGGTAATACTTACTAGCTTGTAGACTGTAGCAGCATGTGCTTGATACTGCTTTCCAAAACTAGGTGTAAGTTACTTTCTATTTGACAAGGCTTGTTGGACAATGTTAGTAGATGTGGTAAGCCTCTTAATTATTGCTTTGGTTTTAACTTTGTTTTCCCTTGGCTGAGAACAAGCTGGCTTTCTCAGAGTATAGTGTATGATTTGTGTAGGAGGTTGTGTTTAGAATTACAGGGCACTGTATTCTCTTTTTATGATAGCAAAAATTGGCTGTTGTTGTTGGGTTTTGGTTTTGATGTTAATGTGTGCATGTAGGGATACTTATGAGGGCTCCTATTTCTGGCCTCAGTGTCAAATACTGGTCTCATGATTGCAGGCATTCTATTAAGAATAGTTCTTTTGAATTGCCTGTAATCAGAAAATTCTGCCTCTAACAATTACGTGTTGTGGCAATAAGTTTTACCTGGCATTACTCTACAGGGTTACGGTTTGCTCTCAATATGAGGATTCCTTATTCCATGTGTCATTTCTGCTTCCCCCCACTTAGTAGGGTACTCTATTCAGTGGAATAGGTGGAGGAAGGAGAGAAGACTGGGCTTTTATTGGGGAGGGAGGATGCTTTTTTTTCCATGTAACTCAGCATTTTATAAGTATGGGAGTTAAGAGTTGTCATCAAGACTGGACAGCGATTGCTAAATTAACTTAAAATAAGTTGAGAAATTGCTAAGTGAAACAGTAAATACTCTTTATTTAGATATAAACCTTGCCTAAGGTTTATACTGTAAAGAATAAAATTACTTCTAAAACCATCATATTTTTGTAAAATTTCCTTGTGTTTAGTTTTAAATTTCAGTAAGGATGCCTCTTAGCAAAGCTGTCGTGAGTATGTGTCATTTCTGTGTCACACTGCTTGCAAGGGGAATATGCTTGGAATTTAGTCTAACCTACAAGGCAAAGATCCATGAAAACTGCCTTGATCTATTCTGTTAATTCAGCATAGATGTGAAATTCTCATTCTCTTACAGACCTGTTTTGACAATTTTTTAATGTTTTGTATTTCTATCCTATTGTAATGGCCCTTGGCCTGATAACCCAATTTCATAATATACCCAAAGATCTCTTTTGCTCCTCTCCTGTGTTCGTTTAAAAAACAGTTTTCAGATGAAGCAACTGCATCAAGGGCAACACATCTCCTTCCTAAATGGACAGATAGAAGAAGGTACTGCTCAGAAAGCTTCCACTTCCAACATGTTGGTCTTGGATGCAGGGAGGTCTCTCTTGGAACAGTGTACTACTGCTTCAGCGCTAATAATTATTAGGCACTCCTAAATTTGTATGTGTATGGGCTTTTCAAAATAAGATTTATATGCAAATTGAGACTTTTGCATCCTCTAAAAATCATTGCCATAATCCTATATTGTGTTTTGAAAGTGATAGAAAAGACTTTGATTTTAATAACTCAGCTAAAATTAGATCTTTTATCACAGATGACGGAATTAAATGCCACGTAGCTCCTTTATGCATTTGACTATCAGATGAATTTATTCTAGCTTCATCTGTGTCTGCTGGCAAATCAGCTTTGCAAACTGCTCTGGGAAACCTCGTGTGACTGTGTGAATGTGGGACCTGTAGCTGCAAAGGAGTCTTGCTCCCAGCTCAGGTGCTGCCAGAGTGGGTCCTGGATGGTTGCACAGGGAAGTTTCTTTAACAACCTGAAGTCTTAAGGCTTCAATGATTGCTCCTTTGTACTGTCATTGAACCCTTGTTTCCTCACAGACACGGAGTTATATTCACCTTCATCCCTTTAACCACTGTTAAGCTCTATTTTAAAGTTGTTTTCTTCTTTTTCTGTAGTGTACTTGGTAACATTTGGTACCATTTTTTTAGTTTATTGTTTGCCTTTCCCTTTCAAAGTCTGTGTAGGTTCCTGTGTCAGCAAATAGCTTGTGCTTGTAAGATTTTTTTCTCATTCATACAGTGCTGCCACAGTGAGTTATTTTAAATTTATTTTCCACAAGATTTCTTTCATACAGAAGATGCACTCTGCAGCTGTCATGTTCTCTGCTCTGTGCATCAATTTTTCTTTCTTCATAGAGAAAAGAGAGAAATGTGCCTATGTGTTTGTATCTATGGTCTGATCAGCCTGGAAGTAGTTCAGAGGACTTAACTCATAATTCATTTATCTAAAAATAAGTGTTTGTTTATTTGTGAATAGTTATTAACCTAAAAATACATGTTCTCTTAAACTTTGTAGTATAAAAATTGTTTGTTTGATGTAAGAGGGCTGAAGATCCTCTGCCAGGTGAGTTCCCATTTTAAGGAATGCAGCTTACAGGAATTTTCTACGCATGAGAATGTGAGTTCTGTTCAACTGGCTATTGTGTCTCTGAAAGAAATCACATCTACCTGATGCTCTAAATACAAGTAAATATTTTAATATTTTATTCAAGTCATAAGTCATTGTCTTCTCTTTTTTTCTCCTATTGAAATGGCTTGCACAGAGTATCCCACCGTCCCAGAAACTCCTGAAGCTCAGAGGACAGTGAAGGAGTCTTACTTCAAGCGCCATCGGGGGCTGCAGTTGCTGGATGTGTCTGACAGTGAGGATGAGGAGCCAGGAAACGTCCGTGCTGCCAGGGGAACGCGGGCTCCGAGAGGAGACGCTGCCCTAATGTACGCTTTGAGCCAGCTCTCTGTCCTGTCCCTGCGCCCTCCTGAGGGGTTCTGAACTGAAACACTGAACTGAAAGTCAGAGCCTAGGCTGGGTTCTGGTTTACTCCTTTGGGATTCAGCTGCTCCTAACTAAACTGGTTTTCCAGGGAAGAAGTATCCAGCTAAAACATTTTCTCAGAGGGGGGAGTTGATGTTGAAACGTGTGATATTTGTTTATACATTTGTGCCTTTGCCCTTCTGAAATACTTTCAGTGCAACTTGAAAACTTTAACATAAAACACTTGCTTTACTAATTTTAAGCTGTTGGAACTGATTTTTTTGTATATGCAACTGTATTTGACAAGGAAGCAAATAGAGCTTCAGTGTGTAGTATGAGTTACTGAGGTAAACTTTAGTATGAGTTGCACAGTGTGTTTCCTGTGAATAGTAAAAACTGCCTCATTCTTAAGTGATTCAGAAATTTATATTTTTGAAAGTGCAGGAGTCGTGTGTGTGTGTGTGCTAAAAAGGCAGCATTGAGAGAGCAGATGAGACAAGATGTAGATAGACGTCTGCAGCCCTTTGGAACAGTTTAAGGGAACCCCTGCTAGTTATATGTCTGTGGTATTGTGCCCTCTTGATGTTCTTGTGCTAAGCAAAACAAGATAGCTTAACCTGCTTTTTTGATAGTCTAGTTGAATTAATGGGCAGAAAAATTTGTGGGAATTGCAGCCATAGCAGGTATAGTATCTTGTAAGGTTTTCAGTCCTGCACAGAGCGTGGAGTTAGTGGGCGTTTACAGCAGAAATTAAATAATACATTTTCCTGCTGCTGTTACCTGAAATTCTGATGTTTTGTTGTTTGGGTTTTTTTTTTTTTTAGTGTTCCCCCCCCACAAAGTTTCAACTTCAGGCAACTACTTGAAAAGGAGAAAAAAAAATTAGCACTTAGAAGTGAGTTTCTACTTCTGCCTGTGATTTAAGTTGTAGATTGTGCAAGGAGACAGAGGTGGCCAGTTAGTTGCGTGCATCAAATTGGCTTGTGTGCAGTGCTGTGTCCATGTAGTTACTCTGATTCTGGGATCAATCCCACCTGGAAGCAGTTCTGGTGGTTTTGTATCACGTGGAGCTGATGCTGAGAAGGCACGTGGGACGCAACTTGCAGTGCCACTGCCTGCTATTCCTGTACTGTGGTGCAATTGGTGGGAGTGAGAGGTGGACAGCAAGGTGACTCCTGGTGGGATTGATGAACATGAGGCTACATCCTCTTGTACTCCTCAGTATTCCCATGTAGGCACCAGACAACTCAGTGCCTGACACTTTGTCCCAGTGTGCTGCCTCAGGTGCTGATTGAAGTGTACAGAACCCACGGAGCTTTATCACAAGTGGCTGTTCTGGTCGAGCTAGCAAACTAATGGAGAGTGTGGCAGGAGTTAGCTGGGATCTGTCCAGACTTAGGAGCTCTGGCTTGTGCTGAATTCTGGCTTTGCATAGAATCAGTCAATTCAGTGTCTACTTTGTGCACTTTAGTGCATGTGTTACCTAGTTTGGGGGGGTTGTGGGGTTTTTTTGGGTGTTTACTTCCTTTACTTCCTTTTTGCAGAGTATCCTAGCTTCCCTCATTCGGAGCAAGGTACAGAACAGAAAGCGCAAAGTTTCGAGTAGGAAACACATCTTTCCTAAAGAAAGTGTGCCACAAGTTTTGCTACCAGAAAGTCACTGTCTGGACTCTGTTGGCAAATAGCAGAATCTAACACATAGTAGTTGATTCAGTGTTACTGAGTGCATCTAAATGCATTTTGTGCAGTCCTGGTGGGTTTCATTTACAGTAATGTTCTCGTAGAGTAAAACATTCATAAGCAAAACTAAATGTTAATTCTCTATTTCTTTCCCCGTACATTGTAGCTCTGAACCATCTGATGACGATGAGCGGCCTGAAGAGGAAATGCCCCAGCTGGCACTTGTAAATGGTGGGGAGCAGCAGCCAGCTGTGAAGGAGGATGTAGAGGAAGATACCAGAGACTCAAAGCTGAAAACAATGAAACAACGTTTTCCCCAAAGAAGTGACCAAGAATTACTAAAAGTAATAATGCTCAGTTCTTAATTTCGATGATTGTTTTATAGGCAGTTTTGCTAAGCTTCTGACTTGTTTACAGGGTACAGTCTTGTGGTGAGTTAATGCTGTCTAGATGCCAGGTGCCCACTAAAGCTGCTCTGTCACTCTGTTTCTCAGCTGGACAGGGAAGAGACTAGAATGAAACACTCATGGATCATGATAAAGATGTGGAGACATGGCTTGCCATTTACTGTCATGGGCAAAACAGACTCAATTTGTGGAAAAGATTAAATTTATTACCAGTCAGATCAGAGTAGGGTACTGAGAAATCAACCCAAATCTCTAAAGCACCTTCCCCCCACCCTTATTTTGGCATTTAACTGTATTTGTGATTTTCTGTATCTCCTTCTCCCCATACCAGTGGTGCAGCACGCAGTCCTTTATAACAAGCTGCTCCATTATGGGTCCCTTCAACAGGGTCACCAGTCCTGCCAGCAAACCTGCTCCAGCTTGGGCCCTTTTCTCCAGGGGTGGTCTTACCATGAGCCTGCTTTCAGGGGGGTTTCCCACACTGTCTCAGCCTCCTTTGGACATGCACCTGCTCTGCTGTGCTGTTCTCCACTGGCTGCAGGTGGATCTCTGCTCCACCCTGGACCTCCATGGGCTGCAAGGGCACAGCTGCCTCACTGTGGGCTTCACCATGGCCTGCAGGGGAATCTCTGCTCCAGCGGCTGGAGCACCTCCAGCCCCACCTTCCCTGATCCTGGTGATCAGAGTGATCTTCACTGATCTTCTTGGTGTCTGCAGGGCTGTTTTTCTCTCGTGAATTTCCTTCCTCTCTTGCTGCAGGTGTGTTGTTCCTCCCCATTTCCCTACCCCCTCTTCCTTCTTAACTGGTGGTGCCACTGTCACTGATGAACTTGGCCTTGGCCAGCAGAGCAGGACTGTCTTGGAGCTGACTGGCACTGGCTCTCTTGGATGTGAGGGAAGCTTCTGGTGGCTTCTCACAGAAGCCACCTGTGTAACTCCTGCTGCTGTCAAACCTGGCCAAGCAAACACAGTGCAGCTCTTACTTGTTGTTCTGTTAATAGCAAATGGGTGAAAGTACCAGTTTAGGGAAAGTACAGCTGTCTAACGTTTCCACGTACATGGGAACCTGGATATCCATACAAATGAATATATAGACACACACTTCAAATAAACACCTTAAGGTAGGTTCAACAACAGTGAACTCTGGAGTATGGAAAATTTTTCAAGTACTTTGTTGTGCCATTTAAGCTTAATTATGGCTGTCTCAGTTGATAACTATTGGTAACTGCTGTTGTTGGAATGAGCTAACTGATGAAATGCAGAATAAGTGAAATCACTGCCATCTTCCAGTGAAACACTCACGCTTGCATTTATGACATTTAGCATGCAAAGACTTTAGCACTCCACTGAGGCCAAGGGTGGATTTGAACTTACTGTAATGTATTCTGATTGTGCTGATATGTGCACGTGAGAGCTCTTGGCCATTGTCCAGTGTACAGTACAAATCTACAGGTAACTCTTTGCACATGAAATATGGTACCTTACTATAGTAAAATACCTTTAGTACAGTACAAGGTGTTTTTGGCAAGGTTACTTTTCAATGCTAATATGTAACTAGGTTTTCACTAGCTTTAATTATAAGGTTGAATGCATTAAAATTAATCTGTCAGTTTTCCTGGTTGTTGAAATGGCATTGAAGAAATACAGACATTTTACTGGTGCTCCTTGCTGGGTGTTTTGTTTTCCAGTGGATCAAGCTTTATGCTTAGGCTCCTCTTATTTTGGGAAGAAAAAAAATGTTGCAAGTAGCAATTTTTCAGTTTTTCTCTTGAATATTGTAATTAATATTTCTTGTGTATGTCCAGAATGTGTCTTTTTCAGTTTTTGGCTGCACAGAATTTATTTGACTCAAAGACTGATAAAAGTTCATTGTAGCTTAGTAACTTGCTAGAAATGTATGTGGTATGTGTGCTGCTTTGTGACTTAGCTACTGAGCAGCATGTGAGTCTGATGGGTGTGTGTTTTAGGAGAATGCAACATAGCTCCTGTATCAGCAGAACTTTGTTGAAAATGGAGGCTGTGCAAAATTTTTTCTGCAGTTATAGATCTGCAACATTTTTGAAGGAGGGCAGAGGAAAATCAGGCAAATCTGTTGTTCCTGTATGAAGGATCTGGAGCAGGCTGTCCTGACAGACTTGACACAACTGATGAAGGCTAATAAGGAAAAAATGTGTCTTCTAAAAAGGAAATTGTGCCATTGTTGCAGAATTATAAGATGCTGTTTCCAGTTGTGGACTGATACTTGGTAATCAGGATTCCTTGTAACTTCATTTTTTGTGCGGGGTTTTTTTTTTTAATATTTGTAACATTTAGGCCACTTGCTTTTGTTGCTGTTACCTCACTTGAAGAAAGCCTTCTAAAAGTCTCAACATGCAGTTGATAAAACAGATCTGTGTTGAGATTACATGTGAGATGATGGAGAAACAATCTAGGGCTGCAAGGATGTATTGATAAACCTTGAGGAACTTTATACATTTCATACACTTACAGGAAATGGACCAGTGCATCACAATAGCATGCAGACACTTCGAGTTAGTAAATTAGTGGGGTTTATTATCTTGTTTTGTGATAGTAGCATTGAATGGTCTTTGAAAAAATGTTTCTAAGTAAGTCTGAAGGGTGTGTTTATGCAGTAGGGAAGAAAGTGATAATAAATGATATTATAAATAAGATATTTCCAGTGTGTGTTTTCAAGTGTTTCCAAATATAGCTTATGTGATTGGTCCAGCTAATTTAATGCCTCTTGGTTTTGCTCTTGGATTTTATAATACATATATATGTTGGGGTATTTTTAAAGTGTTTTTCAGTCAGAGCTGAAAAAGCATTGTCTTCCTCTGTTCAACTGGATTCAGTTTCTCCATTTAGCAGTTGTCTTTTTTGTTTTGCAGCTGATAGGATCAGCATGCACAATGGATGAAGCAGTAGCTGCTGGTTTGAAGCTCAGTAAAGGTATGTTGGATAAAAAAAACCCCACACAACAAAAAAAAAAAAAAAATCCAAACTTCAAAAGCTGTAGCTAATTCAATGAAATTGGTTGGGAGGTATTGAAAAAGTGGTAAAGCTTCTGCTAAAAGTTACAGTATTGTTTGTTTATTGTAATATCACAGAACTGAATTTATAGGGTTTGCAGGGAGAAAGATGAAAAGAGGATGTGGACCACAAATCTAAATAAAACCAGAAAAGGGGATTTGTTCTGTGAAGCTCAGGATTGCTTTGCTTGTGGGTTCTTAAGTGGTTCTCTTCTTGCTGGTTCCTTCTTTGTTCAGAACTTGAGGCAAATAATAAGGGGTTAGCAGAAGTAATTGTAAATGGTCTAGGTGAGCAGTCTGGTAGTATGGAAAAAATATACAGGGTATGTAGTCATTAATAAGTAGATTTTGTTTGTATCAAGGCCTGTCACAGTTTTTTGTTCAGTTTTGTTTTCAAGACCTACTTGTAATTCTGAATAAGAACTGTTAGTCTTAAACATTAGACAGATCCCCCCGCATCTGCCATTTATCTAACAAAACATAACCCAAACCATGCTTTTGAACCCTGAGAGCTTATTTAGGGGTGTCTGTTCTGCATCTCAATTTAGGCAGTCTCATACTGTTACCATAAGAAAGAAACAAAACAAAAATCCCAACACATTTTGTGGGAGTGTGTTGTAAGTGTTAGATGTGTGAAAGGGTCATAATTCTTGGGCTTAAGGTTTGTTTCTTGACTTCTCCAAAGTCCAGGGTTAAGTCTTGTCTTATATTTTTGATTTGTTGGAGTTGGTCACAGTAGAGTGGAATGCTGATACTGTAGAAAGGAGAACAACCATCTGTTTAAAGTTCAGTTGTCCAAGGTTTTCCTGAGGGTTCTTCATGGAAATTATGGCAAAAGCTATTTATGATCACTCTGGATTATTTTGTTGTTCTGAGTCACTCATGCGTCTTTTCATGCAGGATCCTATGGATTTGGAGCAATATGTCTAGGATGAAGTGTGCTGAGGGAGAACTGTTTTACTTCTGTTTCTAAAGTACAAGATTTTTTCCTTATTTAATTCCCCTATTGTACTTAGTGTAGTTTCCCTTTCTTATTTTCATATAAAAGTGCAAAGATTTTTAACAATTTCCAAGAATCTTTAAGAATATTCAGGCTAATTTAAGTGAAGGGATGCTTTTGTGTTTTGTGTTGTTTGATGGGGTTTTTTTAACCAACCAAACCATTCTGAGTTTATCACTGTGTCAAATTCTGTAGATGGAAATTCTTGGATACTGGCAATGGGAAACAAGGCTGGTATGTTTTGAGCAATTCACTGAGTGCTGCTGTTCCTGGAAGACTGATTACTTTTCAAGGGTTTTGATAAATATTAATCCGATTTAAGGTACTATATATCCTTTAATATTTTTGTAGTTCACAGTGTTTGAACTAAATCTCTTTGATTTCTGATATGTAGGCCCTGCCTTTTGGCCATTTTTGTGTTGATTTAAGAATGTTATTTCTCATCCTTTTAATATGTGCCACAGAAAAGTCTTCTTGGCAGCAAAATTCTCACTAATCACAGCTGTTGTATAAAATATTTAGTTAGGAGTAAACATGCCTGACAGTGATGATATGAATCACTTCATTTTGGACACATTTTTTAAAAATGGAGACATTACTGAACATCTGCTTTAACTGTATCAATTTCAGATATGCTTTACTTGTTGTGAAATGTTGATTGTGTGAGAGGTCAAGGTGAGATAATTTTTGAAGCACAGCTTTGTGAGATAAGTGTAACCACCATACCCTTGATTTTTTCTGTCCATTCAAAATGACAAAAAACTTCTATTTATAGCTTGACTGCAATAGCTGCATAGAGCTAAAACAAGGAACAGTGCAGATTTCTTAAAGGTATAGAGATTAGATGTGACACATCGAGAATATTTGTCTAAGCTGTGAAGTTGCAATAATACCTGTTGCTTGTGATTTGTTTCTGGTGTTGTTTTCTATACACCTTGAAAACCACGAAGGTGGTGGGTGTGCTTCTGAGCTGAAGCTTCATGCAAATCTGCCTGATCTAACAGTGAGAGTTTTTCATCCCTTCAGCTGGATACCCCTTAGAACAGGAGGGAAAAATAAAGTGTACTTTGCAAAGTGGATATCTTCAGAAAGTTGGGATTTTTTTTTTTTGTCATTTTCAAATGTGGTGGGTTTCCAAAGACCACAGGTTGATTTTTAAATTCTGCGTTTCTAGGTTCCTGAGACCATGGTTTTCCAGATCCTTTGTTTCAGTTCAATTGCCTCTAAAATTGCTCATGATGGAGCTTCCTTCAAAAGCTGTTGAGTAGTCAGCCCATAAAAGCAGAAATATCTTTGAAATAGTCTTATATCCTGGCCATGTATTTTCTTAGGGCAAAGAGGTTTGTAGAGGTTTCACATTCAGAATTATCCATCCTGAACACAATGTTAATTGAGCTTAAGAAATAATAGCACAAGGCCTCCAGTGACTTATGGTGCTTGACCCAGCAGCAGCCTGGCAGCTCCTAGTTTGGATATCAAGACAACCACACATTTCTCAGACTTAAGGTAGTAGCATTTTCCTGGCAATATTGTTTAAATTAGGTCTTGGGCAGCAAGGTCAAGGTCTGAATGCTGAAGGAGAGCCTCCACTGACACATTCTCTGGATGCTTTGAACTGTGCCTCTTGTATTTATTGTGGCCTTTCAGTACAAGATGAAGAGGGACTATTTACAAGACCATGTAGTGACAGAAGAAGGGGGAATGGCTTCAAATTGACATGGTAGGTTTAGATGGAAATCAGGTAGAAATTCTTTACTGTGAGGGTGGGAAGGCACTGGACTGGGTTATGGATGCCCCATCTTTGGAAGTGTTCAAGGCCAGGTTGGACGTGGCTCTGAGCAACCTGATCTAGTGGAAGGTGTTCCTGACTACAGCAATGGAACCAAATGATCTTTAATGTCCCTTCCAACCCAAACAATTCTATGATTCTATGATCTTTTAACCTAAATATATATAAATACATAGGCTTTGAAAAAAATGTTAACTATGTTTTCTGGTATCTCTTACTAGGTCCTTAATCTAAGGAAGAGTTGCTAATGCTTTACCTTTCTTTGGGATGTTCTACTAATTTATTTTTTTCACTATTTATATGCCATTTCTCTGATGTCAGAGTGAATGACTGTAGTAGAAAATTTATTTGGAAGTATTTCCACTCAAATTGTCTTGTTGTACAGAGGTTTGGCTACTTAATATTATTCCAGAGTTAAAGCTATTTTGATTATCCGGACAGTCTTCTGGATGGGAAAGCAAATGTGCTTTTTTGTGTGGGGGTGTGTGTTGTTATTCACTGGTCTCCCCAGGCAGGCTGGGAGGAGAGGTTGGCCAGAGATGCTGGTATCAGACACCAAAGCTCTGCAGGCACTTAATGTTCTGGAGAAGATTTAATCTCCAGTACTATTTCAGATCATGGACTAGGAATTTTCACAATAAATTGTTCTGGTAATGCTGCTTCAAGCCAAGCTGGTGTGCAGAAATAATGGTAATGTGTTCTTGCCTTCATGAGCTGTTCACAGCAGCAGTCTGGAAGTGCACCTGGCTGGGCAGGCCTTAAGGCTGAGATTATTATCTCTTGATAATCACCAGGGCCCAAAGGTAGTCAGAAAGTTATGGCTCACGTGGACTATTTGTAAGTGATAAGGTTATCACATACTTAATATGCATACTTTTCTTTGAGACGTCTGGATTACATGTTGAAAAGCATTTGGTAACTGCTCTGATGTGCACCTGAGCCAGAAATCAGTCATCAGCACTTCCAGATTGCCACTGATGTACATATTCCAACACACAGATGGGCTTCAGCCTGGAATACCAGCTTGAATAAAACCAGACACAGATACACCTTTGTGCAACTTGTGTGTAATAACATGTGGCAACTATTAAAAAAGAAGAGTGAAATGCTATTTTGGTTGTTATGTATGAGAGGTAATTACTTGATTAATTGCCAGACTGCTGAAGATAACTTAGGGGTAAATAAACACGTACCTTCAAGCAGCTGCTTTGCTTCAGGTTTCAGTGTATTTGTGGTCTGTGGTAGGAAACTGTTAGGGAGGCTGGTAAACATTGTGCAAGTAACAAGTAGCTACTGCATTGTTGTAGTAATTAAAATATCCTACTGGTTTGGGGTGAACTTAATGAAAGGAATTAATTCTTCTTTTCCATCTCAATTCTTTTTGAAGCTACCTCTGGTAAAAGGAAACTAAGAGATTCTCCCACAAACTGCAAAACTAGAAATGAGCAAGTTGCAAAAAAGTCAAAGACTAGTTATGTAAGTACTGTGCTTTTTCTCTTTGTGCATTGTAATATAAATGGAATTACCTGCCTTGGTCAGTGATGGTGTGTTTTATCAGAAAATGAAGTCAAATCAGATCTTGCCATCTGGATAGGGTTTTTTTGTATTTTTTTATTGTTGACATTCTGAATGGAATTACCTGCTTTGTTCTTTAGTGCTTGTGGATTTGTATCATACCAGCCAGTTCACTGCTTTGGTGGAAGTAGCTGATGGCAGGTAGCAGTGTGTGAGGCTCTGAGTACTGTTCAGTTTTTGTGAACATCAGTAGGAATTACAGGCTCTGGATCACTTTTCCTCCTCAGGTCATTCCTTGTATTTCCTCAAGCACATGGGGTTAACGTCTTTTGCTATATCTACTGCTGTTCCTTTTTATAGATGTTGTTTATATATTTGAAACTATGACTTAGGGAAATCTTTAAAAATAATGAATTGGTTACATTTAAAGGAATGACTGCTTTGACCTCTGCTAATAAATGGGAACTAACTCATGATGCTGGTGCAATCCTGCTTCAGGATGGTATTTGGCAGATTTGCACCATCCTGCAGTGCTGTCATGAGGCCACCTCCCAGGCATCCTAGCAGACATTCTTGAAAGCCACTTACATAGAGAAAGAGAATATTACATCAGTACTGGAGGCTGGATGAAGGAGGCTGACTGTGTTGAAATTTAGACTAACATTGTCCTCAGACAGAACTGAATAAAGAAAACACAATTTTCTATTAAAGCAAAAATATTACAACTCATTTGTAGTTCCCTCTTCCTGAAAGAGAGGTGTGAACTGGGTTTGTTCCTCCTCACCAAACCCCTGGGTTTGGTTATGAAAGGAGGCTTTAGTTAATTATTAACGAGCCAGCCTAGCAAACAGTGCTCCACTGGACCTGGTTTTGTACATCAGCTTGATTTCTCAGCAGTTTCATTACAGTTAAAGGGAGAAGGATTGGAAGAAAACAAACATGGAATCTGGGTTTTTAGGGCTCATTATAGAGAACTACAGTGAGAACTTGGAGTGTTTTTTTCTTAGTCTTGCTTTTCCTTGTGGTTCCTATGTCCAGAGCATACTTGGGCAGCTCTTCTGTGTACTGTAGCTGCTCTCTTAGTGACTCTGTAGACTCACTGAGGAGAGAAACAATGTCCTGTGTTACTCAGAGTGCCTCTGGGTGATGTAGTATGTGCTACTCCAGCAAAGTAAATGTTGATCTAGCCTGTTGGTATCTCTGCTGTAGACAAGGAGTTCTGTAACCACTTGGCATTCAAAGCTCTAGGAAGAAACTTGTGTAGTTCTTCACAAAGCAGAGTACCTTGTGGCCCATGGAAGTTTTGGCACTTGCTAACTTCCATTTTGCAGGCTGGTGGTAGATGTTAGTGGAGCTATTGTTGAAAGGTTTTACCAGTTTTTGATGTGACTCCATGGTGCTGTGACATAATATTTGTGGATAATCTTAATAAAAACACACCATTAAACGTGTTTGTAGGCTGAGGTGGGTTAAACATCACATGCTTAATAAGCTAATCTGACCACCAACCCCGATGTCTTCTGCCTTAAAAATCATCCAGTACTGCTAATAACTTTTGATTTTAAAGCTAAATAAACTAGACAGGTCAAATTATTTATATTTTGGTATATATCTTTGCACTGTGTATGCGTATCAAGTAAAGACTCTTGAGTTTCTCATGACTGAAGATATTTTCTGTTTGTGGAAGTTTTGGTCTTCCTTTGATCATTGACTATATATGAGGAATCACTTTAGCTGAAATTTGTCTTAAGTGCTTTTGTCATTTAGAGTAGCTCTTTAAGGATAAACAATACTGATGAAGTTTTCTTCTGTTTCTGTAGTTGTAATTAATATTAAACCTAATTAGGTGCCTTTTTTTAAACACAGCTGGATGATTCAGAACCCGAAAGACAATGGGAGAGGCAAGAGATGCTTGTGAAGAAGTTGCAAGGTACATTCCCTGGATTGGATAAGGAGGTGAGCTGATGTCTCCCTATGCCACATCAGGTTTTGAGTCCTTAAGACACCTGCAGCTGTTGATAGTTCATATGAAACAATTCTTACACTGACAGCACTTTTGGAAAGAGCCCAGGGTAGGAAGGCTTTTGCTGTTCCTGCTTTTAGAATGTAGCTTGTCCTGAAATGAGAGCTGTGGGATGTGGTTAGGACTACATGGAAACTTCTCTTCCTACATTTCTGGCCTTATGACAAGCCTAGCATAGTCAAATATGATGACTTACTGTAAAAATGCAAGGGAAAATGATCCCTCCCTCTCTCATTTTTCTCCCCCGGACTGCTAAATATATTTTGCACTTTGTATTTAGTACCTGATGGTCCTCAGGAACTGCTTGAGCCCTTTCAGTACTGTGCTTGAAAATGTTGGAAACAAAGCTTGTTCTTGTGTGTTCTTACACTTTTGGAAAGTGGAGTGCAGCTCTGCCTAAACTTCAGTGTACAAAGAAATTGAAGGGTTTTCTCATTTGGATTCCCTTTTATTTTGAATAATCTGGTTTACAGGGGTTTTCTTTGCCTGATGCTATTGGGCACAGAAATTTAGCTTGTGCTTATCTCACCACAATGCAAAATGTCTTATTTTTCACTAGGAGCTGAGAGAGGTACTTGAGGAACATAACTGGGTGTTTCATGATGCACTGGAGGCCCTGAAAATATTTGCAGACAACGAGGATGGTAAAGACAGATGTGTAATTCATTTTATTCAAAGGAAAAGCAGATCTGTGATGCAAATACTTTTGAATGTCCAGAAATTTGAATAGTACTGACAGCGTCATTCCTAGAAACTTGCACTTATACTTGAAATTAGTATTACAGGAAGGATAAAAGAAAGAAACTCAATTTTTCTGTATTTTTATTTTTCCTCTCTAACTAGGAATAAATATCTTTGCCCTGCTAATACAGATAGGCATAAAAAGTTGTAATTACCTAATGGGTATCTCTTAAAATATATTTTGGTCCATGTCAAAGCTGATACCTGCTCCCTTCCTGCTTGTTTAAAGGTTTGGTTTTTAACTGCACTATTTGTAAATTACTGGTTTCTAAACCAAATAATTGCAAATAACTGCATAGGTAACAATTGATATATGCTATTTTGTTCTTTTAAAATGTGTCCAAGGAGAGAAACATAGTAGAAACAGGCCTTGAATTATGCAACCCATCTGTAAATACCAGTACTTAAAATGTGGCAGGGAGCAAACTGGGTGATTGCAAATAAATCTGCAAGTTATAACTTAAGTCCTGTTTAATGAGTTGATTACTTTTCAGTGTGCTGCACAGCTGTCAGATATGTGCATGTTTTGCTGTATCAGCTATTTAAGTGTTCTTGGGAATAGGGTAGTGTCTTAACTGGATTCTTTACAAGTGGAGAGAGTTATCAGTGCTCAGGAAGTTGTGTCCTTACTGCTGCTTCTGAGAAGGCAGATAGCAGGATTGGACTCAATCAGCAGGAAGCTGGGATTGGGCAGAAGAGAGACTTCTGCAAGTGCTCCCTTAAATGAAGGAATCAAAACCCCTACAAGGCACTTCTGAAAATTACTAGCTTATGTTGTGTTAAATAATTTCTGTCTTGTTTTAAGGCAGCTGAGTTACGTTGGTTGGAGATGGCCTCATTCTTTGAGCTTCTTTAACAAGTGTGTGTTTTCATTGTCCCACTGTACTACAATGTATTAAAATGGAAAAAAATAAGTAATTTTCTTGGTGGAAGAAGGCTTGTTTTCTCAAGTCAGCAGAATTAATATCTCTGCAGTCAGGTGCAGTAGGATCAGTATCTCATATTAAGGATACATCAGAGTTCTTTACTGTTTGTTCTTACCTCACTGCTTCTGCAGCTCACAAATATTAGATCACGTTCATCTCTGTTTTAAGATACTTAAAGCCTTTTGCTATTTGAGCATTATACAAATGTGCTTTGTTTATCTTATACACACAGTTGAAGCTATTTACGTATTTTATCCAGATTTTCTTTTCTGTTCTCTTAGTAACACCTGTTGTTGAGTTCTTGTGTATTAAATACTAGAACTGTGTTTGACAGATCTGTAGGTTTTATTTTGGAAGAGCAACTTGTGTTTTCATTAGCCCCATACCAATATGTGTTGACTTGTTGCCTTCTGCGTTGCATGCATAGAGATGGAATTTCCTCCCAAAAGGAAAGTTGCTGACTGGACTGAAGCCTCCACTGAGAGCCAGAGAGAGGACAGTCAAGATAAGACAAAGCAGAAAGCTTCTGAGAAAGAGCAGAATGGCTTTCAGAAAAAGGACAAAAGCAAAACGAGTATTTGGAGCGCTGAAAGAGACACGGAACACATGGAGGACGAGTCTGTTTCTGAAGACGGCGGGAGCTCCCTGGATGAGGACTACAGCAGTGGTGACGAAGTGATGGAGGATGGCTACAAAGCAAAAATCCTCAGCTTCCTGCAGGATGCTTCCCTGAGCGAACTGACTCTGATTCCCCAGTGCTCTCAGAAAAAGGCTCAGAAGATAATAGCGCTCCGGCCCTTTAACAGCTGGGAGGCTCTGGTAGGTCTGCATTCTTCCTTTCCTATCCCCAGCCTGCCTAGAGTCAAGGTGGCTTCAGCCTAGGGAGGCTTAGATGGGTGGCCTTATCCTCATTAAGCTAAAATGCTATGTTCCTCCTAAGCCAATAGCATTTCAAATAGTGTCATATGACCTGATTTTGAATGAATTAAGGGGTGATTTTTCTGGAAAACTCAAGCTGATTGGCTGACATTACTGTCACTCAGTCTGTAGCACAGAAAGTTGGTTGATTTCAGTGCAGAAGGAGAAATTAGAGCTTTCACTGTGAGAAGGAGGTGTTTGCTAGCCTGTTCTGAGCTCTTGTAGCTGAAAACCCATGCAGGAGGGAAGAACGTGACAGGACCTTTATTGCAGACACTTGTGTAGCAGCAGCAGCTTCCACGGTAGCTCCATGATTGAAGAAGCCAGCATGGATATTTTCAGTTTCAGACAAGAAAGGGTCGTTCTCTTTTTTTTTCCTCCTTTGTGCCTTTATTATACTGCAGCTTAGTGTATAGCATGGTTTTGCTAGCTAAGCAATGCAGCCATTTGTAGTGGAGTGAGCTGCTGTGTTTTTTATTAATGGAGGGTAAAGCATCAGAAGGCTAAGCCGCAATCCACCAGCAAAGTGAAAACAGTATCTGTAGGTAAGTGCGTTATCTACTGTCGTTTCATTGTTACTTTCAGATGTTTACCATGGCTTGTTCGTAGATTTCACATTTCATACAGTTTCAGTTAACTGCAAGTCTTCAGACCTGCTAAGAGCAATGTCCTGGGAAGAAATTTGAAGTGTATTACAGCAGATTGTCTTGATTTCATTTATTAGTGCTTTGGATTTTAAAGCAGTAACTGTGCACAGGCCTTTTTACAGAGTAATTAGTGTTTTTTCGTCAGTGTGCATTCTGAACTCCCCCCCTGATATATAAGCAAGAACTTCTTCAATATGTGTAAAACAATAACTCTTACTATTCAGTGTGTGAAATATATTACCACAAAACAGTAAGTGATACAAAACACAATTTTAAGGAAAACAGAATGATTTTCATATGTTGAGTTGTAAGGGGGGGGGTGAGACAAGAGGACCATACTTGAAAAAAATTGAAGGTACTGGTATGCTGCGAAAGAAATCCGTTTTGCCCCAAGCCTTTGGCTTCTCACAGAACATCTGTCATACAGCTATTACTTTCTAAACTTGTTGGATTTTGTCTGAGCTTAATTCTTTGCAGAAGTATTTGCTACAGGGCTCTTCTCTGTGTAAAATATTTTACAGTAAAAAAAAAGCTGCATGGGCCTGTTTGCATTCAAAATTTGTCTTTGGTGAAGATTGCTGCTGTCAGCAGCCACATGTTTATGTGGTATTGTGAATACTTGCCCAGAGTAGAAGTGGTTTACAGGAGATTTTAGCAGATGTTTTGTATCAGTGTGGATTTAATTGTTTATAAAGATCAGTAGCTCAGTTACCCAGCGTTTTTCCTACCAGTTAATAAGGGTGGTCAGAATAATGGAGAGAGCTGATTTAGTTAGTGTTAAAGAAATTGGCTTAGTTTTAAGGTCTCTTTTCACTATAATGGTATCTTGTGTAACATAATATGAAGTACTATACAAGTTGTTGCCATGTATTCATTATTAGAATTGAGTAAGATATTAAGACTCTTAGTCTGAGATTAAAACTAAAGCCTACTTATTTGTAAATTGAATGTTTTATTCCAGGAAAACATAAATGAGAATTCCTGTTTTTATTCTAGTTTGTTTTTTTTTTAAGTTGGACTAAGCTGTTTTGTTTCCAAGAGGATTTAAATTAATTTCATAAGCTCGTAAGGTTAATAAGAGCACTTGGAAGTACTTACTCTTTGGAGTAAATATTTCATGTGTTTAACTTGATCTAGTAATGCTTCAAACACAGAAAAACATTTAATAGACATGGTTTTCAAAATAAATGGAGAGGGATGAAATTGTCCTTGCTCACAAAGATTAATTCATTTGGCAGTTTAGAAATGCCTGCACTGTAGGTCAAGTACATTTTCCAGGAGGATAATTTTTTATCCAGTCTTTAGTGCTGGACATTAGGCTGGGGGAGCCTCCTCTCAAACACCAGCTTGTATCAAGTGTGCCCAGGGACTTCCTTGAGGCTTTAGGTGTCTGTCTCCTTAGAGAAGTGAACAATGCCTGCAAGGGCTGGTGGCCTCTCTCCAGAATATATTGTGTGCACAGGGAAAGTAATAGGTAACAAAAGAAATTGGGATGTGTTTTCTGAGAGCACCTCTCTCTGTTCATTGTATTCACAACCAAAAATAGCTCCCTGCAATTCCGAGGCAGAGGCTTTGGAAGGGTTGGGCCCAGGTGCTTTGGCAAAGCCCAAACATGACCTGAGACATAAGAGGAGGTGTGATGGGAAAATGGGACATAATGAGGAGCAGCTCTGCCCAGCTGGGAATTAGGGATTAGAATACAAGGGGGGCAGATGAGAGGTAGACAAACTAAAGGATGGTCAGCGGGAGGCATGGCTGTGAGAGCTACGAAGAGAGGCAGGGATGAGCTCCAAATATCAAAGCCCAACTCCTGGCCTGGCACAGGTCCGTGTTTGTCATGTGCAAAGTGCCAAACTCCAGAACCATTGTGCACCAATGCCAGCTGAAGGGAAGCAGCAAATGCATCAGGTTAGCAATGGGAAACTGCTTACAGTGGAACTGGTATTTGTTGATTGAGGCTGAAGCTGACTTTCACCCTTAGGCTTTAAAGGGAAAGCCTTCATCATCTTGCAAGTGGTGTGAAGTTAGCCCAGGCACAGTGTGCTGGTGTGCTAATTATAAGTGTGCTGGGAAAGCTCATGGGTTCATGATGGTCTCACATTTTTGGACCTCATTTGAAAAAAGCTGAACTTGGGAGGATGTTAGAACCTCTAGAAAGCAAAGGCCACCTGTGGATCTGCTTAATGTTCTGGGCAGGGTAACACCCTGTGTTTCACATGCAAACCTGTGGCTAAAGTATTTCTTGTTGCAACTTGGATGTGGTTGTTAACGTGCTGACATGAAACAATACAATTTCTGTCAATAACAGATGGTTCAATTCTCTACACCTTTATTTATGGATTACAGGATTTCTATTCATGCCAACCAAAGCTTTAGTCATCAAAACAAATGTTGAAATTTTGTAGGCACCTATTAAAAACTGTGCTGTTTTTTTATTTCTAAATAGAGGTGTCTGTTTAGAAAACTTGCTTACAGGTGTTAACATGTGCAGCTTAGCCTGGTCCAGGCTTTGCGTGTTGGTAAACTTTCTGGGGTTTGTTTAAAATGGAAAAACACAAACAAAAACATACCTCCAAACTGTAATTGCCTCACTCCATATAGCTTTTAAAAGCTTTTTCTAATGAAAGCTGTTTTTTAAATTACATTTTAATTTAACCTGGTTATACTCTTTGTCTTAACAAAACTTGCTGTTACTCTGCAATGTGGCAATATTGGTGAGTTATTTAACACATAATAGCTGGATCATACGACTCCTTTTTTATGGAAGGACTTCTTGGAGGATACATGAGTATGAAGTCTTGTGCTAGATTTTAACAGATCCCTGGTCTAAAATTGAGAAAATTCTATGTGAAAACTACTTCTCTTTTAATACAAGAATGATGAATCTTGTGTTCTTCAATTCTATAGGTCTATTAATAAAAAAGGATGCCTGTTCTTTACAGTGAAATATACATAACTACTCAAGAAAGTACTATAATTACAAATATTACTCCAATTACTGCAGAAATGTATTTAATGGTAGGTTTTACACTTTCTGCAGATGGCTCTACGTGGAATTTAGGAGAAATCAATGGGCCTGAAGGGCCTGTTTTGATACAACTTCAGGCTGCTTGTCTCTGACATAAAAAATATTGATAATATGAAGAAGATCTGAAATTTAGAGATAGGAAATACACAGTAGCTAGTGTGGACTTGAGCCAACAAGTGATGGAAGTAAGGCTTCTTTGTACTGGCAGTACTTGGAGACCACAAAAAAACCTGGCACAATACCCAAGTCCAGTTTGACTACCTTTGTGGTAGAGTTAGAACTGGAACCAAGTAATGTTGAACCCCAGACACACCCATGACAAAATGTAGTAACCTTCAGTATAGGTTCATTTGTTTGCCTTGATGCCTACATTGTGCTTCCATCTTGTACTTTTAGTATCTAATAGGGTTTATTTAAAAGGGCATCTTAATCAGTGCTTTTTTTTCCCTTTTTTGTGGCGTTTTGTTGGTTTAGTTAGTTCTGTTAGTTTGCCTGGCCTTCAAAGCTGGCTTTGCACAGTATGTTGTCTCAGTTTAAAGCCCTTGTATTTTACCTTAGAAATTCTTCAGAGAATTTCTATCTCTTAAGATTTCACAATATGAGGAGCTGCAATGATGACCTTCAGTGTGGATTCACACAGTTTGAAGTGGGCCAAATGTAAGGAGTATTTGGAGTTTTGAGAGAAGATTGTGATGCTCTTGCTGTCTCCTAGTTGAATTACTGCCTGCAGCAGCTGTGGATTTTCACTGCAGCTGCTCTTACCAGAGTTCATGGATTTTTTTATTATTATTTTGCAGTTCACAAAAATGACCAAGACTTCTGGTTTGTCAGAAGATATAGTGTGGAACTGCAAGATACTGCTGAAGGAGAGGGATGTGGTTCTAAAGCTCATGAATAAATGTGAAGACATTTCCAATAAACTGACAAAACAGGTAACCAGGATTACTAGAGATGGAGGATGTGGATGGAACATAGAGCAACCCTCCATTCTGAATCGCAGGTACCTCTCATTTTTATACTTTAGAAAGACAATAAGATGTAGTTTAAGACTGGGATTTTGAGAACTTTAGTCTCTGAAAGGAGAGATGCAGATTTTTGATACTTAGTAGCTCTTAGTGAGCTGCAACACTTGAGAGAATCTAACAGTTTTTTGAAGTGTATCGGGGAGGCAGGATAAGAGCATAAAAATTATAGAAGTGTTTTATTTCCTTCAGTTTCTACTGAATGTAACAACAAACTTTAAACAAAGCAATCATGAGTTGTCAACTTAACAAGCAAACCTGCTTCTGTAATGGGGGACAGATGGCAAATAAGATTCGGTTTCAAAAATGCTACGTTGGAACAAATCTGAGCAACTGGGCAGGTTTATCAGCTGGATGAAAGACCTTGGTCCGGAAGTTCAGATGTACCAAGTAATGTGGAACTCTGTATCCAGTTGGAGTGGCAGCAGGGATTTGTTGTGGGGAAGCATTTCTTTCAGAGAGTTAAATTGGTACGGATCTCCAAATGGATATTAGGAGGAATGGAAATGGTTGTGAATATGTGAAGGACATGATCCTAACAGGAAATGTAGGGGTGTATTGGGAATGGCCAAAGTAGCAGCTTGAATTCCAGTTGGATGCTGTTACAAGTAAATAGCAAAAGGATTCTCAGCTGTGTGAAAAAAAACCTGGGAGGAAGCAGGAAGTTTTTGAAGGAAGGATATCAGTGACATTTCTTCTTTGGAAAAAGTGCTGAATTGGGTGGCTTGCTGTTAGTGGGTTTTGTGGGTTGTGGGTTTTTCTTTGGTGCTGACACAAAGAGTAATTGTGCAACTGAGGAAAATTAGGGATGCAGCTGCAAATTGCACTTAATTCATTGTATATTTTAAAAATGAGTGGTTCTGTAGCTGCTTTTATCTGGTTGTGTGTCACTGATTGTAGAAGAGAAGTATTTCTTGTGTTACTCACCTTGATCATTTTAGATCTGTGAGAATGCAGATAAGCAACTCAGTTTGTGTAGAGGTGACTGATTAAGCAAGTTTGTGTTTTTCACTACATGAAGAGGTCTGGGGTGCCTTAAAATAAAGGCAGTGTTAAACCTGCCAGTCTGTGTTTACCATAAGTGTAAAGCTGTGTTTCATGGAAATATAAATGAAAGGTGGTAATAAGCTTGATTATTTTAACAGTTTAAAACTGAAGCCATACCAGAAGATTGGTTTGAATTGGTTAGCACTGCTGTATAAGCACAGATTGAATGGCATCTTGGCTGATGAAATGGTAAGTGTGAAACTGCTTCTTTAAGAATCATTAAAATTTTGCTAAGAAGACCTTGTTACATCCTTGCCTAGAAACCTCAAGCAGACTATAAGGAGTCTTAACTTGCAATCAGTTCTCCAAGATCTTAGAAACTGCTGAACTCCTTTCCATTTGAAAATCAAAGGTAGCCTAGGATTCATGGACATGGACAATTACAAGTCACATGGTGTCTTCTGATGCAATGGAACCGGTTTCTGCCACAACAGGTTATTTTCAAACCATTGAATTTAACAGCTCCTTGCCCAAAAATCTAATTAATTCTACTTGTCCAGCATTTAGTGTAGTGAGCTCCTATTTTCTCCATATCTTCATCAGTTTCAAAACAAGCAGGTAACAATGCAGGAAAACCCAAGTGGGTAGAAACCTTCTCTGCTTCTCCAAATCAGCATTTCCACCATCTCTTGTCATGACACTCCCCATCAACTTTGAACTAAGAGAGAAAAGCGTGTGGGTTTGAGGTTTTGTTAAATGCTGACACCACCTGTAGTTGTACAACAGAAAAAAACTTACTGATGCAGCTGCTGGATTTGTGGTCTGTTGTTTTTAATCCTGGCTGCTGTTCATCTTCTTAGGAACCATGAATGAAAGCACTGCTTTGCCTTGCTATGACTTAGGAAGCATTTCTCAACTTCTGTGTGTTTCATGTTAGTAACAATGTGTGTGTTTTGTGGTAGATACAACCACACGCAATTTTTAAACTTGTGATGCAGGAAACAAGAAAAGTGAGTGTTGGTGGAAATGAAGGCTTATCTTAAATCTGATTCCCATATTAAATTCCACTTCAGAAATGTCTGGAATACCCTTTGTACTACTGGCTCAAATGGAAATCAACGTTTAGTTTCCAAGTAATCATTTTTCTGCACCATTGGTTCAGGAAGGTACATTTTTGAAGATTATTTGAGAGATGAACTTGCACTAAAATGAAAAACTTCATAAATTGAAAAGATGGATCTTTATTCAAATATTGAGCTGAAATGATATTAAAGTTTGGCTAAGGTTGTACTTAAGAAGGAATTGTCCTCTAAAATTGATTAAACAGAACAAATTTTCTGATCAGATATCTAATCTTTACTGGGCCATCACTACATTGTAGTTGTCTTATGAGTTCAAAACACTTCCATGTCTCACAGATTGTAAATTTTGTTTAAATTGATTTCTTTTCTCTTAGGGCTTAGGAAAAACAATTCAAGCTATTGCATTCCTGGCTTATCTCTACCAGGAGGGCAATAGAGGTCCCCATTTGATAGTTGTGCCAGCTTCAACGTTAGGTAAGTTACAAGCTTCAAAAATGTTTTTGTTAGGAAAAAATAAAACCAGTCATGGACATACTTTAAAGCAAAGATAATTTAATGAAAGAAAATTTGGGTTTCTTATGGTGGTACTCAACTCCTTAAGTAATTTGAATTGGAATGCAAACCATACTGCAGGCATGCTTGTTCTGAATTAATTAGATTTAGCATGGAACTTTTTTAGATTATCTGTCTGCTTCAAAAAAATGAAGCTGCTTGCTACAATCTGAACTCGTGTAGCAAAGTAGTCTTTTTACTTACTGAATGTTGGCTGAACTTTCTAGTCTTCAGGCTGTGCTTAGGGTTAGGTTTCATAACATTTTAAACATTTGCTGTCTTTTTTCCTCTTTACTGCACAGCATCTGTCAAAGCAGATGAGAATCCTAAAATGATGAGGCTAACTGTCTTACTTGTGTGTTCTGATTGTTTTACGGCCTCAGTAGAAATTGGAGAGAGTGTGGTAGCATCAAATGTTAGCAGAACTGATGAGGTTGAGCAGAAGATGGTTCTTGATGGAGTTAAATTTGGATTTGTTAAATGACAGGGGGAAGTAACGAGTTGAATTTAGAAAGTAAATGCTGCTTTTAATATAAAATACTTGTTTGGGCTTCAAAAATTTCTCTTGATACATCAGTAAAGTTTCTAGTTGTTCAACTTAAGTTTAAAGTCATCATTTTTAGTGTGCTTTCAAACTCCACTGGAACTTTTTAAAACAACCCTTGTTAATGCATACATTATTTAAAATCTGAAGTGTTCCTAAGTACGTGAAAAAAGTTTTTTTTGTGAAGTCAGTCTTAAAGTGTGAATTTTAGAGGCAGGTCAGCAATGCCTGGGCAGTGCAGTCTGCTGGCAGCTTTCCTGACACTTTCCCAGAGGTGTCTTCTCATCCCTGATCTCGGTCTGGCCTCTTTCCAAGTGGCATTTAGCAGAGTCCCCCTTCTGCTGCCGTTTGGGGTCAGCACTTGTGCTGGCTGTCAAGCAGCTTCCCCTTGGGCGCAGCAATGCCTGTGGCCACCGTGCTGCTGCACACCTGGAGCTGCACAGCTGGGATGTCAGGCCTCTGTCTGCTCCCAGAGGCACTGTCTCTCCTGGTGACATACTTCTGCAGGCTAGTACTGACAGATGGATTGATTTGCTTTCTGGGGATTTAACTGTATAGGGAAGAAACCAAGCTGCAAAATTACACATTGTATTTATTTCACACGGTGGTTACAGACCGTGCAGGGCCTGTTCCTGCAGGAGTTTAAAGTGCAAGCTGGTTGAATTACTAAAAGCCCAGTTGGGGTTGGTTCAGTTTCTTACATATCAGTTTTCCAGTTCTAAGCCAGAATGTTTCTTAAATTTCAGGAGAATTTAAAGGGATTTGCATTAAAATCAGATGTTTTGTTTGATGATGAGGTGTGAAACGCTAAGACACAGTAAAGTATAAATGATTTGGATTTTGTTTTCATGTTGTCTTACAGATAACTGGATAAGAGAAGTTCACCTGTGGTGTCCTGAACTGAATGTCCTCTTTTACTATGGTGAGGAATATCATTAAGAAATTCATCCAATAATACAGTTGCTTGCATGGCCAGTGTAAGAAAGGATTGCTCATGGCAGTGTTGGTCAAGACACAGATTTATCAATGAGTGATTTCTCTGCAGTGTCTTTAATTGCTATGTGTATATAAATATACATAATTGTACTCATTTTATGTTTTTTCCTTCTTTAGGATCCCAAGAAGACAGGAAACATCTCAGGGTGGACATTCATAACAAAGTCGTTGACTTCAATGTGATTGTGACTACGTAAGTACAGTTCAAACACCACGGACAGGGAGCTTTAGTGAGCTCCTTCTGACCTCTAGTGGTACAAGAAACCAGACAATTGTAGGAGTCAGGTTTCAGATAATGGTTAACTAGGGTTTTATGGTTGGGTAAGAGATACTGTGTCATAGGTGCTTTAGATATGTGTCTGTCAGCATGTATGTTACAGATAATATTACAATTGTAGTAGACTTCAGCAGATTTTTAGGAAGAGAGCATTGGCTCATCAATTAAACTGAAATCATTTGCCAGTAATAAACTGTGTTGTGGTTGGTTAATTCCAGGCAGTTTTACTGCCTGTCATGTACTTTCTCCATAACCCTTAACAGTATTAGAGGATTTGATTTGATTGTGATAACACTATATTCATTTTCAGAGAGAGACTAAGTGCAAGTGATATTTATCTCTGACAGGTACAACTCTGCCATCAGCAGCTCAGATGATCGAGGACTGTTCCGCAGGCTGAAGCTTAACTATGCAATTTTTGATGAAGGTCATATGCTCAAGAACATGAGCTCTGTCCGCTACCAGCACCTCATGACAATTAATGTAAGAGCTTTAGTTATTGCTGAGTTAGAGGGGACAGCTCCTGGCATTTCTGTTTTGTAGTTACAGGCTGGGGGAAAAGGGAATATTAACTGTAAAGTTCAAGTACACATAACTTGAGAGATGCTACAGGATGCAAGTGGATTTAAGTGTTGGTGTGGTCTAAGGAGTGGATCCTGCACTGTGACCTCTTTCAGGGACATAAGCTCCCTAAGAAATGTAGTAAATTTCCTGTACCATCATTACAATGCTGGTAGTGCTTGAGCTTTGGTAATAAGCAAATTCACAGTTATATCCCATAGTAGTAATGATTTTAAAAATGCTATTCTGATTACTTGTGCTGAAACTTTATAGTATTTAAGGACCTGCTCTGATAGGGCCATATAAGACGAGCCAGTTTGGAAATGTTTTTTCTTGTGGCTTGCAGCCTGAGGAAGCGGAGTTTTGAAAAGTATTGAAGTACAGCTCTTTCTCTGAAACAATTTTGATGTAGCACTGTAGTATTTGTACAATAATAACAAACTTAAGATCACTTACTGCAACTTATTTTTCAAAATCGTGTTTTCATCAATAGCCTTTTTAAAAAGCTGATCTTTAAGCAATAAAATTTCCTTGTACTTGCAGTTCGAAACATGTGCTTAAATAATGTATGACATTAGAGAAGTTTATATGAGAGCAGCAATGAACACAGACATCAGGAGGAAGAAAAAATACTCCAAACAACAACAACAAAAAAAACCCCAATAGCGACAACCAAAACAAAGCCCAAACAGAACAATCAAGAAGAAGCCTAATAGATCCAGGAATGGTTCTTGGATTGTCTTAAATTGGTGCACAGTTTCCCACAGATCTGTAAATGGTTTTGTTGACTTAACAAGGAAATTATTCCAAGATATTCCAAATATATAATAAGTTTAAATAGTTATAATTTAAACCAAACTCATTTTCTCACTTTTCCATAGCTGTGGTTTTTTGCCAGTAAGATTTTTTAGCCTGTGTGACAAATGTTTTTCATTGCTCTTTCCACTTTGGACAAACAGGCCAAGAATCGCTTGCTGCTAACGGGGACTCCAGTTCAAAATAATCTGTTGGAACTGATGTCCCTCCTGAATTTTGTCATGCCCCATATGTTCAGCAGTAGCACAAGTGAAATTCGAAGGATGTTCTCTTCAAAAACAGTGAGTACTATGAATTCTCTTCTTGAAAATAACTTTTCTTTTTGCTGGAAGATTTTATGCTGCTATTTTCTGCATAACTTCTGTTTTATTGGTACCTTATGGAAGCAGGTAATGTGATTATGGAAATCTAGAAAATGAAACAATTTGAGTAAACCTTTTAAAATAAAATACCTTTAATAGGATATCTTTGAATACTGAAGGTTGGGTCAAGTATGTTTTGGCTGGGGTTTTCATCAAGTTAGAGAACTCAAGGTGATGGTATTACAGCTGAAAGCTTCTTATTGTAATTGAATTCTTACAATGTTTTCCTTAGAAAAGTGCTGAAGAACAAAGCATATATGAGAAGGAGAGAATTGCACATGCAAAGCAGATAATAAAACCATTCATCTTGAGAAGAGTAAAAGATGAGGTAACATTTTATCTTTAAAATGATGGGTTTGTGTTATCAAAAAGCCTGATAATCTTAGACCAACACTTTCGTATGAGGCAAAAATACTTACTGATCTTAAAAAGTGGTCATGGGCTCTTGTAGACTTCACTGGTCTGAAGGGTCTGCTGATTAGCAGGGGAGTAGATCCCAGGTATTGCATATGATATTTCATGCAATTCTGGAGTGAGCAGGCCATGTTCCTTGGTGGGGAGGTTGATGTATAATCCAGGTCAAGACCTGAATTGAATTGCTGCCCAAGTTAGTGAAGATACAAGCAATGAAAGGAGCTGGGATGAGGAGAATGAACAGAGAGTATCGTAACAGCTATAAGACAGTGCAGAATTACTGATGGTTCACAACACTCCAGGTTTCATCTGGTACCATTTTGTTTTGTCAGGTCCTTAAACAACTACCTCCCAAAAAAGATTTAATTGAGTTGTGTGCCATGTCTGAGAAACAGGAACAACTCTACTTAGCTCTTTTAAACAAGCTGAAGAAAACTATTGACAGTAATGGTATGTAAGAGCCTTGATTCCTCTTTTGGATTTCCTTTTGTGGATTTCTTTCATGCTGAGACATATGTGGATTGTGACTCCAGTCTTTGCTTTGTAGAAATGTCTAATACTCATAAACTGTCTATATCCCTTCTGTGGATTTTTTTTGAAGTTCAGGTAATAGGTGAATTTTCAAACTGAGCTCTTGCAAACAAAGCTCTGCTGAGGGGTCAAGGTGTTTCAGATGGTTATTTTCAGCAGCAGTACAAAGATACCTTCTTTGTTTACAGAGAAAAGCTCTGATATGGGAAATGCAATGATGCAACTTAGAAAAATGGCCAATCACCCTCTTTTGCATCGTCAGCATTACACAAATGACAAGCTCAGGACAATGTCCACCCTCATGCTCAAGGTAAGGGGATGAGATTCAGAAACAATCCTTCATTTTTCATAATTTCTAATGTAAACTTGTTTGTTTGTTTTGCTGTCAACTTCTGGTCAAAAATATGTCTTTGTCAAACTTAATTCCTTGTTGCTGCTTTTTATTTCTCTGCATTTATCCAGTGATCTAATCAAGCTCTGTAATGCTGATTTTTGTATCCTAAGCATGGAGAGAAGAGTTGTGGGTCTGCAGTCATCTCTGCAGCTCTGATAAGCTCCCCACCTGAGCTCCTCTTCCCTCCACCCCAAAATTTAAAGCCAAAGTATTTATGGAAAAAATCTTAGGTGGGCACTTGAGTTATTAAACTCAAGTTTTGCTTTCTGAGTAGTATAAAACTGAAACAGGGAAGATGTAAGTGTTGATCTGTTAAGGATTTTTTTTATTATTATTTGTATGGGCTTAATGGCTGAGGATCTTGAGGAAAATTATTGCTTATTTCTAAAATATATTTAAAAATACCTCAGCATGCAGCAGGTGCTCTAAAAAAGTTGGAGCTGGCTTTGGATAATCTTCAGCTTTTTTTTAAAAGTGATCGAGACAAGGTTGGGAGGAAGCAAGAAGTGACCCTTTGGTTTACAAAGGATTTTTGTCCCTTTTTATTCCCATACCATTGTACTTGCCAGATGTGGCTTTTTTTCCCATTTCTTCCAGGTATGACATCGCTCTACCCAGCTTACACTTTGGGCTGAGCTTTCCATACCTTCTACCATATGTCCAAGAATTGGACCTCCCTTTTAGGGAATGTGTCTTCAGGGGAAGAGGTCTGATAAAGGGATAAAATGTCATAGGGCTTGATGGGAAGTAGGCAATTGCTATGAAGGCTTAAGCATATCCTTAAATTTTTGGCAGTACAAGCACTTGTAAGAGCTAAACTGTGAAGTACATATATAAACCTGAAAGTTTATATGAGAGTTCATCTTTTGTTGCATTCATGAGCCATGCTCTAGCATTTGTCCATGTCTAGGTGTGTTACTTTTTACTTTCAGAGATCATGGGTGTTACTGGGTGGTGGTTTTGCTTTTAGTTCTCAGGTGAGATTGTGTACTGCATTATTTCTCTTCATTTTTGTTGATAGGAACCCACGCATTGTGATGCTAACCCTGACCTTATCTTTGAAGATATGACAGTAATGACAGATTTTGAGCTGCACATGCTTTGTAAGCAGTATTCTCACATCAATGACTTCATGTTAGACATGGATCAGATCCTGGATTCTGGGAAGTTTAGAGCACTGGAATGCATTCTCTCCGACCTTAAAGAGAAGGTATTACAGATGGCTGAAGCTTTTCCCTGTCTAAAGAGTGGCTCTAAATAACTGGTTAAATTAATATCTGCCAGCTCTGTGTACAACCCAGTTGCTTTGCTGGGGAGTTCTACAGTGTAATTTAGTGCATGTGTGCAGAATTGCAAAGCAACAACACTTGCAGCTTTGTGTGCAGTCCTGAGTATGCACATCACTTTAGAGGCAGCTGAAATAAATTTTCCTAGTTTTCCAATTTTCAGAGTATTCATCCCAAGTTAACTACTCTTAATATATGGGGTCTTGCATAATTTTCACACATCATGGACTTGGACCTTCTCTTGGTAATTGAATAAGACTGTATTACATTAGGATAACCATGTGTGTGTTAAGCCCATGAAAGGTAAGAAGGTCTCTGCTTGAAGTCCTGCCCTGAGATTCAAACAGGTTTATTTTGCAAAAAAGCATATGCTGTAATGCTCCAGAGTATCCTGAATTTGCACAAGTGGGTGCTGTGGATCTGACTGGTTTAGACAAAATAGGGCTACTCTCCATATTACATGAAATATTTAACTTTTGAATGAAAGTATTTTGCTGTTTATGGATGAAGTAATCTGTCATTTATACATTTGATACGTGATTTGTTTGAGCCACCTAAATACAAAGTAATTAAAATATTAATGCAATGACAGTGAGTTAATGCAGCAGAATACTGGATATGAAGTCTTCACTGAAAGTCAATCCTAACGTGATGATTTTCAGCGTAGTTTTTTATTTTGGAAAACAGGGATTCTGTGAAAGTAAAATCATGTATTTGCATCAATAAAGAATTTTTGTACTTCATAGTTGACATGTTTCAGAATTTTTGCTTTGCTTTGTCCTTTCCAGGGTGACAGAGTTGTGCTGTTTAGCCAGTTCACTATGATGCTAGACATCTTGGAAGTTTTCCTAAAACACTGGCAACATAGATACATTAGGCTGGATGGAAAAACACAGATTTCTGAGCGGTACGTGACTCTTGCTAAAAATGAGAGAGAGAAAGTGAATGTGCTGGAGAGAGGGAGGTGACTTCAGACCCTTAGCTTTGTTTTCCAGTGCACAGAAGTCTGTGCTCACTGGACATTGACCATAGAAGGTGTTTAATGTTGGATTTCAGATTACCTTTGTGTAAGGGTGGGACTAAAAGGTTTAGATGGTGAGGTTACAGTCCTAGCCATGGAAATGAAAAATGTGTGTCTTCAGCAGTTCCTGGTGTGTTTGATCTGTGTGTCAGCATGTCTTAATGCCTATAGCTATTCCTTGGAATTAGAGTGTATCTCTTTTACAGTAGGCAGATACACCCTTTCTCTAGGGCAAACCATTCTGTCTGTCTCTGCAGCTGAAAATGTTGCGATGCTTTTCATGTGTTTGAACTGAGCTGGCTTTCTGTCTCAAGAATTTTTGAAGGGGTTTTTTGGATGCTTTTTCCTTTATTTCAAAAAATTGTCATTCATTCTGTGGTGTTAGATGTCAAGCTGATGTCTGTTTCTGCCCTTGCATGTGCAGTTAGTACAGAAGCTTGTCATGAAGCAAAATTCATCCCTGCCTTGCCATTCATTTCATGTGTTTCAGTCTTCCATTTTCCTCCAACTGACTCTTGGTGTTCTGTGATGATCAAAGATATTTTTGTTTGCACTCTGCTGTCCATCTGTCACTCCATGTGTTTCTCTGGTCACTGCAGAGGACTGTTGGTACCTTTTTTCCTGCTGCATAACATCTGTACTTTGGAGCTGCTGTGTGGCGCCACTGTCCTCTCTTCCAAAAGATCATCCCAACTTCTGTGTTCAGCTCTGGAGCCAGTGTGGAGTGTTTTCCAAGGCCTGATGCATGGTGTCTTGTGTTCTGCAGGATACATCTGATAGATGAGTTCAATACAGATATGGGTATATTTGTATTCCTTCTGTCCACCAAAGCTGGTGGCTTGGGCATTAACCTGACCTCGGCCAATGTTGTTATCCTTCACGACATTGACTGCAACCCTTATAATGATAAGCAGGCAGAAGACCGGTGCCACAGAGTAGGTCAGACACGGTAAGACTCCTTTTTTTATAGTGCTTGGGTTTTCTTGGAGGTGAGCTCTCAAAAGGAGGCCAAAAGGGCAGTATTTATCATTAAAAGTTTTAAGCAGACCTGTGTAGAGCAGCTCTGGGTTGTGTGGGAGCTAGGAGCTGTGATTGTCTTAGTCCATGTTGCTGGCAGAACAGACCTTTATTTACACTCTCGTCCTTTCCCTACTTTCCCTAGTTTACTCCAACTCTCAAATTGTGTATAATTCTCAAATTTCTGGTGCTGGGAGCTATTCCAAGGTAGATCTGAAGTCTTTGGGACTGTCTGGCCAAGCTGTTTGTTCTCTTCAGGAGACTTCTAAGCTTTCAAGTGCCACCCTATCATAAAGAGTGAGACCATAAAATGTGTGTAATTTCAAATTTATTCAATGGTAAAATGGAATTACGGGGAATTTGACTTGTTTATATGAATGGAGATTTTTGTTACTGTCCAGACATTTGTAGTGGCTGAGGCTACAGGAGAAAACATGTTTTTTGGCATAGTTGAAAAAACCTGGAAGCTCTTTGCCCTCTTACTCATTTCCACGTCCTTGCTTTAAACCCCAGCCAGCTGAGCCAAGGCATAGCATCCTTCCCTTTTGCATTAACCCA
>WEIU01012855.1:100145-169105 GCA_013389925.1 Aegithalos caudatus | reverse complement strand
GTTTTCAGAGAAGTGCAAGTTATAAAGCTCATCAGTAAGGGGACTATTGAAGAAACCATGCTCAAAATCAGCCAACAGAAATTGAAGTTAGAACAAGATATGACTGCAGCAGAAGCAGGTAGGTGTCTTGCACATAATGATGTCTACTTAAGTAAATTAAAGCTGCAATATGTTACTCTGAAAAAAAGAAGGTTCTTGATGTAGACAAGCCTTTTGTTGTTTGGGATTTTTTATGTTAAACTAGAAAGATGTATTTTTGCTGGTTCTTTGATTTGACAGGAAGGGCCCTTTAGTCTGACCCAGAAATCAGTGACCAAGTCCTGATTATAAGCAGAGGATTTTTTTACTGTTTTGGGCACACAGGCTTTTATCTATTTATGTGAAATATTTTAAGCTGTACTAATGCATGTCTTTATTCCTCAGGAGAAGAAGGAACCATTCCAGCAGATATAGCCACGCTATTAAAAGCTTCATTGGGTCTCTAAAATGTAAATATGTTATAAAATTCAAGGAAGAAAGGTGATGATGTACCCCAAGGACTCTTACATTATTGTTGACCAGGAGTTTTATGAACATTTTTAACTTTTTGTAGTTTCTTTATTGTATTGCTCATGGTATTGAAAATTTTTAACACCAATAGCATTCTTTTGATGCTTAAAAGCATAACTGGCCCAAATGTGCCAACTTCAGATGCTGAATAAGGGTTTTACAGATCACTTTTGAAAATGGGGACCTGAGTAGTAATTGTTTTAACAAATTGCTGCTGCATAAGATTTGTCAGTATTTTTGTAATTATTTCTACCTCCAGATATATATATATATATATATAAACTGTCTGTTTCACTGGATTTCCGCGTGTAGATTTTTTTATATGTGCCTTATTTGACGATGCTCGAGTCTGTTTCTGCTTGTTTTTGGTTCATGTGATGTTCTGTACTGGTTTTGTATCAACTTGTTCCAATAAAATTCCATAGATTGACAAAATGCTTTCGTGCTTGCAGTGGTTTGGGGCAGGTGAGGGGATCATTATGTGCGTGCTACAAATCAATTAGGCAGCTCTCAAACCAGCTGGAATGTTCTGATTGAACTTGGCTTTGTCCAGCAGTAGTTAATTACCAGTGTGTCACTATACTCTAATTACAGTGGTGTTGAGGATATTGATTGTAAAAACAGAACTTCTGCCAAATGGTTTGCTCAAGTCTGTGAGTATTCTCGTTAACTGTACATGATTTCTGCAAATTCAAAATGGTTGGGAAGTTAAAGCTTTTCCAAAACTCGTTTTCCAAAAGTGTGGGCTAAACTGCTTGGCTTTTCCTAGAAATGTTCTGTGGCTGTGCTGTCTGTTCCAAAATGTACAGCCGAAATAAGGTGAAGATGTACTGTATTATTTGAGAAGGGATATGGGTGAGGATCAGTCTTCTGTGCTTCTTTAATTCCACTGGTTCTGCTGGACTAAATAGTGGGATTTAACAGAGAAGTGTGTTTCTGTTGAGCACGATGCTAACCCAAATCTTATCCCATTGTACCTGCGTGTTCTCACCTGCTTGGTTCAACTGTAGATAGAAACAAGATCCCTGCCTTTCAGGATGAGTCCTGTGCTGTTCTGGATGTGTTTGGGATCAGTTAAGGTAGTCTGGAGGAGCAGTGGTTACCCCTGGGGTCAGTATCTCTCTTCAGGTGCTGTGAAGCTCATGTGTGTTCTCACCTTTCTTCCTTTTAACTGTTTCTGCCCTTTTTAGCTGGGGGGTCTCAAGAGACTGCAGGGTCACCATCCTTGGAGATAATGAAAAACTAATCACCATCGTTGGAGATAACCAAAAACTAACTGGATGCAGTCCTGGGCAGCTGGCTCAAAATGGCCCTGTGTGAGCAGGGGCTTGGACCAGATGAGAAGTCACTTAACTATTATATGGTTCTGTTTTTCTGTTTGGGAAAGATGTACAGAGGGGAAAAAACACGAAGCCACTCTCTGAAGTCAGTTGCTGAAGAAGAGAGGAATTTTGAGGGCTAAAGAAGGAAAAATGTGTGAAGAGCCGGAGCAAAGCAAGGAGTTGGAAAGCAGGTGAAGATGGGAAGGAGTAAAAGTTGTTTCTTTCTGATCAGGCAGTACTTGACTTGTCTCTCTTAGGGGTTGTTTGGTGCCACTCACGATTGAATGAAATAATACTTGAGGTGGGAGAGGAAAGTAAACATGAAGGGAAATCCTGTCCCAGCAGTGGTGATTTCCAGCGCAGAGTGCTGCCCATGTTTGCTGTGGTTTATCTGCTTACATCCCACAATGGAGACCTCTCACAAGCACTTGTCTCCCCTTGAGTTTGTGTAAACAACTTTTATCCACAGCTGTCCACACTGCCAGGATTTCCACCTGCCTTTCCTCCAGTCCTGGAAGAGCAAACCCTTCATTTGTTCTAAACCTGGTTGCCACCACTGACCCCCAATTTGTGTCTCCTACTTACTGGCAGAGATACTGAGCCATTAAATATTTTTGCAGCTGGTTTGTTTATGGAGGACTGGTGTGGGCAGCAGCTGAGCTGTGCAACTGCTTTTTGGTTTGTTTTGGAAGTTTTTGTTTGGTTTTCTTCAGGAGCACAGCATAAAGCTCAAGCTTCTCAAGCACTTTTTTCAGACCCTTGAATTTTATTGACTAAGCAGGTCTTTTTTTTTCTTCTTTTGTTTTTTTGCCTAGCATCCCACACATTTTCCCTCTCCATTTCACTTGGTGTCCTCCAGACTGAAAGACTGCAATACACAAAATGTTATTGAGATTGCACCTCTCTGGGAAGGTGCATTCAGCTTTCCACCCTTTGAGAGTGCATGAAACATTAATTTGTTTGATCAAGCACTGTTAGTAAAAGGAGAATGTGATAGAAACCACACTTCTGTGAATCAGTATTTATTACTCTACTAAATCAGTGTTCTAGATTTTCTTGCAATGGATATAAGTGAGAGATTTTGATTTGATACAGCATAGCCATCTGAAGTTAATTTAAATGATTCAGAAGTTAATAACTTAGGATATTTGTCATATTGAAAACTAAACAAGCATTTGTTTTTCTGAGCAGCTGATCTACATTACACTCTTTGGCCTTTTCTGGATCCAGGCTGCAATGGCTGGAAGTGCTTGCACTCTCTCCCTGAGAGTCAAAAGCCTGGGGTATTTGTCTGCCAGGTCAGGTTTACAGGACAGAAGTGTCGTACTGCACACATCCCAGTAGAAATCAGCCCACGTTACCTAGTGAAAATAGGACAGAAAGCAGAAAATTTTAGTTGGTAGTCTCAAAACCCAGGATTACTAATGTTCTCAAAAAAACGTGAATTTATGAATTTTAAGTTTTCATTTTGGGGTTTGGGGCTTTTTAAAGCCCATCTTTACAGGGCTAGTAGTTAACGTTGCAATGCAAGGCTTGACGTCAATAAACACTGGTTAAAATAAAGTCCTGGCTACAACTATTAGTTGTGCTACAATATTAGTATTTCCTCCTGAAACTGTGCTGCAGAAAACAGTTTGGGGTAAAAAGGGTACTATTTTTATGGAGAGTTTTTTTCATATTGCCTTATAAATAAGTCAGTTATGATAAACTGGGTTCTGTGTAGTCATGAATTTGTGTTCACAGGTGCAAAAACATTTAAAGTGTTTTGTGTCAACATACTTATAAACTGCTTTAGAAAACGTAGATCCTAGTTCTGGTTTGTCTCACTTTTCCAGTATTGTGGAAAACAATTCTCACTTTGCAATAGAGTGACCAGTTGTGTATTGGCAAGAACAAAGGGCTAAAAGAGTGAGGTGAGTTGCTTCATGGCCTGACATGAAACCCAGAAATTCAGCAGTAGTCTGTTACTTCATTTTTCTGGCAACCTGATGGGAAAGGGCAAAACAAAAATTATACTTACAGAGTTCCCTACCAGCCACTTCTTATCCCCTAAGAAAGTATCCAAATCTTTCAGTAGCTCAGGTGCTTTGTTGGTGAGGATATCATCAAATGCTTTTTTCTGGTGAAAGAACAAAAGACAGAGATACACAGCAGTCATAAAACTGAATTTTTGAGGTTTTATTATTTATGAAAAAGCTGAAACACGAAAAAGATTAGTATCAGATGTAAAAACATGGCATTTATAGCTTGCTGAGCCATGACTTAAAGCCAATCCCTCCCTTAAAGTAACACCTGAGTGCTCCTTGATGGTGACATGGTGTCTGGTGATGCTGCTCCTTTTTCTGTGCTAACAGAGAAAGCACCCAGCCATGGCAAGAGAGGAGCTCAGCTGTAGATTTGGGAAGAATCCAGCTACAAGATATATTCCTAATGTCTCATATAAAATTTTGGGGGACTCTTTTGAATGTTATCTTTTCTAGGGTGCAGAGTCAGATTTGCAGAATCCCTTGCGCTCTTTTCATGCTGTCAGTCAGATGCTGGTCAGTTGTCTTGGCTTATCAGCCCTTCTTAGGTGGGATGTGGGACTTGGCTTTTGAACTTTTGATGGGGTTCATTTATCTTTGAACTTTAATGGTCATGTTATTTTTGCTTTTTTGTCTCCACAGCAGTAAGATTTGAGGTGGCTAAAATGTGTTTTTAAAGGATGATCAAAAGGCTCAGGCTCTTGTGTTTGTGTGTTAATGGCTGAAGCATGAGGTTATGGTGGTGGTTCTCCACTAGCTGTTCCCCGTAGCAGAAAATCTTAAGGCTGCTTTTAAAACAGCTGAGCTGTTTCCTTTGGTGAGGAAAACTGCTTCTGGTTTTCTCTTCTCACCTGCATGGAAACAATTAAGACTGCAGACTTGTGATCATCTGGTCAACCCACATGGCACAGTTTGTGCAGTTACTGTGCTTGGCCTAATTTTGGAGGAGCATGCTCAGGCTTGGGTGAACAAGCATTGGTGTACAGGAATGGAATTATTTCTACAGCTTTAACTGAGGTTAATGTGAAAAAAAGAAAAAAAAAAAAACTAGAAAAGTCAGAAACCTAAATGTAGGCAGAGATCAAATCAGTGTTTCTACAGTCATGATGGAAGATTTGACAATTTTCTGCTTTAAGAGCTTTGTAACTGGATGAGGTGACTGCAAATGTTAGCCAGGAGTTTGCAGTCCAGAAATCTCGTATCTGTGCCATGGGTTGTAGTATTTCCTTTAGGTAAGTGATCCTCTCCACACCGTTTTACCCTACAAAGAAAAATTCCCAAACTATTGTTTGGTCATGAGGTTCACAACATTCCCCAAGTACAGGAGTGCTCAGCCAAGTTGTGAAACTGGTGGGGGCAACCAGGATCCCACTTCTGGGGTGGCACAATCTGCTCATCTCAGCCCAGGAGCTCTGCAGCGTTGGGTGCAAAGCTGTTGCAATGCCAGCTGTTTTTTTGGGAACGTGGGGTGAAGGGCAAGTCTGTGCCTAGCACGGAGGGAGCTTCCACGGCAGCTTCCAGCTCTGCTCCCCGACTTTGCTTCGCTTTCTCTTTGCTACTGCCAGATGGCATAACACAGCCTCTCACCGTTCCTGTGGCACTGGTCAGGCCCGGGGAGGTGTTCTGGCTTCAGTGTGTGGAACTGACTTGAATCTGCTCTGGTGAGACCAGACCGTGAAACGCCGCTGCGACCACAAGGTGGTGGCAGCGGACCCGGGAGAGAGGGAGTGTAGGAGAAGGGAATATAGGTGACCTCACCCCGATAACTAACAGCTGTGTTAATTAACCAATACAGCCTCACCCTGATGGGTAACAGCTATAGCCAATAAGGTGAGTGAGATAAAAGAGGGGGTTAGGTGGCAAGGGGACGATCATCATGGAAGAGGAACCTCGAGGAGCATGGAGAGATTCATGAAGAAACATCCTGGGGAGAGAGAATCCCTGTTGTGAGGTCAGTCTGGGTCTGCAGTTAGAGCCTGTTGTTGGAACCTGCAGTTGCAGTCTAGCTAGCTGTGTTCAGAGTCTGCAAACCAATACCTGCAGTCACAGCTTAGCAGGAAATAACCAGCAGTCAGAGGCTGCAAGGGAAACCCACAGTAGGAGTTGCTGCAGCCAGGGTCAGGGAATGGTTGGAGTCAGGATGGCTGAGCTGTAAAAAGGAATAAACCAGGACCTTTTCCTGCTGGGCTAAACAAGAAGTCTCGGCTCATTTTTACTCTTTAATAAGAGGGCTGCTGCAACAAGGGAGGACAATGTTGGGAGAGTGGGAAAGTGAGATTCCTAACCATCCTTGGCCCCAGCATGTAACTTAGCATGTGTATGTGCAGATGGGCACATAGGGGTTGGCTGCCAGCTCTTCCTTCTTCAATTAATCACTGGTGACACGATCTGGATCATTTTTTGGAGAAGTGCTTGGGTACAAGCTGGGTCACACATTGAAGTTACAACAGGAGCTTCCCCATGGAGGGGCAGCAGTGCTGCCTCTGCACCAGCACATCAGCAGGAGTGTGGCTCTTTGGAAATGATTAAAACCCATGAGTCAACTTACCCTCCCCAAACTAGGAAACTTCAGGAAATCACTAGGAAATGTGAGTAATTCACACTTTAAGTACTACACATCCAAATTTCAGATTTTCCCCTGCAAGATTTCAGAGCACTTTCATATTTTTAATTTATTATGGGCTTGGGGCACCATTTTTACTCTGTGGTCTCTGCAGTAGGATATCCTAAATGATCTGAAATGTTGCTATTGAATAAATGGTAGGTGGCTCCACTGGCAGTTTAGGGTGAGAGCTGTTGTTACCCCTCCGCTTCCCTAAGAGGGTCAGGTCCTCTGCTGGGAACAGAGCTGTGCAGAGCCTTTGTAAGACTGGAGTGAACTCATCCATCACCTCCTTCCCCCAGCAACTGATGTGTGCTTGCTTTTGGGATTCTGGTGAGAGGCACTGCCCTGATGCCAGAGGGAACTGCAAATGCTGTAGGACAGGTCTGTGCCTGTGTGTCGAAGTAGCCATGGCACGACAGCCTGGTGTCAGAAGCACTGCAGAGGACCAAGGTGGGCTGTGACACCTGCAAAGCACAGTGAGCGCTGTACCACCTGCCCTGACCGGCAGTGCCTGCTGTCCTACACCACTCAGGTGACTGACAAGCAGTTGTCCACAGCAGGATGTTATTGAACAATGATACTTGTTGAACACCTAGAAGAAATCAAAATGTACGAACACTTAAGGATGGGATGGGGCTATTTATCCTATTAAGTTGGCAGGAAGATTTGAGCACAGGCTCCTTGCAACAAGAAAGAGGAATTCCACAGTGCCAGCTGGGGTGGAAATGTCCTGTCTTTGCCCTGTGTGGTGTAGGCACAACCTGAATTAGTGAGGAGCAGCACATGATGGCCTCAGAGTTCCTACCAAGGGTGAAAACAACCTAGTGAAGAAGGAGGTTGGATCAGCCTCAAGGAAGACCCACAGAGCTCAGAGCTTTGCTGAGCTGATGAACCCAGTGGCTGACACCCATCAGTGCCTCCAGAGCAGATGCTCAGATACAAGATCATGGCTTTCGTGCTATCTTTGTTTAATTTAGTGATTGGCTTACTCTCACGTCCTGGTTTTTCTCTGCCCAAGGGAACAGTGTCATGAAATCATCAATGGTGTCCACAATGGCATCAGCTAAAGCCTGTTCCACGGGCGTCTGGCCTGCCAGACCTGTGGGAAGCAAGCATATGAAGGGATATTAGAGACAGCATCAGCACGAGTTTTTGATAGCCCCAAGGTTAACTCTGAATATTTTCATAAAAATATATATCTTCTCCAGGTCTTTTGATGTTAACAGTGTGCATGTGACTCCCTGCATCCAGGTGCACTCTCATCTACCTTTGATTTTTCCTCTTCTGGCTTTGTACAGCGATCCAAGATAGTAAGTTCTTTAATCATTACCTCAACCCCCAGTCTGTACTTTGTTTCTTTATCCTCTCTGCTTTCCACCACACATTCAGCAAGGTCAGCACAAATTGCTTTCCTTTAGCCTTTGCCCATCCCACTTTTCCATGTCCTTCTCCATCTCACGGTCTCTCCATTTTGGTCAACACATTCTCCAAAAGTGCGAGACCCACTCCTCTTTCCCTATATCCTGCCCTCTCTAGCCCCATTCAGAACATTTTCATTACATTCTACTTACTTTTTAATGTTTCTTTGTGGTCAGGGACCTCAGCCAAACTTTGTCTTGTTCACAAATCTGTTTTTCTCCCCTGTAGTTCTTTGGCTTTCCTGCAGTTGTCTTAATGCCTCTACTTTTTCTCCCTAGCTATCACTACACAGACCTGTGTTTATGCTTTCACCTCTGCAGGTTCAGATCACAAACTGCATGCCCTACCTCTGTCAGGCCATCTCCCTTACTAAAACTTTGTGCTTTTGAAGGTAAGGGCTGTGCCTCAAGTTCTGTGATCCTTCAGCTATGAGTTGTTGGAGTTGGACACCTAAAAATGCCACATTTTAATTTAAAGCATTAGTGATGTGCATGCAGGCTTGATGGCAGAACTAGCAAGTTTTCACTATGAAGTTGTCCCTTCCATGCATGCTGTTTTTCCTGCTGTAGCTGACAGCATGACTAATTCTGGGCAGAGCTCAGCATGGTCTGAGTATGCTCCAGATCCCAAGCCTTTGTCTCTGCTGCAAGTCAATTGAAAAAAGTCCAAACTTCAGACTGCAAAAGAAGCATGTCTCCAGATCAGCCTCCCAACAGGAGGGAGGGAGGAATCTTGGGTAGAAGGCAGGCTTTCTCTGTTTTTCATCACCAGGTGGGCTCTCCTCATTCTCCTTTCTTGCAAGGAGCAGATTGCATCAAAGCTGGAGGAAACGGTCGGTAACAGAGCATTGCAGACACACTTGAATATGTGTTGTATTAGTGCCTTTAAGAATAATGCTATGAACCTCTGCTTCCTTCCTCAGTTAGAAAATGGGAGATATTTTGAAATGCAGGCTACATCCATTTGCTCATTCACAGTGTAAAAAAAAGTAGGATAGTACTTGCTTCCCAGCCCCCTCTTCAATTTGCTGATATCCAGCTTGCCATGGGGACATCTGCCTTCAGCCAAACCAATTTTGCAGATGGTGTTGAATGACAGCTCGTTGACCTAAAGCAAAGCCTGGCCACTCTCTTTGATTACTTGTATTACTAAGTCTGATATCATTTTATCTAACTGGTTGTGTACTTCCACAGCACATAAGTACTTAAAGATGCAAGTGATGTCAACATCTCCTCTAATCTCTCTGCTAGCCCAGAATTGTTGCCTAAATCTGCTTCAGAGTTCTCTGCCTGCTGTGATAATCTCTAATGCTTCCAAAACCTCCTCCTCCTGGTCATTTCTCTGGTTATCCTGGAAGCTCAAAGTTGAGCTTTAGAGGCAAATGCCCTGGCAGCCTTAGGGAAACCACAGGTATGTACTTTCTGTCATGGAGGGACAGGTGGATAAAGTGTACTGGCTGGAGAAGCCAGCCCAAACCCCAGGCACTGGTTCCATTTTGGCCATGCAGGTGTTTGCTTCTGCGTGGTTAGGCTTGCTAAGCTCTTGGTTTGTTTCTGTTTTTACTGTGGATGTATCTCTACCTGAGCATTAAATGTGAGCTTAGAAGAGAGAAAGAAAATAGTCAAAGATCTATTACCTGCTTCTCTGGCAAGGTATCTTGCCATCGCCAGGCTCTGGTGAATGATAACTCCATCTACTTCCAGAATAGGGAGTTTGCCAAATGGGATAGCTTGGAGGAAAAAGTGAAAAACAACCAAAAGTTAAATCATAGCCATTAACAGTGGGAGTCTGTGACAGATGTAGCTTTACCACTCAGAGGGTATGCATTGTTATAGCACCTAACAGTTTCACATTGTTTCTGTGGAGAAATGTGTGAACTGGAAGTAAAAAGGCAAGGGTAAGGATGTAATCAGATTGCACTGCATGAAGGGAACTATAGCACAGAAACCAGGCATTTCATTTCTTATTTCCTGGCATCATGCTGTGGAGGCTGAATGTACTCCTGTACATCCAGAATTCTTTATATAGGGAAACTTTTCAGGGGAATATTAGTTTTTCCTTCTCTCCCCTGCTTTTTTCCTCCCCAGCAAAATGACTGACAAGGTTAAGTACAGTACTACTGAAGATTTCATAATGCAACATGCAGCTGGGGCATGAAGCAAGATATCAGGCAAAGGTGGCAAGATATTTTTCATATATGGTTGTTTTTAATTCAGAAGCAGTGATTCAGAGAAGCATCTACATTTCAGAAATTACATCATGACAAGGCATTTCACTTGACAGTCATCACCAAGAAAATCTTTCACACTGAACTACAAATGCTAAAATGATATTCAAATGTACTTGATGTGNAAAAAAAGAAACCCAACCAAACAAAAAACAACAAACCAGTCAGTTATGGGGAAGAAGCCTCCATGCTTTAAGTGTAGGGAAAGACAAACTAAGCAGGTGTTGTGGATATTTGTAAGGTAGTTTAAGCTAATAAATCAGTCTTATTTTCCAGTTATTAATTTTGCAGTTACATGGGAACTTGGATTGCTGTTTAGCTGTGTTTTGGAGAAGCTTCTGGAATTATATGAAATGGAACTGGGACTTTGGAACTTAATCTGGGGAAAACAGTTGTGTTTAGGGCAGTGAGAATCTGCTTGTGGGAACCTGGTGCTGTTCATTGAGGGAACTGCAAATCTCTGCGTTTCCAAGTATGTGACTGCAAGTGCTGATCATAGCTAAATGCTTTGCATCTAATTTTCATCCACATTACATTTTATATAATTAAGTTTTATATCCATTTTAAGATTACCTTGTGATGTAAAAGGGAGAAGTGAGAACATTGGCCATTGGAACCATGCAAAGTGCCCTGTAAAGACAGGAGAACTGTCTTTACAGGGCAGCTGGAATGACACCTCTATTCCATGAGGAATTTTAGTTCTTAATGAAAAGGTGGCAATAACAATACCTTATACATTTGTAACTGTATAGCAAGACAGCTTCATAAATGATGAACACTGCTCTGTGGTTTAGCATGCAGTATGTGAATCACATTAGGTACTGGGTCCTAGATGTTAAATCTTGACCTGCAACATGAATTTTGCAGTTGCACAAGACATCTAGGACTCCTCTGTGCATTACACTTTATATAATTAAGATTTATATCCCGTCCACAGTACTCATGATACCTTCTTTTCCCCTTAAGTTCAGAACACTGGGAATTGAGTATGAATTTGGATAGCAGAAGCAAGAGAGTTCAATTAGCATTAGCTGCTGTACCCCAGGGAGAAAGCAGGCTCTGCTGGTTGCTATTGAAGCAATAATAGACTTTTTGCACAGAAGACTTTGTATGTTTATTATCCGGAGAGCAGCAAGGTCCTAGCAAGTCCATGTTCTGTTTCACTGAGAATCACTGAGAGGTGACAAGTTGTATCCCCTGAATGTTTAACAGGAAAGCTCTCTGGCTATGAAAATGAGAACAGCTCTGCTTCTGTGCTATGGGTTAGTGGTGCAGAGGGCCCTGAGCACCACTGCTCCAAAACAGCAGAGGTGTGTGACAGTGTTTACTATGTAAAGCACATCTTTCAGGCCAGCACAAGTAGAGGGGATGAGAACAGGTGTGACTGCTGGATGTGCTATGTGGCCAGCCTGCTCCATGTCCCCCCAGACCACACAGGGATGTACAGCAATGCCTGACAAGAGGAAACAGCCAGAGCAGGGATAACAGCTCCCCTCATGAAGGAGTTAAGCAGCCTCTTTTGGAGGCCCCAGCAGGAATGCTATGGGGTGATGCAGTTCTGGCAGGGTCAATATGACTAAGCCAGTCTGTAGCAATAGCTGTCAAAACACACTGTCACTCACTGCTCAGGTTGGGAAACTGTGAGCCTGGGATTGCTTCATCTAGAAACCCACAGATTTTTTTGCTTCTGTGTTTACATACAGGGGAAGAAGTCTATAAATCCCAACTTTGACTGATTTTTCACTTTGTGGATCACTACAAAAAAAGCCTGTTTGTTATTATGGGTGCTTGCTTTTTTTTTTTTTTTTTTTTTTTTTTTTTTTTTTTTTTTTTTTGTTAATAAACTCTTGATTACAACTAAAGGAGGGAAGCATCTTTCTGAATAGTTAAGGAACATGAATTATGGTGTCAACGTCAGCTGACCGGCAGAGTGATAGTCAACTCTCATGTTCTGTTTCTCAGAAATCTGGTAATTTCTGAATTCAAGGGAATTGCTATTTCTTCCTTGAAAACATGAGTAATGTCTAGAAAGGTCATCCTCCTCAGTGCTGAGCTACTGTCTTGAAGACCTGGTTATTCTTTTCTGAAAAAGAAACTGAGTTGAAAGACAGCTTTGTTTTATGTACACACAATTGCATGATTCTAAATACAGTTATAAAACAAATGCATGAGAGCAGATTTTATTTTGTTATCCTGTAATGTCTAAAAGGATTTATGCTTTCATTTATAATGAAACTTGGGGTTTGTTAGGAGGCAGCAAATCTATTGCTATCATTACTGAACCATAGACTCTTTAAAGAATAACAGATAGTAAATGTAGATGGTAGATGTTCCTTCCCTTCTTGTGTATTCAAAATACTATTTAATTTTTTCTTTTCAGGAACAGGGGAGAAAACCCTTGAATTTAATGTATTCCAGCTGACAGAGAGTGCATGTATTCAATTAGACACTGATTTTGTTGATTATTGAGTTAATAAGCTATAAATTAGTCCAATTCTAAGAGGTTTGAAGAAAGTACACGTGCTGTGCAGCTAATTTTAAAAATCTGTTCTTTTTCCTTGGGTGCAGGGCAGGCTATTCCTGAGCACCAACAAGTATAGCAGATGTTCACACTGCTTTACAGTGGAAGAAAATAACAAAGACTAGTCAAGGGGCAGAAAATATTTATAATACATCTTCTCCCTATTTGAGGAGAAGGTATAATGGCTTACAAAGTTATGTTCTCAGTCTGGAAAAATTTAGGAAAAATAATCTTTGCCTTTGGTATTGTCTAAAATTCATGTAATGACCAAAATTTTTTGGAACCTGCTGTAAAGTATCTTTTTGCTTTTGTAATTTAGAATAATAATTTTCCCAGAAGANTTTTTTTTTTTTTTGTATATCTGAGTTTGGCTGTTATAGGGAGGAATGCATTTTCTGTGCAACTTGGAGTCGTTCTTCTCCAGCTGGAGAAGAGGGGGGTGGATTTTTGCAACACAGCTCATCCTAGGGGAGGATTTGAGGGGCCTTCACACTGGATGGACGCCATTTGATTGCCAGAGGTAAGGTTGGGGTTTGACAAATGACCTTTACATGGCCTCTAGAAACTTTTCCAGCTGCAGAAACCACATCCAGGCCATATTCTCAGGGGCTCCAAACTACAACCTGTCTGCAAATGGATTTAAGCAGTCTTACCCTTAGACTCATGGATATGGGCTTCTGTGGATTTGACCTCCTGTGGTGCTTTTGGCCCACTTCTACTCATTGATGTGTCTGAGGAGATGCACAAATTCTCTGTGTGTATAAGCATGGTCCTAAACCTGCTGAAATTGTATCAATTTTGCTCAAAGGCATGGTTTGTATGACTGCAGGTGAGCAGAGCTGGTAGGGTGGCTCCTGCCAGGCTCCTACTTTAGATGAGCAAGTGAAAAGCTGCTGCGTGAGAGAGATGTTTGGGTAGGATCAAGGTCATGGGGGCAAGGCAAGAAACACTATCCATTGGGGAGTAATTACAACAGAGCCATTAAGCCAAAGTAGTGCAGACTGGAAGGATGTGTGTGTCACTTTGCTGGCTTTTCTCTCGCCCTCATTGTTTTGGGGGCTGCTTTGTACTTACGTCCGTTTAAACCCTTGTGTATCCACAGAGATATGCTTTCCATGTTTTTCCAAACAAGCTTGTCTTACAATGTTTTCAACTCCCACTTGGGCAAATACATTTTGAGAAGGAAAAGCAGAAAAATGTATTGCTGTGGTCATGCAAACAGCATCATTTCTCAGGCATGCACAAAATGTGACCTTTCCCGTTTAGTTCCTGCTTGCTTTGCCGCTCATCTGAAATACAAAGCGCTGTGAATACTTGTTCCAAATTTAGTTTGATAGAGGAAAAGGTTTTTTAAAAATCTCCTTTTTGAATAACTAAACCCATAGACTTCTTTAAATTGAACTTTTATCAGCAGGTTTTTGCTTTTCATATTATGCTGGTTATTTATTGGCTTTTTGCATCGCATTCTGGAAGGAAATCTGTACAGTCTACGCTTCCATGCAGAAAACTTTGACAGAGGACAAGTCCTCAGACTGATCTGCAATCTCTCTTCTCATTTTAGGAAAATCTCACTAAAGTACCTGTACAGTGTCTAGGAATTGGATTCATTCCTTTTCATACTACTTTAATTTTGGTTGGCTTTAGTGATAAGAACTGTGCTATTTGTACAAGTCTCTGCTGGATGCAGAAATTATATGTGTTAAAAACATGTTAAAAATTTTGTTAAAAACAATGTGTGTTAAAAATGTTTGAGGGGAAATGTGTGCTGAAGGCAAGAGCATCCCTTTAATTAATTTCCACCCCATATAGCCCTTAAGGGCTGTGATGGCTGCTGGCATCCTGCCATGCCTGTAGACCTCTCACTGGTGTTCAGGCCTTCCCTTGGAACACAAGCTCCTCACTCATCCTCCTGGCCATGACCCAGTGGTGGGTGCTCCTCTGGGACTGCTCCTCTGTCAGGGACAGGGAGGGGAAACGCAAGAGCTGAGGGCAGTTTTGTCCTAGGCTGGTCAGCTCCTGGAGCAGTGCTGTGTTTCTCACCCCTCTTCTCCCCTATACAGATACACTTAACTTTCTCCTTACCTCTTTCTTCCATTTTCACTGATCTTAACTTCTCCATTATTTTTCTCCTCATTTCTGTTCTGTCCTTCCATGATGTTCCCCCATGTTCCCTGAGCTGACCTGCCCATGACTCATCCTGCCCATATTGTAATTTTCTATGTCTCTGATGCAATGCAGCCTGTATTTAAACACTTGATTATTGCTCAAAAGCTGAATAATTAATTGTTTGGTAATTAATCTTAGATTGGCTCCATAATAAGGCAGCTGGAGTAGTAAAATGTGGGGGCAAATAAATGTCACAGACCTGTTTCTTATTACAATATCTGTATCAAAGTTCTCCTTCACCTTGAAAACTGACCACAACTGCTTTTCCTATCCATTCATGTTTAAATTGCGTCATGAGAAACAAATAGATACTTTGCATCTTCTAATAAGAAATATATGAAACTCATGGTTTGTTAATGGTGGCAGAGGAACGAACAAGGCACTTGGGAAATGGTAGGCCCAGAGCTGGATGTACCTAGAATCTGAATCTTCTAGAAGGGGATGATGAGGAGGATGCTGTGATTTAATCTCAGCCCCAGTTCAGTTTTATTACAACTCATATTCTCTTTGGAAGTCCTTGCCTTGCCAAGCCCTACTTTTTACCCAGAGATAGCTATGTGCACATTTTTGTAGAGCTTCCTAGCAGAAAGTCACTCAGGAAGCAGGGCAACTGCTCCCCTGAGGAATTTCTGTCTGCTGTCAGGTGCTTCTCAAGATTTATCTGTTATCTTGGGAGTATTTTCAGGGCCATTAGTCTGTCAGGTTTCCTAAGGACCTTTCAAGCATTGTTCTACACATCCTAAACTTATGGGATGTTTATGAGATGTTGTGGCCATCAATGCAGGAGAAGCATCCTTTGCTATTATGATAGTCTGTTATTGCCATTGCTTCAAATTGCTTGAAGGAGCCACAGCTGTTGCTGCCTGCCAGCCTAACATGGAAAGTGATGGTAACTTAGTTCACCATTACAGTGGATTTTCTGCTGTATCATGACATAGGTCAGTGCAATGATGCTTTTCATGAGGAGCCTGTTTTGTGGGAGTACAGATCTTGTATGAGCCTATTGTAGATCTTGAATAGATTGCCCTTTAAATAGGGGCATGGTCAAGTCAGATTGTGTTCAAAGAGAAGTGTAAAGAAGGAGTTTGTTTACTTGTTAAAATAATTACTGAGTTATATAGAGTCAAGTATTATAGAAAGCTGCTGCTTGATATTTGTCCGATTTTTAAAATTCTATGCAAAAGCAGGACAATGCTAATACTTACAAACTGACTTCTTTAAATATGTTTCTATTCTAAATTTCAGTCCTTGCCAAAAATCATGAACTAGAAAAAGATGATCTGATTAGTGTCAGAAGGGAAAAAGATAAATGCTGAGTTACAGAAATTTTAATTTCAGTGTGTATAAGCTAAATAACAGAAATTCTCATGTTCTAATAGGCCAACCTTTCATACACGACAAAAGCACCATTAGGTGTAAACGAATTCCAGTGGGGCAGTATTTCCAGGAGGGAGGACTTGTTTATTTGCCTGAAGGTAAGTTAGGATTGCAGCTTATTGATGGCAGCCAAGTGAAAAATGCCAAAAAACACAACAAATCCCACCACACTCTTCAGTTCAGGTCAAAAATTAAACTTGCCACAGCAACAAGTGTGCTTTCATAAATGGGCTGTCTGCACAAGGATCTTTCTGCACAGATTTTCTGTTTTCCCAGCAGTTTTACAGAACTAAATCTTCTCTTCAGAATAATGATAATATTTCCTGGTTTATATGGTATGATGATTTGGCTGACTTGGTATTTGTTGCAAAACTTTATTTCAAATTTGAGAAAACAGCTGAAGAAAACCTATCCTCTCAGATCTCATTCAGAGACCTGATTCCTTGTTCTCTTAAACAAACTTGAATTCTTCAATTTCTTCCTTATTAGCTCAAGAAACATGAAGTGTTCTCTTGTCCAAGCTTCTTCCCTAAGTATCTTTTTGTTTATCTTGCTTCATCATACTTGAAGTTTTTAAAAAGAGGGACATCACATATCTACAGACTGCAGTCAAAACTGGTTCCAGATCTTCCATAGGCAGGTGGGTAAAGGGAATCATGATATATGCAAGTGAGCATAGCAATTTGTCTGGTATTTCTGAATCTCACCTCAGTATATAATTATGCAATTAATTCAATTAATTGGGCTGATTTTACTGATTTTTGAGGGCTAGAAAATAAGCCGTGTACTAAATTGCATTACTTTAACTGCTGTTTCATCAAATGAAACTGTAATTCCCTTTATCATTGCTAAACACTTACCAGCCTTTGGTTTTCACCAGAATGAGACCGGCTGGAATCTGCTACTTTATTTCTCTTCTTTCTAAGGTAGACCCAGTTCAGGAAAAATAGGAGGAGAAAAAAACCCCTTTATATAAAGGATCTGAATTACAGGTAGAAATGAGAGTTGTGCAGAAGAATTCTCAGCAGAGTGAACTATGCCTTTGTATATGCAGTGGGTTGGATGGATCTCCTCATTCCACATTTACTTTTGAACACAGATATGGTTTAACTTTTTGGGCAAGAAACCTGTTAACCTGGTGCTTTTCCCTCTTCAAACTGTGTCTTTGTGGAGGGAACTGAGGCACATTTTGAAAACTTAGGATAGCAGGGAATGCAAGGCTTGCTTTCCATAGGGCAAATGCTGTATGCAACACATAGAGTGTGAAGGCACACAAAACCTGTACAAACCTACTCCCTATCCAGGAAACAACCATTTCTTGTGTTGAGTCACAGCAAAGTCAAGGTTTAGGTGCCCTAGGGCAGGTTGGGGCACTGGCTATGGGTCTTGCTGAACAGTTAAGGCTGTTTATTCCAAAGCCTTGTTCTACTTTTCATTTGGCGTTTTTCTGAATGATTTGACTATGAGAGTACATTTTGTCTGGAAATACTGTGAGTAACCATGAGGAATGCCTCACAAAGGAGGATGATGTAGTCCTCAGGTGATCTCCAGACAATTTCCTTAAGCAGCATTACATTTTTATACATGCAAGAAACCTTTACTCCTGTCTTAATTAGCAAACACTAATTGTTTGTTGCCTGTAAAATGTGCATGTTAGTGGTGGCAGATGGCACCATAACTTTGGTGCTAGAGCTAGGGGGCAGGGAGATTTGAAGAGCAAAGGTTTAGCCTGCTGCCATAAGATGTAACAGCACTTTCAGATATGCACCCAACTATTTCTGTGTACATGTATGTTTTCCTGGTCAATTAGAAGGCTACATTCCCATTCCCCATCCACTGACTGACTGGGTGTCTGTAGATAGCTGAAATTTAAAGGACTCTTAGACCAGCATAAATTTTGCACAGATGACTTCACAAATCTTAGAGCAGCAGCTCCCACATTTTACTAAACTTCTTATCTGCTGTGGAATTTCATCTAGGGCTGAATTAGAGAGGCTGCTATGAAAGGCCATTATGGAGAGAAAATGAAAAGCAGTAATTAACCTTTGTAAGCCTGCCAGCAAACTTTTCAGAGCATAGAAAGAGAAACAAAAATGTCCAAAGGTTAATGACTTAACCAGCATTTGTTAATGCAGCAGATAGAGTTACAAAGTGTAGTACAGGATTTCTAGGGTGTCTCTGCTTTTGCAGTGTTTCTGTGGTAATGGCACTGCAAGCTGCACAAGTCCTGTACACATAAAGCTCCCCAGGGACGTTTGTGGAGTGAACACAGAAGAAAAGCGTAGGAAGAACTTGCATTGTTTCTTGCACTGTTCAGACATTGGGATCAGCAACAATATTCAAAGAGTGATGCAATGCTTTTACCTTGTCTGGTAGATCTGAACATCTTGTCCTAGAATGTGAATGCCTCTGCATCCTTTAAGTGACTAATTATGCTTTGTCTTTTCAATTTGTCTTACTTAATCAGTGTAGAAAATCCCACATAAAAATATACTTTGCTTATGCTCTCAACTTTGTTTCAGGACAAAAATGAATGTGCATACATGTGAATATGAGTGCAACTAAATATGAAAAGCCTGTGCAGAGCTTACCTCAGGTCATCTGAATTCTTTTTCACCTTACCCTGCTTCCCTGAGAACTGCAGTGAAAGAGAAATAAGCTATAGCACGTGGCCAGCTGGCTTAAGCTCTTATAAGGAAAAGGTTTCCAAAGTCAGTCATCCCCAGCTGAAAATATCGCTGTTCCACCGCTTTTTATTCATCTTTGTGGATTTTTGCCAGCGTTTCCTAGGCTTGAGCACCCCTGAAGGCTTCAATTGCCACTTGGATAACAGTGTTTGAGTGTTTATCGTTCTTGTCACTGTAAACAGGAAAGACCAAACCTACAAAATTTGCACCCTAGAAAAATCTGGTAGCTTGCTGGTTGGGCTTATCAAATGGTGTCAAAGCTTATCAAGAAACATTGCTTCATTAACAAAAGTCACTTTGTGAATCAGTTGTGTCTTTTTCCCAAACTAAAGACATTATTCTTCATTCTGAATGTGAAAAGTCATAGCCCATGTAGACAAATGCAAGTCTAATCCATGAAATGAAGGCATTGATTTCCTACCCTGAGTCTTCAAACTCAAAATCTGTTTCTTTTGAGCCGAGGCTAATTTAATGAACAGAAATAACAAACACCTTTAAAAGCTGAAAAGAGGTTATTTAAACTAAAAGAAATGAATGGGGTAAAATAGCCTTGTTATTAGGAACAAAGAAAAAGGGCTTGTTATTAGGAACAATTATTTTCTAGTACCTTGTTTGATCCTTTTCATTTTTTTCTTTGCTATATTAACTGACTTTGTTTTCTCACCACTTTTCCTCTCTGAAGATCTTTCAGGTTGCAAAGGAGTGTCCTTCCTGACCCTTCCTTCTAATTTGGCTTTCTAAACCCAGGGTGAAGGCTGATGTGTGGTCTCTGAGATTAAATTATCCATAGAAGCTGAGATCAGCACTTACTAGGTTATCTTTATGTACACAAAAGCTGTACTTAATTGATAAGGAGTAAAAGCTCAGGTGGATGAGAGCAGGTAAGGCATTTCAGATTGTCTGAATGTTTGGTTCCAGCCTCCTGTGAGAACATCAGCAATGACATTTTGGCTGTCTCGGCTTAAAACTCGCACGGGCTTAACTAAAGCCAGAAATTAAGTGTATTTCTGCTCAAGAAACATACAGGTACTTCTTCAACTGCTTTTCTTTCTGCCAGCATTTCTAGTGGCTATAAGAACCCATGCTACTCACTTGGCTTGATTTTGGGCCAGTCTGCTGCTTCTATCCTGTGGTCTTCGTACTCCTTTCCCGAATAGGCAAAGAGGTAGCGGCTGATCTCTGCTCGTCCCCGCAGGTTGAAGTAGGTGAGCTTGTACTGCGGCATGCTGGGCCCTGCTGGGAGGGGGGACAGAGCTGCTTTAGAGAAAGTTAACTCCTTTTTTTTACAAAACCACTCTGTGTGCTTGCTTTTGACAGGCATGCTTGTACAATGCAAAGGAAATATTGCACCAAGCCGTTGCACTTTGCAATCGTTGCATTGCTCACGCCTTTTCGTTCTGCACTTGTCGGCCACAGCAAAGACAGCTGAACCTGCAGTTCCTCCTTTTGTGTGTCTCTAGAAAGCTGGCTTGATTTTTTTCAGAAGTATTAGAAACTTTCAGCTTTTGCTTATTTCTCTTGTTATTCCAAACTCAGGCCATTTTTTAACTCCTGGTTTTGGGTTGGTTTTGTTTTTGTTTTTTTTTTTAGAGTGAAAATCTAAGGTTATATTCTTTACCAGAAGATAGTTGTTATCTTGAGCAGTAATTTTGTTCAGGCCTGCCCTGCTCAGCCTCTACTTGATCCAAGACCAAACCATGGGAATTACCAAACTCTTGTGATTTTTGCATCAGTTATTACCCTAGTTATGTAAGGATTTGCCCAAAATTATTTTAGAAGAAAAAATTGCCATGGAAATTAGGCTACAGTGTTGTTTTGAGAAAATCATCATTGAATTTTCAGTTTTTGTACAGAAGCCAAAAGAAAACTTGAACTTACTTTTTTAAGTTTTCATGTGATTTTTTTTTTTCCTCTTCAGTTCTAATTAAAAGTCGGTCAACAGGAAGGCTCAATTTATTTCCCAGGGTAACAGGCAACAAAAGAAAGTATTTGAGAGTCTGATTGTATAGCAAGGATGGATTCAGGAAAGGTAAAGAGATAAGGTTGCTTGAAACCAATGGTAAGCATTTACACATGGCACTTTAGTAAGAGAGCTCAGCTGAGATTTGAATGTGTTGGCAAAAACACAGCAAAACAACAATCTGTCTCCTCACCCATTATCAATTTTGCCTTGAAGGAGACATTGCATTTACCATTCCTTTATATGCATCGCATTCAGAGTGTTTGTGAGAAAGCCTGGGACACAGAATCTCTGCCTTAGGACAGAAAGGGAACTTTTCTTTTTTCTTAATGAGTAAGTGCTACCACATAATCTCACAATGGAACAGCCCCCTGTTTAGTTATCCTGCCTTGAAAACATGTGCTTGAGGAGATAAATCATCAGCTTTCACTTTGGACAGAGAAGCTCTTCGCTCAGAAACAGAAAAGCTTACACTTAACTCACACTGAAAAGAGCAAACTGCTTTTCCACTTGCTCCTCTAAAGTCAAAACATGTACCTCCTGTCTTCAACATAGCAAAAGTAAAAAGAAAACACAAACAAACAAAAAAATAGCAAATGAGCTCATTAGAGGCTCATTAACTGTGAAATTTATCTGCTGCCCTAAAGCACACAGCAGGCTCAGAAGTGAATTATTAGTGAATGGAGAATTTCATGTCAGATGGGCTAGCAGAGAAACAGGAACAGAGCTGGAAAGTTACCAATGGAGATATCCACAAGCATTTCAGAGACTACATTACAACTATTACATCAAGTGTTCCTCTGCACACTATAAAAGAGAGAGGCTCCAGGTGAAATTAGTTGCACCAGGATGTGATCAGGTTTTTTAGATGTGTTTCTGCTGCCTGCAAATGCAGCTCACAGATTACAGGTGCAAGCGCTTCTTTCTCTAAAGAGAGAAATTTTGACAATCCCAGCTTTTTAAAGCAGGTTTTAGGTAAGTGGCAGAGGTTGGCTACTCCATTTCCAAATTTTGTACCCAGGTTTATTAATTGGTATGTTCTATGGCATATATGATAAAACTATATAGGATGATATACTATGAATTTGGGTTATGTGTCTAGAAAGTTAATGTAAGAAGAGAGAATGAGATCATAGCAGGATTTTCTTCCCTGTTCTCCCTGCTTCTGATTTGGTGTGGTCATTCGAGAACTATGAATGGCATTTTTAAAAGAGCATGCGTTAGATATCTGAGATTCATGACAGTGATCCAGGAGCCAAGGGGAGAAAAAACCAAACCCAAACATTGAGTCTTACTTTTCAGTTTTTTAGAGACAAGCAAATGCTACTGATTTAGTCTGATTTAGTGTCTATTTCCCTTCTTTAGGAGTGTCCACAGAATATCAATATCTAGAGCAGTCCCAATGCCCTGAACTTGCTATGCCACTCACACATGGCTCTTTTTTCCTGGCTGCCTCTAGTCCATTGTTAACAAATAGTTGCTGGCAGCTAGAAGGCATTTAAAAGTATAAGAACAGTAGATCTTTAAGGTGCAGTCATGAGGGAGTAGACATCTCTACATAGAGAGATGAAACATTCCAGTAGGTGAGTGTGTTGGGAGAGCCTAATTCTTACAGTGGGAGCACTCTGTTCACAAAGACATGTCCAGTCAAGAGTAGTGAAGTGATGTAAAGAATTGGGATTTTTGGCTGATGATGAACAAGTCTCTCTGCCTGTTGTAGTAGACAGTGGAGTATTTTGGTCTGTGAAGGAAGTAGCGGAAACTATTGTTTGAGTTGTCTAAAGCAAAGCTAAACAAACTTCTAATGAATACACCATAAGAAGTAATCAAGTATTTGTGGTGGTGCTGCACTTTTAAGCTTATAATTTTTTTTCCATCCATAAACAAAAAAAAAACCCAAAACCAACTGCACAAGGAGTTTACCAAAAATACTTGACATTTTAAAAGCCTTTATAGGTTTACTGCAAGCAAGTTTTTGTAAATGTTTGTAGGTTTTATTTTTTATTTATATTTACTGTGAAATGTCAGGAGTAGTACTTCCTAAACAATGACAGATAAGTTTCTAAATGAAAGAAATGGTTGTGTTCACAATAGCTTTTTGCCAAACATACAAAGTAAGCTTGTTAGCATTTTTTTTTCCTTGTCCTCCTTTCCCTCATTTGCCCAGTGTGTTTTATAAAGAAGGGGATCGTGAGGAACAATTTAAAACCACTTAAACCATCCAGAGTTACTGAATAATTGAAAATATGTCATTTCTAAGGGAAAAAATATCTATTTGGCGTCTTTGAGTTGGTTTTTGGGATGAAGATTTGAGGGACTTTTTTTGGAGGTTGACAGCAGGAAAATCTTTACAACTATTTTACATTATTTCTCTTTTTTTTTTTTTTTTTCTTAAGTTAATGATGGCTTTAAAATACTGAAAGATGGTGGTGGTAGGTGGATCTCAGTGCCCAGACTTGCAGGTATTTAGCCACCTTCTTAGTGCTATGGAATCTGCTCATGTGAGTTCATTGCAAAGGTGTGTATAAAAGCAAATTTCACCAATACTCCCACGTAAGCAGTGTTTCTCCAATTTCTGTTCTGCTGAATACATGGCTGGGACAGCCCTGTACACCTGCCCTGTCCTACACTGACATCGCTTCTGAAAGGAAAGCTCATATCTTTACAAACGATTTGATGGGTGTTAACAGCTTTGAAATTGATCTTAACGTCTCCACCAACCCTGGGCAGCAGGTTTGTTGCAGAGCCCAGACAGAATGACTCCTGAAACAGACAAGGGTCTGCACAAGCCTGAGTTTCTGAACTTTGGGATAAAATAGCAGGTTCAGGAGGGGATAGGTGGTAGGCAGTTTGGATAGGCTGTACCTTCCCAAGACAGAAAACACCAAGGACGTGTGCCCCAGTGGACTTTCTCCCTTTATTCAAATAAAACTGTAGGACTCCTCTGTCTCCTTTTTGGACGTAAACCTCTGGCATTTGTGGATTTTCCTGACACTTCAGTCCCAGTTTCATTGCATACAGCTTTCAAAGCCATGAACTCAACAGCTTTAAATTCACTATTAAATTAGCTTTAATACTTTAAAGTTGTTGACTGGCTTAGCTGATTTTCCAGCTTTCCTCTGTGACTTTCTGAAAGCCAGCTTAACTGGCTTTAACATACCTTTAAACAGAGGATTAATGGATCTCATGATTAAATTCAACTTGGAGCCACTCTGTGACAAAATCAAACAGGAAATCTGAGAGAATGTCAAATATGTGTAAAGTTGGCATCCACCATTATTCTCATGGTCAGAAAACCATGGTGGAGTTACAAGTGTCTAAAAATTTTATGACAAATTTCAAATTATTTTAAGCATTGTGGCTTTATGGAAATATTTCCTGATGAACCTGGGATGCTTTTATTCCAGTTGAAACAGGACTGAACAATCAATGTAAAAACTTCAAGCAAGATTAGAGTTAGGAAACAGCACCCAGGAAGGAACCAGCATTTTCTGGGAACTGAAATGCTGAGTTTCACATAGCAGTAGTACAGAAGAGAAAAATCACTGGCAGACTGGACCTTACTCAGGCTGATTATCATGTGTGTACCCAGAGCATGCAGCCTCTGCTTGCCAGTGTTTGGTCCTACATGCCCAGCAAAATTAAGCACCAAAACTCTGCTGGGCTCTCTAGCAGAACAATGTTTCATCTCTCTTTTGGAAAATCCAGCCCTCAAGGTAACACAAGAAAATATCCTTCAGGCTGCTAACAGGCACCAAAACCTAGATGCGTGTGAGGAACCAATTAACTTTTATTTATCCCTCAATAGAGACCACCACCATTTTAGGCTCTTTAGGTGGACTACACCTTCAGAAAACAGTGGGAAGCTCTGGCCCTGGGGGGACTTTGCCTGGCAGTATGCCTCAACATTGTCCAGGTTTTATGCTATAAATCCATTTTCTGACACGGGGTGGAAAGTTACTATAGAGCTTTAGCATGTGCCATGTGCAGGAGGCAGCTGGGCCATGTGAGGGGTGAGGAGACTGTCACCATTTTAGGGTCTCTAAGTGGACAATGCCTTTAGAAAAGGGTGGGAAGCTCTGGATGTGGGGATGTTTCTCCCAGCAGTCAGTCAGGGGAAAGAAAACTTCCACTGCTGGGCTGCAGGCAGTGAAAGTCCTGCTCCCCAGGAAAAATTCTCCCTGACTAGCCAGTGCTCTATGGAGCCTTTGCACACAGAGTTAACTGTGCCATAACCAGGGACTGCTGTCTCAATTTCTAGGAGGTGGGAGGCTCATCTAGGGGTTTGGCTTGTTCTACCCCTGCTTGCCTTCTCCCTGCTCAGCCCTGCGGTCTGTTCCCTTTTCTATCCACCTTCGGTAGGAACACATCTTTCCTTATCAATAAACAGTTCTCAGATATAATCTTTCTCACATTTGTGCTCTATTTATGCTGAGAAATCTGTTAAAAAGAATCCCTTTGCTATTCCTTTGTAGTGGAACACGACGATGGCAGATACTCGGTGTGTGAATTCAGAAAAAATACTTTAAAACAGGGCAGCACATAATGACATTTTCCTGTATAAGGTTATTGGTATTTGAAATGCAGTAGCAGAGAGCTTTCTCTGGGCTGGGGGTGAAGAGGGAGAAAAACCAGCCAAGCTGAGCTATGTGTTCACACGCATCCCAAGTCTGGCTAAAGGGCTTGTGGTGCAAAGTCTCCTTGAACTGTACTTTGTGCTGCAAGAAATTAAGGGTTTTCTTTCTTTAAGATTTCATCCTTGTTAGAGGATATAAGAAAGCCCAGCTGTTCCCTCCAGGAAGCAAGACCAGTAGGGTGAGGTTATGTTCATCTGGGTGTTTCTAAAAATATGGACTTGAACTGTGTGCTTGGAAAAGATGATGCATTGCACTGTATTAATATTTATTCAGCATGAGGGTTCTTCATTAATTTAGGAGTGACTTAAGGAAAGCACCACAATTAGTGCCTGACACAATGCCTCCCTGGCCGTGGGCCTGCCGTAAAAGGGGAAGCTGGAGGCCTTTGTCTGCCAGGTGTCATTGTCCTCTCTTGAATTGCCACCAGAGTATGACAATGATTCAGGGGTGATGAGTCAATGGATACCTCTTTATTTTATTGCAAGATTAAGCTTTTATAACAATTCAGAGTGCTTGAATTGCTGGAGCTGATTATCTATTCCATTTTCATTACTTTACAGGATGAAAGTAAGACAACAAATCAGCTTCTGCTCAGATAAGCCTACAGGTATCTCTCTGCCAAGAACAATCTTGCTTTATGATGTGTGAATTGAAGTTCTAGTGCTATTCTATCAGAAGGTGAGAAGCTTTGTGGACATTTTACTTTCTTTTGTTTTTGTTCTACTGATGTTTTCAAAGCTGTTTCTTTATGATATTTTTCTACAAAGTTAACCTGAAAATCAAATAAGTTTTGAAGCAGATGCAAATTCAATAACTTGATTTGTGTGTTCTACAGAGGTGGATGGGGCACTGTAACTTCACCCAATCCTTATATTTACTCATATATTTCTGCCACATATGCAGTTTGAAGTCTTAAAATTAGTGTCAGCTGAATGTTTTCCATTAATGGTAAAACTGGAATTTCAGAGACTCTTTGTTGTCTTCCTTACTCCCGGTGGCAGCCAAGTCGTGCTAATGTCAGCTAGGATATTCAATTTAGAAAAGGAAAGGAGAGAAGCTGGCTGGGTCTCTGTATATACAGACAAAAGAATCTTTGCACATTAGAGGAGACATTTTTCTTAGGCTGTCATCTCAGGAATGACCTGACTTCTCCAAGTATGAAGCATGGATTTTTGGTTCTGTTCCTTAGGGTTTGGGGAGAGTTGTGTTACTTATGAAGTACAAAGAAAAATATTTTATTAGGAAAGAGACTTAGTCTGTCTTGTTTTACCTGAGAAACCTTAGGAATCGTAAGTTCAATTTCGCCCATCTTTGTTTACTGTCCTTCTCATATATATGATTTCTTCATCCCTGTGACTGGAGAGCTGAGGTTTAAAGCAGATTTCTTCCCCCTCAGTTTTAAAATTACATTTTAACTGTCCAAGTGAGTATTTTTGTCTTACATATTTAAATGTTCATATTTCAGAGGAAGAAACCAGAGATACAAGACTCAGTTACTGTAGAAGGCAAGTAAAGCAAAGCTTCCACAGCTGTAACTTTATCAACTTCACAAGGTAGGAAGATAAAAAATGTCCATGTGCATTATTTCTTCCTTTTTTACTTAGCCAACATAACAGTCAGTTTTGGGGAAAGGCGTAATTGTTTACATTTTCCTGTTTGAGCAGTGCTGAAAAGACAGAAACCATCTGAGAAGCAGCCTTGCCCTGTCTGTGGCTGTGGCACTCCTGGTTACTGATCAAAGTGGTTGCTGCAGGAATGCCTTCAATTTTTTTTATCTTGTGATAAAGTATTAGTGATTTAAGAGATATTTTCAGCCTTTGAAAGCCAAGAATAGTGATGATTTCATAATTTGGGTTTGTTTTGGTTTTTTTTTTCCTGCCAAAAGATGTTTTTATTAATTCTTTTTTTAGCAAAGAAAATAAGAATTTTTCTGCCTATCTTTTGGGGAGAAGGATTAGAGAATATTGGCAGATTTATGGAAGACTGCAAGTCTTCCAATGGAAGACTTCCATAGAAGTCTGTGTTTTGACAGAAAATGAAAACTCTAAGGAATTCTATTTCCTGTCAGCTCTCAGTCTGACATAAGCTCTCCTGAAAATTGATGGTCTCTTTTCCCACTCTGGTCCAGTAATAGAAAATAAACCTTTGAATATGATCTCTTATATTTCTAAACCAGATGGCAATCTGGACCTTGGAGAGAAGAGAGAAAAAAACCTGTGTGCACCCTTTTCTGTTTAATACACAAATCATCTGAAGTAAACATTTATGGAATTTTATGTAAGGTTGAGTTTTGAAACGGAATTTCCAAATATAATGGGTACTACTTAGCATGATTTTCAAGGTTAGCTTCCTGGATCACTCGAGCATAATATAGATTTTAAATCTTTTTTTGAAGGTTTTTGCATGTGCATACACCTGGTGTGCTGCTTATTTGTGGCCTGTGGGGGAAATCAGCATCCGAAAATGAGAGGAGGTTTTAAGGCATTACTGTGAGAGTATTGAGTGGTACTAATGGTTATAAGTATTTTAAGTGACCTGATGAGTAAAACTCTACTGCCTGAGCAATACCTGATCTGTCAATAGGCAGTCTTAAAAAAGGATCTGTAGGAGACCTTAAAGCAATTATCTCTCTGAGGAAGCTTCAGGCTTGTTTTGCTGATGTGAAAAATCAGAACTTAAAAACTCAAAAAAATCCTTGAAGGACACAGGAAAAAAAAAACCAACTTTTTTTTTTTTTTTTGCTAATTCTTTTTAGAAAAACAACCACAGTGTATCAGTGAAAGAGGAAGATAAGAAAGATATGAAAGGGTTTTGTTTTGTTTTTGTTTTTTGTTTTAAGTGGCATCCAGTGTGAGTGGGCAGTGAATGGGTGTCCACTTTCAAAACTTGTCCAAGGAGAATGCCAGAGCCCACTGGGTTTCCCTGAGCTGAGTTTGTGATTGCCCCCCAGGTAATTGCAATCAAACTGATCAGAATTAATTCAGATATCTGAAATTTACCCTGTTTTTTTTTTGAGCTGAAGTGAATGAGGGAGCTCTCATATGTCAGCAGGATTAAGAGGAAGGGAAGCGGTGATGGACAGGGCTTTGCTCAGCCAGCTCAGCAGCGTGTCCTCAGTCTGCCTGACTTGCGTTTCCTTTAGGGACTGAGCATCTGTAGTGACTTTGCTTTCTGTCTGATCCTCAGGCTTTGGATTTGCATCTACTTGGTCCCAGTTTTGTATAGATAACTTCTGAAATTGGTTTGTGCAGCCTCTTTTAGATTAACAAATTGCACACTCAAGACCATGAAATACTGGTCAACAGAATTGCAAGAGATCTCGGGCAAGAGGCAGATAAAGGAGTGGTTAAGATCATTTCTCAGGAAAAACCACTTAAGTTTTATTTCCACATCAGATGTTTTAGGAATTCCCAGAAGCAGTTTGTGGTAGAACAAAAGCCTAAATAATCTTAATGCTTGCCAACCCCGTGTCATTCCTGTAAAATTCATGCTTTGCATCTCTCTCTGCACTCTTCAGATGAATCAGCATGACCTTGTAATATTCCTACGAAGATCAGAGCTCCATTGTGAGTGGCGTTGCTCTGTATTGTTTTGGTGGTTCTCCAAAGCCAGCTGCCTTTGCCAGGATGAATCATGTCCATTTTCTGACATCTCAAGCTTGTCTGGCACAATAATTTGTATAACAACTGCCTTGGCCACCTCACATCTTTCCTCAGGGGTGAAAAAGTGGTCATCTTTCCTATCCCAACCATGTGTGCGTGTGAGTGTGTGTATGGGCAAAGGGGAGGACAAGCACTAAATCCTTCCCCCTGCTTGTCTAAACTATTTTGCTCTTGACCTGCTGCATATCGTCAATCTACTGTATAATTTGCCAAAAACACCCCAAAATGATAGGCATGAAAGAATTAGGTAGGCTTTTAAGCACTGTATATAATCCCTGTAGCAGGTACAGGTTTGACTGGGAAAGGTTTTTATTCACTTTGCAGAGTTCTCCAGTACCACCCACTATGTGTCCTGATCACAAATTCCTGGTGTCCTCCTGCTCTGCCCTGCAGTACCTGCCACAGACCACCATGCCTGGGAGGCACCAGTACAGTGGGCTGGGGCACAGATCTCAAGTAATTTTAGATATTTTGAAATTATTTTCCTAGCTAGAGTGAGCCTGAGGAGACACAGAACCTTGCTAAATGGCTCTTCAGGCATTGCCTGAAGTCTCCTTGAGATGCCCAGTGGTTCCAAATGTGGGCCTACAGCCCTGAGCAGCACCCAGCCAGAAGCCTGGGGACCACCTAGATTTGGGCATAAGTGAGAAACATACAGGACTCTGGAGTTACAGTCACAAACTGCTCAGTATGTAAAACCCTAACTTGTGTGTTCCTACACTTAAGTAGAAAGTACTTCCTGAGAGGCAGTTTGCAGCCAGTTTCTCATGGAAACCCTGGCTACCCTGGTTCTGGGGCAGTCCCAACTGCTGTGTGCTTGGCACAGAAAAATGATCCTTTGGCTGAGATATACAGTTACACATCACACAGTCTTTTTTGTCACACATCAACTAAACTAAGCTTGTGAGACAGCTTAAACCTTTGTTTGCCTTCCCTCTTTGCATCTGCTACAAAGCATAGTACACTTGGCTTGGTATCGCTGAATATCCTTGTTTTTTCTCATGCTTATACTAAGTTATTCCAGCAATATTTTTACTTCTAAAGAGATTCAAAAGTAGCCATTTTAGTTTTTCTCAGTTCATTGTTGTAGCTTGTCTTATGCGAGTTTTAGTAGATTACCTTGAGATTAGACAATGTTCTTCAAAGTGGTGGCACTTTGAAATGTGTACGTGGGATTTGGCTGATTTTTTTTCCCCTTCTTTCTTTTTCCTCATGCTTTCTGGACTAACTGTCAAAATGGTAAAAAAAATCACCTGTCTGAGATTTGCAGCATATATAATAAGTCTCCAGCAGGTGTGAATAAGCATAGCTTTCTGCAGCAGGGCATGCCCCCTGCTAGCCCAATGCCAGCCACGTCAGTGACTCCTGGGCTGTGTAATTACTTTCTGGTGAGATTTCGATCCAAGATGTTTTGAAAATAAGCACCAACTTCAGCTCCTTCTGCTTCCCAGCTGCTCAGGAGCAGGTTGTGTGGGACAGACAGTGATGAGAAATGTTAGGAGCAAACCCTTAGAGCAGCAGAGCATGTTGGGCAGTGGCACAGGAGCATACTGCACTGATTAACATGCTTGCTCGTGCACAAACCCAGAACTCTTTTAAGAATTACTTTGTATATATTTTCAGCTTAAAATTTGGAGAGCTTCTGTCTTATTTCTGTACAAATAGATTTGACTGTGTGCCTGGGTGTTTGTGTGTCTGCAGCGGGGAGTAACTTACACAATGTGCGCATTCTTAGGGAGAGGTGGATTCTATTTTGGGTTAAATAAAACAAAAGAATGAACAAAAGTAAACTTAAAAAAGACCTCTGTGTCTTTTTTTCTTTACAAGCGTTGCATATTTTGAGTATAAAAGTACTAGTGTTTACAAACAGTTGTAAGGAGTACAGAAGCCCAGGAAAGATACTTTATAGCTACGGTTTGTTTGCTTGGATAGTCTGAAATGAACAGAGAACAAGAAACGGCTTTTAATAGAGGAAATGTGTGTGGGAGGATTATGTATATAGGAAAAGGACAGCAGTTAGAATGAAAGCAAAGAAGTCCTCAATGGCTATTTAGAGTATCATTTAGAAGTAAAAAACAAATAACAAAAAAACCTTCGAATTAAGGAAAAAAATGGAGTGAGTGGAAGCAGATGCAGCAGGTTTTTTCTCTGTAGAATGATGGTGGGAATTAAGAACAGAGTATGTAAATCCATTGGTTTAGAACACAGGAATTTGAAAAATGAACAGAATGGTGCACAAAAATGACCTAGAATAATTGGTTGGTGCTGCTTAAAATTCATCTAATTTCTCTGACATTAGCCCAGATTTAGCTTGGTTATGTAAGTGAAGGCATTTTAGTCAGCCTTTACATCTAATGGAATATTGGTCTGAAATGGGTTTTAACTTAGTGAAAACTCCCTGCAGAATGCCCAGAGCCTCGTCACTCCAGTTTCTTTGCTAATGAGGCTGTCACTTCCTTGGCAAGTACCCTGACACGTAGCCTGATTATTAAAGTAGCTCAGCACAGACTGCGCAAGGCATTGATGAGGAATGGGGTTTGCTTCTACAACGTGCCAGTGAGCTGCCTGTTTGCCTCTGGAAAAGCAGCTCACAATTTCGAGTAAAGTGTGGTTTTAGCCGTGCATGCGATTGTACAGATGTCCCAAGCACAGCAGGCGCAGTTTAAGGATCTATGTAAGTAGCAAAGAGGGTGCATAGATGCAGTACTTGAGTTACACTTGCAGCCGCTGTAGGAAGCTCCTCTCTGCCGGTAGCACCGCTCAGAGAGTCAGGCTGAATAAACCGAACAAATCTCTCAAAATTAAACACTCTCACCACTTGCTCTACACGCAGCATAATTTGACAGCCTGACCTCCCACTCAACCAGTGTAGCGGTAGCCTAGGGAAGGCAGAGTAGGGTCAGAAGAAGCAAGGGGAAAGAGAGGAACCCGGCGGTAGCAAAGCTGGAACAGACCTCACTCCGGTGCGGTGGTACGCGCTCCCTCCTCGGTGCACGGGAATCCCTCTGGTGCCCACCCCGAAAATGCCGTGGCGCTGGAGCACGGGTTGTTAATATGCAAACCGCTCCCTCCCCATGACCGCCTGCATGACTCTCCTCCTCCCCCGTCTCACACACACACACACACACACGGTATCTGCATCGTGCCTGATAACAAGCGAGTTTGCTGACTTGGGGCTAGCAGAGCATACTGAGTGCTGGAATTTCTTGGCTTGCGTTCAAAGTAAATTTAAAGTGATAAAGTGCTATTTGAATCTATGTAATAATAATAAAGACAGGAGCTGAGGAGCTGAGTCAGATGGTGGGTGTTTTTTCTAAATGTAAAGTGTGTGGAACAAGCCAGGTAATGTCTTTCATAATTTCTAGCTAATGTGAAGCTCACTCTATTTCATCTAGTTATAGAGCGATGTCTCAAATAGCTGCAAATAGAGAGTCAGATAGAAAACCAACAAAAACACCCCCAAACCCGCCACCACCAAAAAAACCCCACAACTCCTAAGCCTTGTACATAAAGAACAAAGTGTGATTTAAGTTGGTGGTTTTGGAGTTTTGGTGGGTGAGTTTCTTTGCTGTCAGTGAAGAAGGATTTGTGCAAACTATGTCCGTGAGTAATGCACACTAATAGTTACAGCTGTCGTGTTGCTGCTTCCCACCTATAGTGGATGTTGAGTTTTTCTGTTTGTTTCTTCTTTCTCCTTTTAATTGTACTTTGACCTTAGCAAAGTCCATTCAATGTTGCTCTGCTTTGCTCTCCTGTGAGCACAGGACCAGAATGCAGCAGAATTGGAGCAAAGTTTTTTGATGCTGTAGTCTGATGTGTATCACACAAATCTGCTCTGAGGTTTTCTTCACTTTGTTTCAATAAACAATTGTGTGTGTGTTCCCTGCAGGTGCAGGGAGTGCTGCCTAACAAAGTACTCTCTCCTAGCATGAGGTGGTGATAGATCACACTCTAAATCATTTGGTGCAGGTCAACTAATTTACATGTAACACATGCTTTTCCCTGATGTCAATAGCTGAGTTTTTACAAACCAACAGCTTTTACAGCTAAGAAAAAAGTTATGAAAAGAACTCCAAAATGTCTTTTAATTGGGACTGATGTAGACTTAGCAATAAGCCAAATTGCCAAGGCTTACATTGGTGGTGGCACTTCCATGCTTTTAGATTTGCCTTGACTGCAGATTTATGCTTTGATATTCCTTTTCTCCAGAATGTCACCTTGAAGGTGGTGGTTTTGAGTGCATCCCAAAAAGTAAAGTTTAAAGTGCTCTAATACCATATTTCATCAGTTTTGAATTGTTGACTTTTGATAAAGCAGCCTGTACGGGTCCCTTAAGTTGCAGGAAAGCAATTTGAGGCTTTTTGCTCATTTCATTAACAGAAAACCAAATGAATATTTGTGGTTCTAAAGCAAATGGAATTTCAGACTTATTTTATAAACGTTTGCAAATTCTGAGCAACTAGACCTATTATATTTTTAATTTGGAGCAGAGAGTGGAACACAGCAGCATACTGTGGGATCTGGTTCTCAACATTCTCAAAGGAAATCAAAAGGTATTATTCTCCAGGAACTCTTTTCAACAGACAGCAGTTTACTCCTACCCTGGCAAGGTTACCAATAAAAATACATGATAAAACGTTTCTAAGCACACTGGTAATCTAACCTTTGCTTTCTCTGTGAGCCATTTAATGAGTTAAAACTACACCTTTGCTCCAAGAGTTCCATTCATTGAGTTGGTATGAAACACAAGTACTCCTTTGTGCTACAACTATACCTTCAGTGATTGACAAGGTACTGGAAGCCCCCTTTTTCCCTTTGCTGTAGGAAATCTTTAATGTAGATCAGGGAGAAAAGATTTCCAACCTGCAACAGGAGTGTACTGGGACCAAATTTTCCACTTCCTGTTGTGAATGGGCAACTCAGTCCCTGTCCAGTGGAAGCTGCACTCAGGCCAAGCATTCCCTCCCCTCACTGCTGCTCTGAGCACCTCAGGGATTGGCAGGAGCATGGGTGTGCAAACAGTGGGATTTACAGGGGCTGTATTCAGGAGCACCTATTACTCAAGCTGAGTACAGCTCTTTACATGATCTCTAGACTCTCCTAAAGAAAAGGTAATTCTTCCTTTCTGCTAGATTTGGCTCAATGCATGTGAATTATCAAAAAAAAAAAAAAAAAATTCCTCTGCTTTCTAAAATGGGAAGTGATTTCTGCATATAATTTCGAAAGTTAGTAATGCACTGACCTGATCTAACCTTGGTTTCATTTGCTAATGATTTCTTTCAGATTAAGCTCTCCCTTTCTGTTACCCTTTTGGCCTGCAACTGCTTTCATGCTGGTGATGGCATGAAAAATTGGCTGAACTGCTTGATGAAGCAGTCAGGCTGGGACTGTGTATCCATCAGTTACATGAGGCTCTTTGCCTAAAGCATCTTTCTCCTCTGTCCAGCGTCTGGAAACGGCAGGGATGGGAGAGAAAACCAGAGATTGTGATGTATTAAATGAAGCATGTGCACAACCTAGGTGTGGAATCATCCATTGATGTCCAACACCCTTCCTGGGAATGGCAGCAGGGGCACTTTAATTGCAGTGGCAGCAGTCAGGTGTCTCAGGACTCAGCAGTTGACCTCTTGCACATTTGTGTTTTGGTCATGGAGCACATCCAGGTTTCTCATGGTCAGCAGCTGAGCCCCATGGACAACTCTGCAGACATATACCTGGCAATTATGTGGAGTGACCAAGTCAGTGCAAGGATGTTTTCTATGTGTTTTATGCAGGGAAGTGAGGACATTAAATCAATGGCACATTTCCTTTCCTGGTCAGCGTGGGAAACATTAGTGGTTTGAAAGCCCTAGATAAATGCAGAGGAACTCACATGGATTAAATTTAAATCCAAGATTTAGTTCAGCAGATGTCCCTTTCAGGGCACTCACAGGCTATTAGGGGATCAGTTCACTCCAGGCAGATCTCCTACCCCGTGACTCGTAAGTGTTAAGGGATCGCTCTGCCTATTGATGTGTGGCCAGACCTTCCCCACCTCTTCTGTCCCAGCTGCTGCTCCTCCTTGTGCCTGGGAACTGATAGTTAAGCAGAAGGTTTGAAACAAAATGTAGCATCTCATGAAGTTGCCCATGTTCTGTTGCAGGTTTCTGTGGTGAGATAGCTTGCTTACTGCATGTGCCAAGAGAAACAGCCATGATTCCTGACTCCCTGCTTTGGTAACAGTAAGAGGTCAGCTCCCCACAGCTGAAATGGGAGTAAGCACATCGCCACAGTGCAGCTTTTTTCTGCTGGGAAGGAAATTCCAACCTTATGGTGAGATGATTTTTGCACTTCACAAAACATGGCCATCTTATCAAGACTAGTAACCTGCAGTTAGTGCACTAACGTGTGTTCAAGAGAATAAATCCACTCAAGTCAGAAGTTTCACTGTCAACTTAGATATAGTTATCATGTTTACTTCCTTAGTAATTTCCTCACCTACCTCTGCCTTGTTTTCTGTTGGGTTTTTTTTTTCTTTTCTTTTTAATTACAGTACTACACTGCTATTAGAGCCTTGAGCAAACTAATATTTAGTAAAATGTAAAGAAAGTGAATAATTACAAGTTTCATCATTTTAAGCCACTTAAGGAGGGACATTAGGCCTGCAAAATGCAGCAAGGGCACTTGGTCTTTTATGCTTATATGTAGTAGAGCTCAGCAATTTGATTTCTCTTTCAGCAAGCAGTAAATTCAGCCAGAAAAGTACACCTTCAGAAAGACCTAATGTTGGACTCTTCTGCAGCTTAAGTTTACAAACACTTTTGACCAAAGAAGTATTGCAGAGAATATTGAATATACCAGGAATTTCTTTTTTGAAAAGTGGACACCTTTAAAGTTTATTTGGAATTAATGTGTCTGTTGCCTTTTTTTTCTAATTTGAAATATAACAAAAAGATTAGTGTATTTGAAAACATCATGTGTCAGTATTTTTATGATGTTTTGTTAAAAATATACAGAAGAGTCAAAAATGCATTTAAAAGAAATGATCCATTCTTAATCAAATATCTTTCCAGTGTTACTGTAGTTCTCGTAAAAGGCCATGCTTAATGATCAATGAGATCATTACACCAGCAATAATGAGATTTGCTTTTGAAGCAGAGCAGCTTAGAGAAGCAATCAAATACAGACAAGCTGCAATTTTGGGGTTTTAAGTTTAGCTGATAACTTTTTTTTTCCTCTGCTCCTGACAGCAGGGTGCTTTTGTATGTACAGTGAAAAGCATTAGCTGAAAGTTTCATCTTCAAGTTACTACATGGAGAGCCATAAGGAGCAGCCTGTTAGACACAGTTCTTCATGTGCAGAAAGGTTCTCAGCTTTATTCATAAGTAGGAAGGTTCACAGCTGCAGGTGGTTTTATATGAACGACCCTGATCCAAAGTCCAGCGAAGCTGGCATAAGGACTTACAGGCTCTCATCTCAAGCAGTGGTTTTGCCATTGGGAATTGGAGCAGGATCATAATGGCTCATTTAGGTGGAGCATTTGGAATTACCTTTTCTAATGCATTTACCTCAGCATTTCATGTAACTGATGCTCAGTCCTAAGCTAGCTGTCAGACTATTTGCTTTATCTTAGCACTTTTATTTATGAGAAACTGGCCAAGGTTTAAAAACCCAGTTAGCCTACTGAATGCTAGTGGCTTTTCTGCTTTAGCAGAGGAGCAATGACACTCTTTCCAGCTCATAGGGAGTTACAGGCCTACATGACAACTAAGTAAAAATTCTTGCTGAAATTCCTCTAGAGAGGACTCATCTATTCAGTAGAGCAGTTCAGCACAGAGACACTGAATGGAGGTCCTTGGTATGTCAGCTGATGGCTGACCCCTACACATCTGAGGTCTCTGTACCAAAGCTTTGTTTCCCCTTACATCCTGCAGAAAACTTGTCATGGAAATGCAAAACCACGCGGCCAAGTCAGACCCCATCAGCTGCTTTTCTAATTTCAATTAATGTTTTGTTATCGCTGTTTAAAAAGGAATGAAAAGTTAAGAAATAAATAACTGTACAAGTTGCAGAAGATAAGAGAGCCTTGTTCCTCATTTTGTTCATGTGGTCAGTGTTGATGAAAGCTGGACATGCTGTCTGCTTACATTGGAGAGATAAATCATGAGGTTTCACCCCCTTGTGGCCCTTTGCAATTGTATCACGTTGCATGAACAACTACGTAAAGGAATCAGATGTGCCTTATGAGCAGGAGAATAATCTGTGATTCACAGAAGTAGGTCAATGCAATTAGGGAAATGTTAAGACCCGTAATGTAATGTAACATGTGCTGTCTGCCTGATTCCATCCACATCAGTTTCAAGCAGGGATAACATTAGACAAATGTGTTACTTGACAAGCAAATGAAAGCTTTTAAAGGGAAACCTTCTCAAAAGCATAAAGCCCCTTCATCCCATGTACGTGTACTGGATGGTCCCACTAGGAAGAAGCCCCCAAAGAGCCCTGGGCGGGCACAGGACCTGTTTACAGATATGCACCTGGAGGGATGAAGGAAAAGAAATCATTGACTTCAACATTTTGAAATCTGAGACTTCTTAAAAAGAAACCAATCTCTTAATGCCATCCTTTGATTCTACAAAACAAATCATTAGATATCACAATTGCTTTCAAGGAAACTAAAGTGGATTAAAAAGAACATGGTTTAAAAACTTGGTTGGGTTTGGGTGGTTTTGGTTGGTTGGTCTGGTTTTGTTCATTTTTTTTTTTTTTAAGTTTCTTTGGGGGGAATTTTTGGGGAATTTTGTTGGGTTGTTTTTGTTGTTGCTTTATTTCTTTTCTGAATTATTGCTACAGGAGAAGTCTTCTGTTCCCAGAAGTATATGAGGCTGATCTGTCAAAGTGAGTGGGACAAAAAGTTCAATGTCTAAGCCTTAATGTTGTTGCCCCATGGCTCCAGCAATAGCTTTCCAGCCCCAACTGCTCTAATCACAATGGAAACCAGTACTGGTAAATCCAACATAAATTCACTAAGGGAATGCTTGTATTTTTACCCACATGACAGAAGCTAGCCAGTTCCACAGCCAGTCCACTTCTTGGTATGATGAAAGAGGTTAGAGGAAGTATAATATATATTTTTAAAAGCCATTGAAAATACCAGGTGACAAATTAACTTGTCTAGCTAAAACATTGGATACATTTGATTAAGGAAAAAAATTCAGGAAGAATTAATGCCAATGGACTGAGGTTGTTCTTGGGACTTATTAAATAGACAAGAGGAAGAAGGGCAAATCTTTGTGTACCAGAAACAAATTTGAACTCAAAAACCAGGGAAGCTGGAGTGTGGAAGTCATTACAAGTTTAACAGAATAGAAAATTGCCTTGAATTTATGAGCAAGAAAATTATTTATTTATTCTTTTGTGCTTAAGGAGAAAGAGACTCTGCATGTTCTGTTTCTCAATATAAAAATAATCTCACATTTGGATTGCTAGCTGTTCTTCCACCTCCCTGAATTAAGCAATAGTCCGAGGTGCATAAACCGAAGTTACTCAGGTGTTCTTTGTCTGAATTTATACTGGCTATGGAAAAAGTAAAGTAGGTAGATAAGAGCAGTTCAGTCTCCTCTGTTCTTTGCTCCTTTCATCTCTCTGGTGGTTTCTGAAGCTCTTACACAAGTGAATCCTGTGCTGCCAGACGATGTGACTGTGCTATGCATGAGCCACACGCAGCATGAGGTGACACTTCTGTCTGGCTGGGGCTCTCAGGGACTTGAGGTGACGTGTGCTGCCCTTCCCCATGGTGCAATCCTTGAACTGACAGCACAATCCTTGGCCTCAGCCTTTCTTTCACATCCTTTTTGGGGGGATGCTGTGTTCAGACCTGCAGGCATGTCTTTAAGGGTGCTTGCTTCCAGTGGCTTGAAGCTCATGGTGCAATCCCCACGGAATGGTGTGTGGTAGGCAGCTCACTCCTAGTTTTCCCATAGAAAGCAAAGAAGCATAGAGTTAGGGGCAGAGACCTGGAGGCCATTTCTAAAGCTATTTATAAATATTTTACTTTTTTATCTTCGTCTTGTGCTTCTCAGAGTAGATGCAGGCCCAGAGAACAGAGCTGTGTCTTTTGTTTAGTGGTTTAAAGTGCAGCAGAATGGGAAGAGACCTAGCATTTTTTGATGTTAGACAGATGTAAACTACGAAATTAATTAAAAATTAACAACAACCAGACATGATTAGAATGCAAATATGTTGGGAGAAGTTCTTCAGGGAGAGCAACAGGGATTGCCTTTGGCTTCAGACTCTCCTCTTTCAGCACGAGAGAACAGAGGGTTATTTGCCCTTTTTCTTATTCTCAGGTGCTAAAGAGCCTAAAATGGCCATGGCATCATGTTCTGGAAGGGTGATCTGGATCAAAATGCAGTTCCCAGCAGCAGTTGTGCTCCATGTTCCAACTCTGATAACCAGACATGGTGGTCAAAACAGCATTGTCTCTTCACACTGCTTCTGTAGAGACAAAATGGAAAAAATACTGTCTTTTCTAGTAACATGCTCCTTTTAGTTTTAGGGATGTATTTGGAGGTGTTATTAAGTGTCTGATACATTGGGTAGGCAAGATGTGTCCATCAGCAGCAAGCAACCAGAGGTATTTACTCATAAGGGTACAGTTTCCAAAATGGCATAGATGGCTCTGAGCAAAGTGTTGCAGCTGGAGGAAATCTCTGCAGGGTAAAATGAATTAATAAAAAACCAGATGAATTTCTGTTTTCTACCAGTTCAAAATTATTCATCAACTTTGGTGATTTGAGATTTAATTCATATGAAGACCAGAGCTTACTCTGTCAAGATTCCTGGATTTGTCTTCTTTTCTTCTCAGCATAAGAGAAAGTAATGTGAAATGCCTCAAGCTTTCCAGAGATGGGACCTTCAAGGTCTATATCAGTCCTTTTATTGCCTCATCAAAGGAAGCCCAAAATTATCAAGATTCCTGTCTGGTGAGTTTTTCCTAGGAGGCTTCTGGTTTTCAGTTCTTGGTACTCTGTCAATCATGATATTGTCAAAACATTTATTTCTGCCTGCTCTTCTCTTTCCAGTGCTCTTTTCAGGAGATACACATGGCATAACAATATCTGAGAGATATTAAGACTTTCAAATAGCCACTGTTCATTCAGTTATTTGCTCTTGTCCTTTTCTGCAGGCTTTCAGGAGTTAAAATTAGTAGAAAGCCTCCAACTTTTGACAGATGCTGCTGTGTAACTGACTTCATTCATCCAGCAAATGCTGGCTGTGACACTGTAAAGGGTCTACACTTACTTTGTCATTAAATTTATGGAACTTTTTGTTGTTGATTTCAAAATACAGAAGGTCTTCGTGAAAAACTGCACTGGTATTTGCAGAGCAGTTGCCTCTTCCTGTTTGCTCTAAGTAGCATTGAATGTCTTAGAGGATGAGAGAAGTACAATTGCACTTCAACAGAAAAGTTTCTAGGTTTGGGTGCAAATGTTTTGCTAGCAGAAGGAAAAACAAAACAAAAATTGGAAGTTCACTGAGTAAAAAGACCAAGCTCTGTTTTGTTGTAGGCTTTGGTATTTTTGTCCTTGTCTAATGCAGAAGGGAAAAAAAAAAAATTTGGATGTTGAAGTAAACATCCGAAACTTATCTTGAACATATTTTGGACTATTCTGTCTATCCTCATACAATTGTAGGAAGACGTAGGTTGCTTGAACTACAAGTTTTTTGATGTTTATCCAAAATACATGGCCCAATCTTAAGGCTTTTGCAACATCGTCTTTATCAGTGTTTTTTTTAGCAAACAGATTAATTTTTTACAAGAGTTTTGAGTATCTGTGTTAAGTTGTTCTATTCTCCATTATGTTTTTTTTTTATTTTACTATTTCTATAACTAAGATTATTTCTAACCTACAAATTGTTGTGATGTTGTGACCTATGATATTTTACTGCTGGCACATAATTTGACATACTATTTTATGCCAAGCATCAAAATTGTGAGAGCAGAGCAGCCCGTGAGCAATAGAGAGTTTCCCCCAGTGTCTATGTGTTAAATAATTACTGCACTTCTGCAGGGGTGCAATGAGAAACTGGTAAGAGATAAGCTGAGACAAGAAAGTGAGACAAGATAATGTATCCATAGGTTTTCTGTTCTGTTGTTGAGCTTTTCTGGGAACCATGGTGAAATGATTCACTTGTCCAGACAACTCTTCCTTTTGTTTCCACAGACTCAGAGAGGGCAGGAAGAGGAGTGGTGTGGAGGAGCTGGCTGGGTTGTTGGGGTGGGGTTGAATGTCAGATGCATGTCTGCATCAGCCTGGTTTTATGCCTAAAGATAAAGCAGAAGTATTGGTCCAACCCCAAACGTTACACTGTTAGTCTGACAGGTTGCCTGCAGGCAGCTTTCTCACCTTTTTACCAATCTCATGACCTATCTGAATGAGTGATCAGGGAGTTTTTGCTCATCCAGGCAGTCTCCTGAATTTGTTAGACATTGCCCAAGCTAAACTTGGGTAACTTTTGCTAAACTTTTTTAAACCCTGCTTGTGTACAGGCTTCCAGTAATACACTGCTGTTTTTCCTCTAAAGAAATAGCAAAATCACTGGAGAGGACTGATTTTTTTTTTTTTTTTTTTTTTTTTTTTTTTTTTTTTTTTTTTTAATTTTACCACAGTACTAAAGAAATGAAAGTAGCTTTGTCTTCTTGATGTATCATACTTGGCAAATTTTTGAAGGGTGATGGGTTACTAGCTGAAGTAGAGGAAGTAGCTGAAATTAAAGATGTACATTCATTTCAGAAAGTCACTTTAAAAGCAAGATGAACTCTGTTGTCTGCCTACACCTTGTACTGCTGATCTCTTACCACAGTCAAGCATTATTCTAAAAAGGAGATGAGAAGAGTCCACAGATCATGAAATCCAGCTAGTGAGGTAAGGATCCCTCTTTTCTGAGCTGTCTGTGGAGGTTTCTATCCCCCAGTAGAAGCTGAAAAGTGACATTTCTCTTTCCAGCCTGAGATGGATCCAGTTACCTTCTGATAAAAAGGCCTTCAAGGACCCTACTTGAGACACAGCACACTGCTCTGCAGTAAAATTACAGTAAGAGTTTACCTGGGAGTAGTTTTATATGCATGTAAGTGCTTGAAAGCAAGGTAAAATTTTGTCAACTTCAGAAATTAATTTGTTGGTTTAGTTACTCAGAGGCTCAGGAATGCATTTATTTTCATCCTTGGGGGAAAAATAAAGGTAACAAATTTTAGTACACATTCTCAAAGTGTAGCACAGTTTATACTTTTTCACAGGATTGATTTTGCATAGATTCTTCTACTCCCAAGCAGAGAATTGCACTGAAAGCAATCACAGGCAATGCAAGGACTATCTCTTTTAGCGCAGCAAGTTACTGGAAAGAGGATTTGCCCTTTGTATGACTTTGCTTGCAAACACTTGCACTGACCACTAAAGCAGATGACATGTTAGCTCCATTGCTGAAGCTTTGACCTCATTTTCTTATGTTATCCCCAACTGGTAATCAATTGGAGCTGTTTGGAGTTACTTCTACCCCAATGAAAATTACAGACCACTCAAAAATTATGTTACTTACAGGAACATAGCAGTAATAAAATTACTTTAAAATTACTGCAGTGTTGCTGCTGCAGATTATGGTGTTGAGGGTAGAGTAGTTTAGGTTGGAAGGGATCTCTTGAGATCTACTAGTCAAGCCACTCTGCTTAAGCAGGGGCAGCTCAGGGCTATGTCCAGCTGGATTTTCAATAGCTCCACAACCTGTTTCTGTGTTGTACCACCTTCACAGTTTAAATGCATCCTTGATGGAATACAGAAGACAGAATTTTGCGTGCCTTGCTGTATATCCACTGTTTCTTCTCCAGGTTGAACAGTCCCAGCTCTTTCATCCTCTCCACATGTGACAGAGGTTCCAGTCCCATCGATGTCTTTGTGGCCTTGATCTGGACCTGCTCCAGTAAGTCCATATCTTTCTTATACTGGGTTGCCCAGAATTGTGACTGGAGCTGGTGAAGGTACACTCACACTCACTGGAAGCAAGAATCTTAAATTGCTTGTGGGCTTGTGCTGTTCTCTAGGCAAAGCTGAAATACCTAAGTACATTATGCAAAGGTAGGAATTATTCCAGGAAGGTGTTGTACAATCTCCTTTTCTGAAGCACTTGATATGATCTCTTAGCACTCAGCGTAAGACTTTTGATTACTATACAACAGAAATGTGGAAACAATACGGTGTCTTCACGATTAAGTTAAGTTAGACTTAAACCCGCTTATTCCTACATTACCTCTTTGCAGTACCAAAAGGTTTTTCATAAATTGAGTAGAGAAGACAGTTCATCGATGTTAAAATCTCTGACATTATGACTCATAGCTTTTTTTCCCTCCTCTTCCCTATTGGGGTACAGTCCTGAAAGTGGCCTTTTTTCTCAGTTTGAAATTGGTGGCTCTCTTCCCAGTCACAAGATGGGAGAGTTATTTAGCGAGTCCTGAATCACTCTTTGATTCCATAATAGTGAGGGCAGGAACCTGGAAACAAATATTCACACTGTTATAGACGATATGCATGAGGAAATGTGATTCTCAGCTTCTGAGTGGATACACATGAGGAAATGTGATCTCAGCTTCTGAGTGCCATATATATTCAGCCTGATAATAGTTCATGAAAGTGGTGTTGTATATAGATTTACCAGAATAAATATTTTTACTTATTTCTAGAGATAAGTATTGATCAAGCAAAGACATCAAAGAGTGGTGAATAAGTAATCCAGCTATGTTAGACCTCTATGCCGCAGAAAAATATTGGAAATTTATATTTAAATAAAAATTTCTTCTAGTAGCACATAGATTAAAAATAACAAAAAAGAAACTTAGTAAATCCCTTCTAACTCAATGGAAATTATCACCAATTTGGTGAGTCCAAGTGTTTACTTATCCTCATTCCAGAAGAATAGTTTTCATCTTGCAGAAGCTAAGGACTTGCCAAATTGGCTTATCTAGCCTTGGGTGTTCAGAGTAAGACCAGATCTTTCAGACTGTGTTTTCCAGTGGTTCCCAGCTGGCATTTACTACACTATTCCTGCCTCCCACTACTGACATACCACTCCTACATGGTAGGTAGGGCTCTAGTCAGTGTGCCAAACATACCAGGCCCCTTGGAGAGTCAGAGCAGAGGCTGGATGTGAGCTGGTGTCCCTCCAAGGCAGGCTGGCAGCACTCAGGCACTGCAGTGTGCTCCTCACATTGACAGGGACACAGCTGCTGCAAGATGTTTTCCTCCATGTGACCTCAGCTTACACACTTGTGGGTTTTCAGTGGTCTGACAGGTTGGATTAAGGCAATTTCTCTCAGGTGAGCAATGCAGGTAAATGCAGCTTCTGGGGCCTTGTGCTGACACTGGAGAACAGAGCAGTAGTGAAGAAGCAACAAGAAATGTAGCATTTATGTCAGGATCACTTTCATCTTATGTGAGGAATGGATAGAAAGGACACCCTGGCCAACAGACACAGACTTATCAGGGAGGATGTAAAACACTGTGGACTTCAGCTGCTTCTGTGTAAAAGACAGAGGAACACCTAAAATATAAGGTACTGTAATCTGATTAGAGACTAATATTTACACCTTGAATACTGGTGTTCTGGGTAAATATTACCTGTGTGTTGAAAGCCAGCCAGTCACTTGTAGTTCCAGCCATCTCCCTGATTGGCAGGAGGGTCCTTGCCAGGTCCTTGGGACTGCTCAGCTTGACTGGCAGGAAATGCCCTGCCTGACAAAGGCGTGGGATGCCTTTGTGAGTGTCCAAGTGTGGTTGCACGTGCTCTGTACACAGACAGGGCTTTAGGACTCCAAAATACAGTTTATGTGTTTAGAAATTATTCCACCATCAAAAGCTGCCATTGTATCAAGTAAATAAGATAATAATGTGAGAGGAGACCTAAATCTACTCTGAATTAAAAGGGTAAAAACTCATTCCGTAGGCAGCAACCTATTTCATGTCTGCCTCTTTTAAGTCCTTTGAATGTTCATTGAGGGAAGTAGTTGTGGTCAGTGTCAAAAGTGGGATACTGTGTTCTGGGTGCAGCTCAGCTCTGAGTGCAACTTCTACAGCTTGGATATGAATAAAGAATGGTTTCAAAAGAGCTGAAAGACAGGCTTCTGTCAATTATTCACACCTCAAAAGTAGGGCAAGGTTAATCTCATTGAGCCATTTCCAAACAATATTTGTAAATCACAGAAGAAGAGAACATGACAGATTATCAAGGAGTAAGTTTAAGGAATATTGGATAAAACTATTCATAACTAAATCAAAGATAAAAAGTCAAATATTTGTTATAGGAGCATTTAATCAGGAAGGCTAAGGCAAACTACTCTTTGGAATATGTCCCTGGCAACTGGGACAAAAGTTAATATAAAAACTGAAAAGCAGTTTTCCAGCCCACATCTCTTGCAAATACTCTTTGCAGGAGGAAAGATAGATGCATATTTTTGTAGAGTTGAATCTTAACAACTTCTTTCCCTCATTGCTAATGTTAGAATCCCATTTGTCTGAAATTAATATTTCTAATTATTTATTCATGGAGCTGCATCTCAAACTTAAATGTATCATGGCTAAGTGCTTTACTGAATCTAGATGTAAATTAAAAGCTTGATAGAATAAACTATAGATAACTTCCTTAAAAATCAACTTCATTAGGAAACTCATGCTTGAGTGAATGATTCCATTTTCTAGGAACATCCACTCACATTTACGAGTTGCATGGAAAATTGTCATTATAGCACAGCCACAAAAGAGCCTCATTGTGGCCTAATTTTTCCACATGTCCAGCATGTTGTAATGCCTATACTAATTAATTTGGTGTTTCATGTTTAGTTTCAGTTTCCAGAATACCTCTCTGCACTGAAGATGCTTCTGTTTTCAGCTCTGAGGAGTCTGAGCTCTTGTGCTGGGCAGGGCTTGTGCACTAGCAAAAGGTGGTGCTCAGGATGGACTTGTGGATGGCACTTGTCTCCTTGTCACAAGTTGTGGGCCTGTGAAAGCAGGGCTTTTAGGCTCTCAGGAAAGGCCCCCTGGCCAGTACAATTGATCACACTGCTTTGGATGGTCTGGTGAACTCATTCATGGCATTGGTTTACATGTGCTGTGTCTCTTAAAAATAATGCTGTTTTCTGTTCTTTACTGTGTGTGGCTAATACAAAATATCCTGAGTGCCTGCTATCTTTTGAATATCACCACAATATATTCCATAAGAAGCACATAAAATGACTAGGCAATGAAACAATTAATTGATTTTATAATGAAGCATGAAATCAAATAGACTTTGAGACAGAGTTGAGAGAAGCTGGTGTCTGATCTGATTAAGATCAATGTTATTTTCCACTTGTTAGAGCCCAGGGGCCACTGGTGCAGTCATTTGGTCTTAGCTTAGTGGTCACAGAACAGTTTGACAGGTTTGACTTAGTGGTGTATGAGCGACAGCTCAGTCTCAGGAGGGTCATCTGTGCATCAGGGATGTGGTTGTTCTGATGTGGCCACATTTATATCTGTGGGGAGGAAAATGGGACCACAAATAATTCAATGGGTTCCATACCTTTGGATCACATAAGTTTTTGCTGAGCTGGAATTCATTGTCCCTTTGTGGTTAAACCACTGTGCTTTGCAGAAATGTTAGACATCAATAGAATCACAATTTTTGGGGGTTTAAATCATTACTTTGGACAGCAGGTCCAAAGAAATTCAAGATGCTCAGCTGCTTTTTCTCTGTGGTGTTGCTTGGTTTTGTTTTCTCCATGGTGCTTTCCATGTAATCCTCAGCTGGGGAAAGATGAAATTAAAAGGGCAAGACTTCTCTGCCAGAGGGGTGTTTTGCATCCACCTGGCTCCCCATGGACTTGCATTCGCACAATCAGGATGTAGTTAATAAATGTTTTTAAAAGACTTCTTTGATTTGTAGACCAATAGGGATATCTCAGCTCCAGAAAACTGCAGTTGTGTCATTGAGCAGTGGCCTGGGTAAGGAAATGTTCTTTACCTTAAAGTATAAGCAGAAAGTGTTAATAGAAGAATTTCTAGGAGAATAATAATTATACTCACCTGATGCACGCTAAAGAAATCTCTCAGATTGAGGGGGACTATTATGAGAGCTAAGCAGGATTTAGAATTTATCCCTGTTACAAGGAAGTCCAGTATTTGCATGCAGAGTTTTGCTGATATAAAATCCTCATGTTTCAAGGGACAAATTTTCCTGGAGACAAAAGTTCTTAAAAATCAGGAATTTACCAATGTAGAAGTATTTTCAATGTCAACAAGATATTTTCATCCTTCAAAGTTTGTAAAATACATGACTTGAAATACTGAAAGGCCCTTTTTAACTTCTCTACTCACCTGGATTTTCCCATTTTCATTGCCTTGGAGGAGTGGCCAAGGGACAAAATATTCTTTCAGGAAAAATAAATATTATAGCTATTCTTGCCTTATCAAATAATTTCCAAGTGAATCACCTTCTTTTCTGTGGCTCCCACATATCAAGTAGTTCAGACAGAGAAGTACTTGTGATCCCTGGATGAGAATGGGGCCAGTATATTCCCTCTGGGTCAGAGGGAAAGGTCGTTTTCTGGTTTGTTAACTGCCAGAAATTAAGTAATTTCAGACAGCTCAGGAAAATGAATTACACTAATTTCTGTACAAGCCAATCTGGAATAAAATAGGGAGGTTGACTTTTTAAAAAATATTCTAGTCTAATACAGTATATTTCCCCATAATCTATGTTTCCCTGGAAAATAAAGAGCTCTTGGTTAGTTCTGCATGATACATTGAAGATGTATCTTTGCTGAGATGAACTTTGCAGAGTTCTTGATTTTAGCAAAATTTGAAAGCTGTTTATGTTAATACATCACTGTATTAATACACTATTTTTTTTTTCAGTTAATTGCTAACTAAGGTATAACTAAGAAGCAGAATAAAATGTTTTAAGTTTTTAGCCAGGATAGGAAATGTAAAGTTGAACAACAGGTTAAGTCAAGGAAATATTTGTCAGTACATTTTGGAACAGCACTTGAGAGAGTTCTCAAGTGGGCAAGTCAAAGTGAAATAGTGTTCACACAAGCAAATATGGCTGCAAAAATTAATCCATTTAAATATTTTCTAGCATGTTACTACATGTGCATGCATTAAACTTACAGTGATTCTAATCTTGATTTACCAGCAGCATGTTAATGTGAGGCTGGACAGCATTTTGGCACTGGGAGACAAGAATGTGGCACTGACACTGGGATGTGAAGTACTGCAGGAACCTCTCTGCTAAGGGGGGATAGCTAGCTAAGTGTCATTTCTGAGGGATGGTCCATAGGGTGAGTAAGGTGTCAATTCTGTTGTGAAATGTCCCTCTGGAATAGTGGCACTGTTTTAAGAGCAAAATGTGGCAGATACTTTACTATGGGAGAAGCCAGTGCTCCATAACTCATTGTCTTCACTTTTCACAGGTTTATCAAATTTCAGCAGTTCTCCATAGCCCAGTGAAATCATCACAGATCCATTTTATTCAGCTGAGTCTTGCTGCTCTGTGTTTTGAGCTATGGGTGAGTGCAAAGCAGTAGGTGAGTGTAACACCATCTTATGAATGTAAAACCATTTCATGCTAGACCTTAGAAACAAACTGCACTAGATTTTTAGCATTTTCCTTGTTCTTTATACTAAGCAAGAATCCTGAGGGTTTGAAGGATCATGTAATATAGGCTATCATGTTTTGAGAAATCTGGCTTTTACTACAGTAGCAATATCCTAAAGTTCAACCAATTTTTTGGTTAACATTAAAATGTTATGTATGGGTACTTCTTTGGTTTAATCAAACTTATTTTCATTCTGCAAAAGATACAAAATAAATCTACATGGTAAACATAGAGATTCCATCAACTTATGGAAAGTATTGGTCGCTTTTTGGGAATAGTTTACTTCTCATAAAATGTGAAGGACATGCACTAGCTAGCATGCTCACCCTCAGCAATTCTGCTTTTATACTTCCCTCTGAAATCTACCAAACATCCTTTTCTCCAGACCAGTTGAGGTTTAATGGAGTCTTTTTAACTTCATTAACCTTAACCAACTTAACCAAGAAATTTATCTCTCAGTATAAGCATCCAAAATCCCATAGTTTTGGAAACTAAATCTAAATCTCAGGCTAAGTCTCCTGTGTACGTATTTCTCATACTGTGGGGCATTAAGTTTTTTTGAAGATATTTTTGGAACAACATTTTTAAAAATAAAATTAGGAGTTTTTTGACACTTTGGTTGTTAAGGGTCCTGAGTTATCTCTTTAAAAAAAATAATTATGAATCATTAAATTTTCTAAGTCAAAAAGCAGTTCTATGTATTCAGAGTTTTGACTGTAGTAAATCTTTTAATAAGACAACTATAAAACCAGATGAGTGGCTGTAATTGTTGCACCACAAAGGAAAAAAAAAAAGATGCCTTCAACTCCTCTACTTTGACCTTAATTCTTCTTTTCAATTCTTCCTGAGATGCATCTTCACTGCATGATGAGATGTGTGATATCACTCAGAATTACTGTGTCCAGAAGAATATGGTATCAATTCAAACTGATGTTTTCTGTCCAGAGGTGACCACTTAGATTAGGTGGATGTAGAGGAGCTATGGGATCAGATGAGAGGTTACAAAATGCTCAGGAGAAAGCAGAAGGCTCTCTAGGTAACATAAAGTCAGTGGTGATCAGGAAGCAGGGAAACAGAAATGCTAGAAAGTGGATATAAAAATATGTGCCAAGTCTGTTAAGATTAATAATTAGTGTTACCTATAATTTATGCAGTTATCATCATATCACAAGGAAATAGTGAGAGCAAATTTAACAAGATGTTTATACAGAGGTAATCCTTTGGTTGATGGTTTGTTTATGAAGTGCTACAACAGTAATGAACATGTCATGCCCTCAGTGAGGCCTCTTAAGTGAAATAAAAGCAAGTCAGTGCATGGCTAAAACTGAGGCTCCACAGTTTTGCCCGGTGCTGCCCTGTGCATCATGCCATGTTCCCAGTTAACCAAATCAGGATCAGGGAAGTCTGAAGCAAGAGGCTATGAAAGAAACAAGAAAAGGGAGATGATACAGCCTCAGCTGCAGAGGGCAGACTTTAGCCTATTCAGGATGCTGATTCATGTGCCCAGGTGACCAAGAAATCTGATGACCTCCTGGCCTGTATCAGGAACTGTGTGGCCAGCAGGACCAGGGAAGTGATTCCTCCCCTGTTGCTGGCACTGGTGAGGTCTCAAGTCCTGTATCCAGTTCAGGGTGTCTCAGTTCAGGAAGAACATTGAGGTGCTGAAGCATGTTCCCAGGTAGGGCAATAAAGCGATGAAGGGTCTGTAGCACAAGTCCTATGAGGAAAGGCTGGGAGAGTTGGGGGTATTTTTAGCCTGGAGAAGAGGATGCTGAAAGGTGACCACATCACTCTCAACAGCTCCCTGAAAGGAGAGTGCAGCCAGGTGGCAATTGGTCTCTTTTCCCAGGCAACCAGTGACAGGACAAGAGGACACAGTCTTCAACTGTGCCAGGAGAGGTTTAGGATAGATATAAGGAAGAAATTCTTAACAGAAAGGGTGATTAGACATTGGAATGGGCTACCCATGGAGACAGGGGAGTCACCGTCCCTGGAGGTGTTTAAGGAATGACTGGATGTGGCACTTAGTGCCATGGTCTAATTGACTAGGTGGTGTTTGTTGGTCTTGATAATCTCAAAGGTTTTTTCCAATCTAATTGATTCTATGACTCACAGAGAACAGCTCTGTGTTGGGCGGACATTTAACAAGTGAGTAGAGTGAAGGATATAGAACAAGAAGGGCCAATTCTCTCAAAGTAAAGGCCAAATCCTGGATGTGTGCCCTGAAATAGCTTTCCCTAGAAAATACAATAAAGGTGTTTTTTAATGCATGTGTGAAGATCAGAGTTGTAAACCAACTTCTGTTCTCACTAACACAAATAGATAAGCCAAATATATGTAACATATGATATAACAGAAGAAGTTTCTTCCATAACTTGAGAAAAGTGATTTGTTACTCAGAACTAAAGGCTAAAAGAGAAACTGACAGCAGGAATAATAAAACTATTTGTATCAACAGCTTTTGCTGAAAAGCAACTATGTCTCCTGTGCATTACACCAAATCCGAATTCACTTTATCAGCTCTACAAGTTTGAGATGGATGAAGTGACTTATGGATTTAATTTTTCAATTTAATAATAACAAATGGCAAATCTTGCCGTTTGAGCACAGAAATATTTCCCTCCTTGACTTCCAAAGCTACACTGTGTCTGTGATGCTGAATGAAGTGTTTCATCTGTTTCCTCAGCATCCTGCTTGTTCCTGGCAGAGCTGCAACACTGAATTTAATCCTGTAGCTGGACAAGTACTGCAATTCTAAACATACCTGAATGCTCACAAACCTATGCTCTCTGCCTGACAGGTTCTGGTTTAGTCTGCTTTGATTCCTCTGAAGCAAATTGGATTACTTGTTGTGTTCCAGTTATAAAAGTGAATGGTTCCAGTCATGCCTTGAATGGCAATATTCTATTCTGGCTCATGGAGTTGGCAAGAGAGAATGGATGGTCTAACTAGTTTTTTTCCATCTCTGAAATTTTGGTTTCTCTCTGTTCTTCTCCTTTTTTTTTCCATCTATAAATTAGTTTGGACAAAAACATTGCTGAAGTGTTTAAACTTCAAATTCATGTGCCTTTTTACCAGAGTGTAGCTCTGACAAAGAAACACTAGTTCCTATTCTTTGTGTCATTTGGGAAAAAGGTGGGAAGACTGCTTGGGACTGTTGGGAAAAGCTTAACAAGAATAAGGAAACTCAAGAATTTATTTAATACTGTTGATCTGTTGTAATATGCAGCTATATTTAATGAGTTTAACTGTAGTAAAGCTTACTGTACAATCTAACACTTCTTTTGCTTCTGAAAGAGCAAAAATATGCATTTTTTCTATAGGTCAACATTCTCCTGAACTGAGCAGTTGGATGGAGAGTTCAGAATTGCAACTGCCAGAATAAATGATCAGTAATGGTACAGTTAACTTCAGCAATGAGAACTGTTCCCTATATTAGGAAATACTTTGTAATTGGAATTAATTTTTATCAAAGTGTGCATGTTTGCTATGCATGTATGCACTCCCAGAAATTGAGAGTGTGTGGTCTGACCTCTATATTTCTAATGCAACATTTTCTGTAGTATTTCTAAATTAAATTGTGATAAAAAGCAAACCACACTCTGTTTAAAATGTTTAGAAGAAATACAAAACCTCTTTCAGTCATACATTAAATGGTCCCTTAAGTTGTCCTATGTAGTTCGCCACATCCCCTGACAAAAATTTCCTTTTAGGCTGCTGTTTTAATATCTAATTCTGTCTGATTCTCTCTCTGCCCTGCAGTTTTGAGCTTTGGGGGAAAGTATCCATTCCTGAAAGCTCCTAGAGCAGATAGCTGTCTTTGCTTTCTGGCTATCCCTTATTCACTACATGTTTTGGAAAAAAACCACATCATTTCAAAGCTTTCTTTGTTAATGATTTCTTGACCAAGCAAAACTTTGTCTCCTTTTCTGGGAATGTGTGCATTTGTGTTTTGGTTTCTGTGAGAAATGTGGGAAAGAAGCTACTTGGGGGAGTACCTGTTGCAAAGGAAAGGAGGACACCAGGTGGCCAAAGAAGCCCAGACTCCTGAATCCCACTCCAACTTCTTTCATGGTGCTCAAGTCTCCTCATTTGTAAGCCCTGCTCTCAGGCAAAGGGGGTTTTGTCGGAAATGTTTCATTTTAGTCAAGTGCTGGATTTTTTAAATATTTGTTTTGCTGAGGAATGTAAGTGCATCCTGATGACTTCCGTACCAGATGGGAGAGGGATTACAGGAACTCATGTGGCATTAGACCAAGAAAGCAGAGAAATTATCTGTCTGAAACTGAGGGAATTTTAGACCAGATAATGTTGAGTGAAGGAAGAACAGGGTTATTACTAATGGGTTTTTTTTTTTTTTGTTCTTTCTTCTGGAGACAAAACCCAGTGAATCTAAGTATGAATTCTTTCTCTGAGGTATTGCTTCCAAACAATGTTTCCTTCTTTTTTTCTGGAAAAGAATTGAAATTTTTTGAAGGTTCTTAGTCAGAGAAGATCCCAGATCCCATTTGAAAGAGAGATTAGACAATTTGAGTTTATTTTGCTTTACTTTTAGCACCTGCATTTGAAAACCAGTTTCAGATTCACATGTCAGATTGTCATCCAGAAGGTATTAGTGATGGCTTATTTTTCTAGCAGAGATGAAATTCAAGTTTCTTCTCACCTCAGAATGCATATACTATTATGCATCTAATTCAGTTACTGGAACACTGTTGCTTCTGTTTCCTGTGGTAAGAATCAATAATGGTTTTGGTATTTGTCTCTGAGTCTTGAGGATATTCAAGTCAAGACTCAAGCCAAATTTTTTAACAAGTTTGTAGTTTAAATTTTTTCTATTTATTTTTTCTGGTTCAGCCAGTGTTTTAGGGTAATATTATCTAAAGAGCAATTCAAACCATAGGATTATTTGGCCTGAAATGGCTGAGGAACTTATGGGGATTTTTTGCATCACAGTACCTCCTGAGATCTTCTGAAACACAATGCCATCTCATGCCCATCATTTCAGCAGAACCTGGATTTTAATTTCCTGGTTTAGGAGGTGACTGGTGGGACTAGTTCACACTGAAGGTTCCTACAGAGCTGGAACTGGTGTCTGATCTCTGAAAAGGTGAGGACAGGGCTGAGCATGGAAAGGTCACACCACAGGTGCTTCCCTCACTGTGCTCTGCAAAGTGCCATGGGTGGAACAGGGCAGAGCATCACCTGGAGCACACACAGAGCCCCTGTCACCATGTCAGCAGGGACCATCAGAGCCATGTTAGGGGCTGTGCTGGAGCCCCTGGAGCCAGCACTTAACAGGACACAGCACTTTCTGCTAAGTGTTCAGGGCAGTAACATTGCTATTGCCTAATGTGTATTCCTTCTGGATTGTAAGAATTGTCCCTCTAGCTCTTCAAGGACATGTGGGTCATCCAAGAATATTCTTCCATCCTTTGTCATATAGGAACTGAAGACCTATGAGGGCTTCCTTGTTTTGATGTCTCTTTTAAAAAGAGTGTCTGAAATAGGGAGCCAATACCACATTTGGGATTCTTTTTTTTAACCTCATTACAAGTTTAAGCATTGATAGGACTCTGATTCATTCAGCTGCCAGGATGAAATTCTCCAGGCTGGCTTTTTACACAAAAGGATTTTGCTTTAAGCATTTAAAGTGTGAAAATGTTTCTGTTTATAGAAACAAGTCACCTTTGACCAGAAATGGAAAACTTCAATACAGAAGATAACAAAACCACAACAATAAAATCTGTGTGACTGTCACTGCTGTGACTTTGACAGCAAAAGTTGTGACTTCTAGGGTTTTTCCAGAAGCTGTTGGACAAAACTCTGATTGAAAGAGGCCAGAGAAAAATTTTTGAGTTAGTAAAGAACCAGAATGTCTTTCCTGTGGGAAACACTGGTATCATGAGAAGTGTTTTGAAACTGAGTGTTGAAAATAAAAGACATATTTTGAGTAAGTTTACAGTATTGGTGGTGTAGGAAAATATTGATTTGAGGACCCTGTTCCAGGACAGGTCCATTTCCATTCTGGTTCAAACAGCCTTTCCAGAGGGTGCATAGCAGTGCTAGAAGTGGTAACTAAGAACCCAGCTTCCTGTCCCCAAGGTGAGTATCTCCCCAGTGCATTATGAAGTTGAATTCCTCCCTCAGGTCATTTGACAGTTGCATTTCTTCCCCTGCCATTTTGTGTCTCCAGCAGAGATAACATTCCTTGGCTGTGACTTGAGGCCAAGGACCCTCTCCTTGGGAGGCAGGACCTTCAAAGGCCATGAAGATTATAAGCCAGGGCTAAAAATCTTTTGCTGTAGCTGAGAAAATGAATGTCTTCAACTGAGGAATGAGATTGGGTGTGGATCTCAACTGAGCTGTTCTTCCCATGGAAAGGACTCTGGGTAAGAGTGAGCCTGGGATGAAAAGTTGTGTCTGAATCCTGGTAACTCACTGCTGCTGGTGGAATAAGGGAATAGGAGGGATATCAGCCTCTGTGAGGGAAGGGGATAGGAATTATGCTGAAGCCCCTGTTCACACAGGGACAACCACCTCAGGTACCTTCAGCTTCTCACTCTCAAGAATGAAAGCAAGCAAATCTACTCTAGCCTTGGTAGAGGTGAAGGGGAAAGGCAAGGCAAGGCCCAATTAATCATTGCCCATGGTATATGCTCTATTAGTGGGGGAGGAGGAGTAGAGTTAAGCTTGTACAGATTTACCTTTTTGCTAGTGAGTGATCTGTACATAAGATGTGTCCTAGATAAGAATTGCTGGGTCTCCTTTGTCCCTCATGAGCAAACTGTAACAAAGATTTGCGTTCTAATCCTGTGATTAAGTCTAACCTGTGCCTTGAAGTTAACTGACTGCAATCATATCCTAAAGCTTAGTAGAAGTTTACTATTTGAAAATCTGTTGCTTGTCCATGATGACTAACCCTACCTGAGAGGCACTTGACTAAGCAACTCCTTGAGAGTTTTTCCAAGCCTTAAAGTTTCTATGGTTTCATTCACACTCAGCTGGCCTGACCCATGCTAGCACTTTGTTTTCCTTTGCAATTAAAATATTTCAGCTGCCATGTGAAATACATTAGACTTTTTAGACTTGTCAAAAGCTCAGCAGGATGATATTGAGTGTTTGCACAGCAGCTTATAACAGTCCCAAGAGTAATTGCTGGATCAACCTTGTGGCTATTTTTAAACCAGTGAAAAATATGGACTGTTGAATAAATCCATTTTGCCCATTGGCATATGATTCTTTTGCCACTTTTTATTTCACTGTTGGTTATTTGACAGCTCAAAATACATTTCCAAACATGCCTCTCTGCCATCCCAAAATGAAAATGTGATTGTCCATTACCCATCAAACTTTGACAGTCTTTTGGTCCAACAGCACATCTGGAAAGGGATTTCAATTTTAATTTTTTTTTTTAAAAGATAGAATGTACCAGTTCAGTAGCCCTGTGTTTAGCTTTCATTGATTTTTCTTCTTTCTTCTAGTTTTTGTTGGTTTTTTTTAATAGTTTTTTAATAATCATGCCGTACTCACCTTTTTTATTACTCTTTGGTGATCATAGCATCAGTAGCCATTATTGGACAGAAAGAGGACTGAGATCCCTGATGTGACTGTCAGAGAAGGGGACTGTGGAACTTGCTCCCATCCCACTGAATCTGAAGCCTGGAGGAGCTTTTCAGTGCAATTCTGCTCCCTTTGCTGTTATAGATAGTAATCTGTAACTGAATTTAGCTTGCTTTGCTAACCTAAATGTCCAGAGACTTCCAGAAATGCCAGGCTGTTGTCAGACCCATGTGCCCTAGGAAGCAGCATGTGTGAACAGTCTGTTGTGTGTGAAACAGCTTTGACAATTTCTGTGTTGCCAGAAATACAGCTGCAATGAAAGAAAGATGATCTTGGTGAAGGCTTAGATCAAAGCTGTTTAAATCAACTAAAAGGTGATTGGTTTAGATTATGTATAAGAAAGAAGTATTTTGCAAGTAAAACACTGGAACAGCTTGCCCACAGAGGTGATAAACCTAGAAACATCCAAGAGGCTCTGATCTAGTAGATGTCCCTGCTAATTGCACAGCAGTTGGACTAAATGACCTCTAAAAGTCCCTTCAAACCTAAACTATTCTATGATTCTACATTTCTCAGTGTGCAGCATCTCTTGATTGACCACTGGGTCTGTTTTCATGCCTGGATGTTTACAGTCAACCGCTGCTCTCGCTCTGTCTGGTGAATGTAGCACTCAAGTGTTGCAAGGAGGGGGACTGTGGCACCTCATGCTAGGCTGGTGCCCAGAGGAGCTGGGTCATGACAAAGCTTGCCCTGAGCATGGCAGCTCTGCAAAATCTGTGATCAAGTCATCAGCACCAATGGTAACTGGAGAAATACTAGCAGACTTCTTCTAACAACTGATTAATCCAGGATTCAGCACTAGTTCCAGCTGTTGACAATTATCCTCTCCCTGTGGCTTTGCTGAGATGTGGTGTTTGTCACAATAGATTTAACCTGTTAAACAGATACTGCTTTTTGCTCCAGCAGGGATGCCTTTAGTGACACATAAAATTATTCCAGTCTATGGAGGACAATGTCCTTCAATTTGTTAAATTTGCCAACTGCTTTGGGAGCCTGTGGGATGAAAAGTGTCATAAAAATGTAATGTGCTATTATTCATTCTAAATCACTCTATTTGGTTTTCCTAAAAAAATCCCCCAACCAACCACGCATACTTCTTTCCCGCATTTTGTTCAATGTTTGGTTGGTTCCTTTAAATCTGCAAACAACTGCTACCACTTAGTGCCTGGATCCTCACTGTGTCTTAAGCATTTTATCTGACCTTTTCTTAGGCATTTATTTCCCTTACCTGTTTCTCCAGTTACTTGAGCAATCTGTTTTCTGTGACTAATTTTAAGACACTGATTTTCAGTGCTTTTTTTTAAACACATAATGAGTTAAAGTATGCAAGTGCATTTCATAAAACTCAGTGAGTCCAAACACTTTGTCTGGTTGTACTCACTTGATTGGTTTACTGTATTTTCTCATGTCCTAGGATTAATTACAAACAGCTGAAATTGAAAGGCGTGATGAAGAACTAATCTTGGTGGGAGAGCAGGAAAGAGAGATGTGTGGGACAGGAATTCAGTAATACTCTGTCTGGAAGTTTAGTTGTACCTAAAGACTGTTATTTGTGGAGCCAACTTAAATTGTCAGTCAAGAACCTGTGAGTCTAAACAAGTCTGAAGCATGAACAAGTTTGCTTTAGTTGGCATTTACCTTTTCCCTTGACGTCCAATTCTTAGCTTTAATCAGAATATCTCACAGAAGATAGGGTTTGGTTTGATCCAGCTATGTGAGGTATTGTATGTAGTGGCTTGTCCTCAGAGAAGTTTCAGCTCCAGCTTGCAGACGTGGGAATGAACATGACCAAAGAAAGCAACTCCTCAGAAAGGACATCTGAGCAGTTTTTCAGGTCTCAGGTTTCAGAGAGCAGCATTTCCAGTACTTTACTTACTTCTGTAAGGGGAAAAAAAAAAAAAAAAGGAACCCTCTTGCATATGTTAGAGGGCTGATAATTTCTTGTGTGATGTCTGTTGCCTTACAGAAAATTTGAACCACACTGGAGATAAGAAACATTATTAGCCAACAAATTATAAAACAACAGGTTCTAAAACTATCACTAATTTATACGGTAGCTCTAATATTGTGTATAGATTTTCCTCTGAAAGGCAACATTTATGGAAAAAGTTGTAACCAAAAATGTAACTGTAACAATATCTAATGTATGTGTCATTTGGTAGAATTGAACTTGGAGCATATAAAGTAAATGGAAAGAACTGAATCTCACTCCCAAACAGATCTACAGCCAGCAGATCACAGAGATCAGGTGAACAAGTGAACCTAAAAGGTAAAGCATCAAGATGCCAATGTACAACTGACTGAAAGACAGCAGCTAACAACTTGGCATCTTCAGAGCAGGGAAGCAGAACCTATCAGGTAAAATGATTGAATGAAAATAAGGTGGTTCAGTAGGTAATGAAACCCAAGGATGAAGTAATAATGACCAACAAGCAGTACTGGTGTCTAAATTATGTATGACAATGGTACCATAATTTCACTTTTATAACACAATGCATAACACCATATTGTGTTTTCACCAAATAGGTGGGGTTTTTTCTGTTCTGGCAGACTGTTCATTATATTCTAACATATTCATTGTGGTTTTGGGCTATTAAATGACAAAGAAAACTTTGTTTTGAAATCTAGGCCTCCAGTCTAGGAATTTCAACAGTACTCTTCAGTATTTGTAGATTATCCATGTGGTGTATGTTCACTGTTCTTGTAGGTTTTATATCTGAAGTTCAATTTCTACTCTCTTTAAAGTCATCCATTAAAAGGGTTAATCTGTGGGCAGAAATAGTTTTAAGATTCTCCTGAGGAGCTGTGACCATTATCACACCCTTGATGGAGGGGGCATATAAGTTCCTTGAACTTGGTTTAAATTGTAGTTTCTACTTCCTTTCTCTACTACTCTGAACCTTTTCTTCTCCAGACAAAACTTGTTGTCACACATCCTTTTAATTCCCACCTTTTAAAAGGGGAACACTGAAAACAAGTATGTGGAAAATATTAATACATTGAAAATAAAAGTAATATAGGGCTAGAAATCTAGCTACTTTCTGACTGATGTTTTTCTGGACACAGTGCAAGAGAGAAGCTCTCAAAGACAATGCCTGCTATCAGATCCCTGCTCTTTTCATTATGTTCCAGTGCCTCTGAAATGCTCAGCTTTACAACCATGCCACCAACAAGTTGCCGTGAAATTACCAGAAATTCCCGTGACCCATTCACTGTTGCTCACTAAACATTCTGTGGCTGTTTGAGCACCTCTGTGTCAGGGAATGTGCTTGAATGTTAAGGCATATTCTGCAAATGAAATTTTAGTAACTGCAGGTTGAGTTGCTGGGAAGTGGTTCTGTTTTACACCCCGTTTCTTGACAGCCCTGCAAGAAACCCAGCTATGGCTTGGGCATGTTGCTGCTCACTTGTGCAACAGGGCAGGGCCACCCTAACCTGACCTAGGGGGCTCATGGGCCGTGGGGATGGAGCACAAGGGAAAGCTGGACCAGAATGGGCCAGGCAGTAGAGGCTGGGGGAAAGGGGGTGGCAGGGGGTGCCCAGCTGCTCTTTCCAGCCACCCCAAGTGGGGTTCTAGGGAAGGCAGAGCCAGACTCCTTCCAGCATAAGAGGCCATGGGCACGAGTTGCCACAAGAGAAATCCCAGGCAGAGCCCTCTATGCCAGGCTGCCCGCTCGGGGCTGCAGGGCAGCAGACACAGCCCCGGGTCCTGGTTATCCAAGCGCCGGGGTTGGGGGCACCCGCAGGGGCCAGGGTGGGCTGGGCAGAGACCGCCAGCGGGGCTGCCCTGGGACAGAGCTCCTCTGGGTGTCTATCCTTTTTAGAAATATATATGTGTGTGTGTGTATTATTTATTTTTAATTGTGAGGTATCTGGGTGTGGAGGGCGTTTGTTTGTTCGTTTGAAGTCATCTTTTCGCCCTGGGAGCAGCACTGGCGGTGTGGCCACTGAGGGTGACTGACGGGTCGTGTGTGGCTGGCTGGGGCCGCTTCGATCGCCGCCGGAGCTGCCAGCCCCGCAGCCCAGGAGGGGCTTGAGAGCGGCTTTTTAAAGGCTGGGATTTCCAGCGCTCCTCAGGATGAGTCGCAGCTCGGCAGCCCTGCACAGAGCAGATGTGCGGAGGGGAGGGAAATGCTTTCGGCTGAACCCAAAAAGTACGTGCCAGGAGGATGGCTTCGGGAAGTGGGAGCTGCGCAGGGAGGAGGGAAGGGAGCGTTTCTGTTCTGCTTTGTTTTCTGAGGGATAATTTAAATTAATTGCTTCTCCTCTAGAAGGAAAATCTCACTGAAGTTGTTTTAATGTGAATTTTGATATTTATTTTCTGTGCGTGTGTGTGTCTGACCCGGCTCTCCCCAGAGGGAAATCGATTTTCTTTGTGCTGTTTTGTTTAGATTTTCAGGATTTATTTGGGGTTTTGGCTGATGGGAGAACTGGTTGTGCAAGGGGTTGATGTAGCAGGAGGTTGCTCAGGATGGTATTTGTTGCAGCATCAAGAGCTGACTGATAAAACCTTATTGTGATCTGATCCATAATAGCAGAAACATTTTTATGAGAACGGAAATATAAATGAACTCCTAAAGCAGATTTCCAAGCTGTTATCCTTTTGTGGAGCTGATTAATAGACTGTAAAGTGACCTAAATGAAGTGCTGTAGAAAGGCTTGTCAATAGTTTATACATTAAGCTAGGATTATTTGAACACATTCATAATGAAAAGAGGATTTTCTTGGGCATTACAAATTAGTTATGATGATTTGAGGCAGAAGACTGAGATAGGTCAGCAAGCTAAATATAAAGAATTTGTGTACCTCTGTCCTCATACAGCCCCATTCCTGTATGCTGTGACCTCATACCATTACAATATTTTGTAGAGATTTTGGGACAGAAGATTTACTGCTAAATCTTTGATAACTTCTGTGGACTTAGTTTTATTAGCCAGCCCAGCCCTGGCATTCAAAGAAGTCTACCAAGAATATTTGTTTCTAGTCTGAACAGCAGAAGAGAAAATGTTATGGGAATGCTGTGGGAGAAACTCCAGCCTGGGAGGGAAACTGTTGATTTTGCTTAATTTCAACAGGTCTTGGAATAAATGAGACAAAAAATCGGGGCAAGCTTTTTATAGAGTCCTTTTAAGTAATAAATAAATAACAAGTGAAAATTAATTTGAGCCTGTAACTCATAACTCCAAATCGTTTACCAGTATTGTGTTCTGGCACTGCTAAAGATACTAAATTTCAGTTTGTCTTTTTAATCCCTTTTTTACCACAGTGACCCTTTTTGCTGTTAAATTTTCTCTAGTTTCTAAGGAAATCCAGGTTTTGTTCCCTGTCATTATATACTCACCAAATTTTCAACTGATTCACATCCTGTATTGTTTTTTCTTGCCACAAACTCAGCTGTGCAACATTGTAGATATATGCAAGTAAGTAAGTCGATCAAGGGATCTAAACTTGAAATTTGATTGACTTTGTTTGGCTGCCTTTGGAGGCTGCAAATCATCCCTCCCTAGGATGTCCTGTGTTTCCAACGCCCTGAGGTGCCAGCCTGGAGAGAGGGTGGCTGCTGAAGGTGATCTGCTTAGTGCAGCAGTCCCTGGCTAAGTAATTGGGAAGCAGAATTCAGTGCACAAGCAGGACCCGGAGTAGAGACGTGTGTCTGCATATTGTTGCAGGTGGTTGAGTGAGGCTGGTCACGCTCCTAAACCCCCAGGGCATGACAAAGCAGTGATAGTGCATGAGATGATTCAGCCCTTGGTGTCAATGTACCCAAGAGTTTTTAAGAGTTATGCAAACTTAATAGAAGCATGGAGTTGAAAGGCATTGCAGCTGCAATACAAGTCAAACTGTCTCAGTCCTGAAAAGGAGGAAATCTTAGTGTATAGGTGCAAGGGAATTTAAGTAGCTACTCATAATGCAGCTGAGAGGAAACACCAGGCTGATTTGCATAAATTGATTGCATGCTGCTAGACCCTCTATAAATTCTGCCATGACAACAGCCACCCTAGGAAAGGTTTAAATAAAAAGATACTGTTCAGTCTTCACATGCAGCTTTGGTAGGCACTGGGACTTGAGAGCATGCTTTGCAGGTAAATAAATCAGCAGTCAGAAATGCCTGGTACAGATGGTAGTCAGTAGCTGAACATGTGATGTGGCACATGCACAGTGCAGCGCATGGTTCAAGGATGCAGTCTGGGGCTGCTGTGCTGCTGGATCACTCCTTGTGCCTGGACCAGCCTGTCAGTGAGGTCTGAGCTGGAATTTAGCAGCTGACCCTGCTGAGAACAGCCCAGGGAATGGTATCAGCAGCTTTGTTTGACAGCATTTGCAAAGTTCAAACATACCCTAAACATACCCTAAGCAGAAAGCCCAAGAAATAGAGAGATGGACTGTCCTGATTCTTGGTGGTACCTCTGGACTGACTGCTGTCAGCAGAGCTGTGCTGCCAGTGAAATGACGGACTTGGTGAAACCAAGACCTTACTGGCTGCATGGTGAAATGGGCAACATTTAAACAGCTCCAGCTAATCTAGACATACTAAAGCAACAGGAAAGAGCTCACTTTGTGCTTTGCAAAGTTAGCAATGCCTAAAAAAGGACTTGCTCACAAGTGAGAAGGAAATTTGTTTGGGTTTGAATTAACAAAAGGACAAAGTACTTTCATTGAATTTTCTGCAACAAATAGTGTAGTGCTCAGTAATTCATTTGCCTTTTGTTGAGAAAGAAAATACACATGCTTTATTATATATCTGATATCTTTTGCTACAGTTTCTGTACTGAAACTTGTGCAAGTACTCAAATGATGTAATTGACTTTACTCTGATAGGGAAAGGGCCAGCCTGGCTTAGAAACATGCAGTGTTGTTGTCACTGTGCACTCACTGTCATAAGAGTTCCCTCCCTCCATGGTGCTGCAGAGACCACTGCACCACAGCTGAGCAACAGCAAATGAAGGAGACTTCAGGAGCACCAAGGAGATCAATGCTGGCATTTTGGAAAACTCCAGTGGCACTGCTGTAGGTAAGTGCCAGTCAGTTACTCCCCAAGCAGCTGGTGAGGCAAGGCAGCGTGGCTCCAATGCTGGAGGGCTGCAAGATCTGCAGTGTTTGCCATCCCTCCTCCACAGCACAGGAGGTAGCAGTCTGATGGTGTCCTGGGTAATGCTTCAAAAAACTTAAATAACCTATTTGTAACAGAATTATTTTGCATTTAGAATCAATGGCTGTCAAATTGCTTTGCAGTTTGTTTTTAGCTCAGTGTTTGATGCAACAAAACTAATAGCAATAAACTTTTGCTGAAGTTCAAAATGCAATTTTACAACTAATAATAACTATTTGTGTTCAGTGGCCTTTTACTCATGGAGAAAACTCTAGTATCTCTCTTACCCCCACAGCTGTTGTGAGCAAATTGTTCCTTCAGCCATTTTTCCATTGAGAGATGCTCTTTAATGCTATGCTTTTCCAGAGTTGGAAGGACAGAGGAAGGTCCAGTGTGAACTCAAATCAAGTATGGACAAAAGTAGAGGCAGACACAGTGCTTTGCTAGATTTCTGTTTGTGTTTCTGAGATTCTCTGGTGCACATTACATTGCTGACTTTTTAATATGCTTTTTAACTTAAAGGGTTTTTATATAAACTTTTTAAACATAAAGGTTCTTTTCTGTAAATGGCACTTTTCTTATTAACTCAGAAAAGGGTGCTGCCTTGTCCTGAGATTTTCTCTTCTGGTAGTTCATCTTGAGTGCAAGATAATGTGCAGAGGAAATGTAGGAGACACTTAAAATCTACCCCATATCTGGAGGTTATCATGAGGGTGAGAGGAAGATGGCATTTCCTAACATCCATGTGCTAAAGTTTTTGTTAGCTTTTGTAGAGTCTCGAAAAGTGGCCTGTAGAATTAAAACAAGGGACTGCATTAAAATAACAGCATCATCCCTATTTTCAGTGGGTTGCACAGTGCAGTGGAGAGGGAAAGGATGAAGGTTCATTCACTGCTGCATCAAAATTGTCTTGATGCTTCTCCATACTAAAGGCACTTGCTTTCATGTAAGATATTGTTTCTTCTCCCAGGATAATTACTGCCATGAGAAAGTTTTCTGAGAGATACAGACATTTCTAATATTATACACACCTATTTCCACCAAATGTGTCAATTTATGCTTTCTTTAGTGCTTTGGAAATCTAAAGGTCTTTTGATTGCTGTGATTCTTCTCTAATTATGCTCATGTTACAGTTTTTTATTAGTTTGCAAGTGTTGCTTCAACCTTTGAAATGTCTTCAGCGCTGCAATAAATTTCCAGTTGTAAATGGAGCAGCTGGTTTCACTTGTCCATTTGGAGACATTGGTCTCTCTTCATTTAGCAATGCTAAATCCTCAAGAAAAGTGTAAGTTCTTCAACCTCCACGGGGCTAGAAAAGAAATTATCTCCTTCCTGAATGAGAGTTGGTTTTACTCTTGTTTTAGAGTTAGTTGTGCTCCCGCCAAAAGCTTTAATTTGGCAATGAAGTCTTGCCTTTGGCTGCAGAGGTAGGTCTCCTTGAACATATTTCACCCAGTAACTTCTTTCTCTTTCCAGTCATCTTGATTATCTCCATTACTTGTGGTAGCTAGATGCTTTATGCTGGGTGTCTAGTGGGAATCTGTCACACTAAAATGCATTATGCCATTGGACTTAACATTGCATCACTGGTCCAGTCAAATTCTCTAAAATGAATCATAAAATACTTCAAAAGCAGATTTTTGTGACACTCTAGGCACGTAACAGTGCAGATAAATACCAGGGAGTATTTTCAGCACCACAGGAAAACAGGAGATTTTTACCTGCAGTGCAATCAATAGGTGTGAAGTGCCTAAGACCTCTGGAAATCATTCTTTTAATGTGGGATTTAAAGCCACAGTAGGAAAAAGAGTTGCAAATTAAGTGGAGCACTTAAGTGCAGCCTTCCCATTCAAGAAATGTGGTCTCTGCTGAGATTATCAGTTGAAATTATCTGAAGTCTCTGGGTCTAAAACAGCATTTAGGTTCACTTGGCTCTTTATGTCCCCAGTTTCCTGTGAAAGTAGCAGAAGGTAGGTAGGAAAATTTTCAATTTACTGAAACAGAATACATGTCCTCAAGTAATTGACATCATATTTAATTTCACTTATGGCTTTAACCCCTATTTTTTAACTGTGTATTTTGGAGGTTTTATTGCTGACATTATGGAATATTTTATGTTGGAAGGGTGGTTGTCAAGTCCTACCACCTGCTCCAAGCAGGGCTCACTTCAACATTTTGACATTCTTTATGTTCATTCCCTGTGCACCTCTGGGAAGTGTCCAGCTCTGTCTTCTGCACACCCCACCTTCCATGCATAGAGGAATATTAAACAGAAGCAAGCAGATAAAATATTGAATAATCCTCATCTTAGAGGGGTCAGACAATTCTTTGATCTAAACAGAAACTGAATGCTACAGTGTTTATACTAATACCACAAATGTGCTTGAAGTTAGAAGATGGAGAGTGCTCATTTGCTCTATTCCCCATATTCTTCCTCTTAAAAGCATTTGTTGCCAGACTCTGCCAGGTGTGAGACACAGGAGATGGTGGGGCTCTGATCTGACTACTTTTTCATGTTCCCAAATGTACATGATAGTATGATGCAAGTGGCAACAAGAAGTTTGGTTGCCCTCCACCCTCACCCATGTAACCTATGACCAAAACTTATTTTTGAAATATGGAAATTACCTTCGTTGATGAAGAATGTCTCTGGTTTCAGGCCTTCAGCTAAAAATATTTTCTGCAGAAAAAAAGTGTTTTTTTTACGAAGAGTGGAAAGTAGAGAGGGAAGTCTTCAGTTCTTTATGCCTAACTAGTAAAAATTGTAAAAATGCTTCATTGTAATGTAGCTAAGGTAATTCTACTATTGTAGAATTGTAATTCTACTATTATTATTATTATTATTTCATCATTCACCGCAGTTCTTCATAGGTGACACAAGAAGTCTAGAGCAGAGAATGCAGCATGAGCCAAATGACCACACTGGTGAAAATTATTAGCTCTTTGTATTTTTAAAAGTAGCATTAGAAACACCATACAGGATTAGTAAAAGTTATTAACATCTTGCCTTAGCTGGTTTATTGGAATGTACTTTCAGTTTGTAATCAGCCTTTGAAAAGCCAGTGTCAGCTGATGGATTTTTTTTTTCCACAGTCCTTAAAAATAAGGATTCTACTTCATGGGATCTATTTATACTGCAGGGTACTTTTCCCAGAGCAGTTTCCATGCACAGGTCTTGCCATAGCAATTGAGTGGGTCTCCCCAAGAAGCTGAACAGTGGAATGAAAAGACTGCTAACATCTAGACAAGATGCATAAGGCCAGAGGTGGCTGGTGAAGGATGTATTTTCAGCTATCAGGAATAAGGAAGAATTTTTTTGCAATTAAAATATAAAAGTTCAGCCGTCCAGAAGTCAGGAGATATGTTAAAACCTCAGAGCAGAGCTCAGAAATCACTGGCAGAGGTCAAAATTTCAGTGTGCTGCCAACAGCTGTGGGCAGGCACACTTCTGTGTACTTCTGTTCAATCCAGTAATGTGAGCCTCACTTGGGAGCTGAGCTTGTGCTGCTGGGGCTGATGGAGTGGGAGAGGGCTTGTTCCAGGCAGACCATGGCTCCTGTGGCATTGCCTTGTCAGCAACCAGCAGTGGCAGCTGATGAAATGGCTTTTGACACGTGGTGGGCAGGCTGGAGCAGGAGCATCCTGGTATGAGGCATCTGTGGCTGATGAAGTGGGAACAGCCATCATCTGGTAGCCTGGCATGAGTGAAACAGAGCAGGATGAGCTACAGGAGCTCAAAGGAGGCAGAGGAGGAAGAGCAGCTCAGGTGAAGAGCCAAGTTATCCCCAAGGTGTTACAGAGCCAAGTGAGTTCAAAACACTCCCACCAGCAGGTGGCAAACATAGGAAAATGAGATCTCTTTTTTAGTCAACTTTGTGTAATTATTAAAGAAATCCAATTAGCAGCAGGATGCTCAGAAGGAGAAAAATAACATGTTAAAGTATGCTGCATAATAAAATTAAACAATATATTTGCTGTAGCTTCTCCTTGATGACTTCTAAATTTCTTATATTGAAGGACCTAATCAGCATATTATGTTCTGACCATCCATGTTTTTAACTAACATGCTTCAAGGGTCTAAAATATATATATCCTGAGATTTCTGCCTACTGCTTTGTTGTTGCACTGTGCTAGCAGTCATCTGTTCCCTCATGGCCAAACAAACACGCACTGAACTGTGACAGTCCAGCTAATTTTGATGCAGTGTCAGCATTGATTGGATTTGTTCAGTGTGCTGCCTGCCCGAGCGTGTGTAGCTTGGGTTGTGATGTGAGGTGCATTTGGACACAGCATCAGATAGTTCTGACAACATTTATGGCCAAGGGGACAGTATGGTGGCTGTCTCAGGGGTCACATTAAGGAACTGTCTGTGATGGCATACAACCCTGTGAGAGATGATAGGAGAAAGATGGACTGAGCCCCAACTCAGCTGAGTGTTAGCAGCTTCTGGTAATGGATAGAAATTTGCTTGTTTTTTCCTAAGTCATGGTAGAATTTGGTTCTTTTAGGTTTCAGACTAGAACTGGATACATTTAAATAGAACATAAAATTTCTGTAGAGGAAAACGTTGTGAAGACCTTGTTAATGTTACCTGTCTGGTAACAAGTACATTATACAAGTACACTAGTACTGGAACAGAAATGTTCTCAGGAGACATGAGAAAAATTTTCAGGTCTTGAAATCAAAGTCCATTTCCTCAAGGTTTGATTCTAGTGGCATGGATTCAGGAAAGGAAACAAAGTGCTAGTTATTTTCCAGGTCTTCCCCACAAAGCAAGGCTGGGCTGTGCAGGCACACTCCATAAAAAAACTTGTAGACCATTGGGTAATCCCTCACATTTGCTAATCCCTGCCCAAGCCATGCAGAGAGCACTCAAGCTGGAATACATTTTTTTTTTTTTTTAAGCTGGGCTGATATTTGGGATTTTTTTTTTGTGGGTTTTTTTTTGTTTGTTTTTTTTTTTTTTGTTTTGTTTTTTTGTTTTGGTTTTTTTTTTTGTTTTTGTTTTTCTTTTGTGCTCTGACAAACGTGTCTTTTATCACTGATTTCAGCAGTGTAGCTGAAGATGTGCATAGAAAGCAATGTCTCTGTGCTTTCCAGAAAAGGTTTTACATTTTAAAGTTCTTTTAGTCAGTCTCCAGAGAGATGAAAATATGCTCTTTGAGAGCTTTGTAACTAGCAGACACATACTACAACTTAAATTATTTGCAGTTTCATTGTTTGCTACTAATTGCTGTGTTTTCAGAAGCACCATTTTAATATAATATCATTAATTTAGAAAATATCTGAATTATTAGTATCTATTGCTTATACTGACTCATTAGGTGGATATGTAAAAATATGAGTATGCCTATGTTAAATATCTATCTGATTTATTCTTGTATTGAGAACTTGGTGAGATTTTGATGGTTTTCTCTTTGGAGGGTTATTTTTT